>CM075861.1:34220587-34593087 GCA_037975125.1 Latrodectus hesperus
AAATCATCGCCTCGCTTAATCTAAAATAACTTGTTCATGAAATAGCTCTTGCTTTGTGGTCACTTGATTTCAACATTTGGCACAAAATCGAAACTTTGTAGACACGGTTTTTTCCCTTAAAAGTTATTGGTAGGACTTATAAATCTTTAAGATGAAAAGGAATATTTATAGAAAAAAAAATATTATTGGAGAGAGGACATTTGAATGCCATACTCTATAAGAATTTAGTTAGTGTAAATATCCAAAAATAGAAAATACTGTTGAAAATTCTCTAAAATTTAGCTAGTTTGAATAGAAAAAGTTAGTTTGCTTTATACCTAAAATTAATGAGCATAAAACTGAGACACTAATAGATCAAAATACTTAAGCTGTAAGTCTTGATGTCTGAAAAATACAATACATTATTAATTAATATGAAAACATATAAGTTAATAAAATAAAATATACTAAAATAAAAAACTATCTCGATGTTGCTCAAAATTTTTTTAATTATCACGAATTTACATAATAGAGAAATAAAAAATTGTTAATAAAATAAAATTGTTATAAAATTTATAAAACAAAAGGAAACATAAATTAAAATAAAATAAAATTAGTTCCCGAAAATATTATATTTTTTCAGTCAAATAATAAAAATATTATTATTTTTGAAATATCAAACATTTATTTTCTGTAATTTAAAAAAAAAAAATTAATCATCATGAAAAAAGTGTATTAATAAAATAAGATATTGCAAATATTAAAAAAAATTTTTTTTTTCACATCTGAAGAAAAGAATACTTTTTACCCTGTAAAGAAAAAAATATATAAATTAATAAAATAAAATAAACATTTCTGTGAAATATTTATGGTTCCATGAAGTAATTATGATTCTTATTTCAAATTCATGGAAGTATGAACCCCTGCCTCAAGCAAATACACTGCTTTCAGATTCAAAACTATTTTGATAAAATCACACCTTCGAAAATAGTTCATGCCAATTTAATCTCTTTCGTAATAAGGTATGGGGAATTCTTCTGAAGATGTACGAGGTCTTCAAAAGGATGTTATAAAAATTGCTTGAATTCTGACTAGCTTAAAAATTAGACTTAGAGAGGGAGGGGGAAGATAGAGAAATGTTTTGGTAAAACTGGAATTTGAAAAAAAGTGAAGATTTTCGTTGAATGAGATGACCAAATAAATGAAATGAATGGAATTTTATGAACTAATCGATCCAGGAATAATACAAAAAAAGTGTTTTTATAAACTATTTTTGGATAGCTTTATATCCTTTAATCCCACCAAAGCCGATCCTAGAAGTGGATATTTTGGAGTTCATTCTCGTCTTAGATTTTGTTATAGATACTGTTTTTAGATACTATTTTAATGGCCAAATACGCGCAGTATCAAGATTATCTAAAATTCTTTTATCCAATCTAAACATGGATTATACTTTCGTTTTATTTACTTTAATATTTCTTTCCATTTGTATTAGAAATTTATTTATTTCTATTTCTGTTTTACTTGATGTTCTTTTTCTTGGAATTCAAGGTTTTTTTTATATAAGCCATTTTAAATTTTTTTATTTATTTACAAATTTTATCATCATTTTAATAATTAATTATAATTATTATAAAGCAGAAGATATCCAATTCCTGAAATTTTATTTTCCTAATTCCTGCGCTCGTTTATTTAAAAAATATGTGTTTACATATGGTTGGTACAATCTTCAAAGTAAAATATACTCTATCAGTAACTCATAATCTAAATCTCAGTAACAAATTATCATAATTTTTTCCAGAAATCGCTTAAATGTCACTATCGATATAATCGAAAAATCGCTATCGATATAATGGTGTTTAAATTGCTTTCAGCATGTTAATCTGTCATATTATAATTCAAGTTAACGCAATCCTTATTCACAATTCAAACCGCTAATTGCCTCTTTCAATGAATTTTATATATGAAACTGGAAATGAGACAATTTTTGCATATTTGTTCATGGTCGAAACTTGCTTTATTTGGAATTAAATCACTTTAAGGCAAAAAATTTCATTTTCTTTTGAATTTTTCTTTATTTTATATTTAATATGCCTTAGACTTTTTTCTGATATTTTCAAAATGCACACTTTATATACTTGTTTTAATTTTAAAATACTGGTCCTTAAGTTTATCATCAGTTTATAGTTCAGTTAAAAAATAAATCGCCCTTGGGTAAACAAACCAATCAACAAGCAGATATAACAAATAATTTACCGTTTGGGGATTAATAGCTCTTTGTTATATTAATGAAAAAATTTCTATATAGTATTTGTAAAAAATAAATATAAAAACAATAAGTAATAAAAAATTTAATATTTCTCTTTGATCAGCTTTGTGGATCGTTGTTCGAGCATATTCACTATATTGTTATCAGAGCTAGATTAGAGTTTTGCAACAGATTTTTATTTTCCTGTCTTCATGATAAAAAGAATAGTATTTATTATCAGCTGATAACATCCGTTAATATATATTTCATTTTTAAAGTATTCGCATGTTATATATCTATTTTTCAGATGTTACATATTTTATAGTAAGCCTTTCGTGTACTTAACTAGAAGATAAAGTTCACAGTGGTGAAAATAAAATACACATTAAATAATAGTAAGCATTGCATTATTCAACTCATTCCATTAGCGGAAAATCCTAGACATTTGAAATATGGACTTGAATATAATAACATTTATTCTATTATAATATTGTTGTTCTTCTGTTGGGTTTCTGCTTCTGAAGTACGAAGGCTCCCATCTAGCAACTTTCAGGGGACTGGTAGAAACCAACTCTTGCAGGGAAGCATGCTACGCACATATTCTCCTCTTATCTTTTATCAGATGGCTGCAATGATTATATTTTAAAAGTTCAAAAACTGTATTTTTATATATTTATTTTATTAATGCTTTTTTTATATATTTCGTGTGAGCTCCAGTGGCTCAGTAGCTTCACGCCGCTTACCGTAAGCTCAGCAAAGTGAAGCATCATTTGCCGCGGGCAGTGGTTGGGAGGGTGACCCAACCACTGCCCGCGTGACCAAGGTGACCACGGTGTACTCTCCTTCACTGGGTTGCTGCAACTCCGTGGGTTGGGGACGTGTCCACGTTAATATGTGACGTCCAAAGTCCTTCCGCTGGTGTGGCGTGGATGTGGAGAGGAGGGTGCCAGCTCAGGTGTGACCTCGTACTTACTTCCACAGATTTGGCAAGGCAAGCTCCCCAATCTGCACCTGCAATAAAACAGGAAATCTAACACACTACTTAACGGAATGCCCAATAACGGTAAACTATCATATAAAAATCTCCACGAACCAAAGCACAACACAATTCATTAAATTCTGCCTAACAGATGCCTTCAGGAAACAACGTCTCATCCAGCTGATGACCCTCCTACAAAACAAAGGCTTGGATTGCTGTAAAGATCCACTTATCCGAACCCCAGTCGATGTCATCTCCGACTCGAACAGTGAAGAAGACCTTTAACCCAGCACAGCTGCCCAACTATCACAACGAAGCACACCTGCAGGCCTTTGTGCCCCACCAATGAATATCACTTGATTCAATAAATGGCTGTGGTCACGGCTCTCCGCGGACGCCGGACACTCTGTGGACGGTGTCTGTTTCTCCAGATTGAGGTGGGAGCATACCTGATAACCTATTGGTATAGAGCAGGGCTTCCATCTCTCGTTGTCTGTCTGTCTGTCTGTGACCTCGTCACCTGATCGTGGTTCAAAATGACGAGGCACCTTAAAAAGAGCAAGGTCGTACTTTCACCTTCGTGGTGCTCTGATCCAAACGAAAGACGCTCTCTATTGACTTAATTCGCACTGCCAAAGGCATAGCGAGCTTGGCTTGTCCAAGTGTCATAAACAACAACAATAAGCAACATATTTCGTGTGTTGCACCAGCATACTTCCCTGCACCTAGCTCTGACTTGGGATCTACCAGTTAAATAGAAGCAACAGAGTGGAAACTTCGTGAGTTTTTTTTTTCCGAATTTATTTTCCAATTTGAAAATTTTGTTTTTTCAGAGTTTATGGGGGGATTAACAAAAGGTGAAAATTTTTGAATGCATATATGAATGAAAATTGAAAAGTTCTGAGAAATATTTTATGTTTCTAAGGGGTTTGATTTTGTCTGTTTGTTTCACAACAGTCATTTTTGCTAATGAGAGGTAATTAGATAGGGATACACGATTTAATGTGGATTGAGTACTACTAAAACATTGTTGATGAAGGTTGTGTGTTTGCGCCAGTGTACTTCTTTGTATTTAGTCCAGGGTTGAGCTCTACCAGAACAGTGGGAGTCTTCGAAATTAGAAGCAGTAACCAGTAGAAAACCCCTTACCTCTAAAGAGATATTACTTCACTTGAAGAACATTACGACCACGGGCCGTGGTACCCTAGTGGTTAAGGCATCGGACTTCCGTCCACTAAGGCGGGATTCGATTGCTAATGCCGTCATAGACCCACCGAGTACATTCGATATACGCCCTCGTTAAATCTGTTGGATCGAGAATTCTGTGGTTGGTTGTTGAGCAGTTTCCATGGGTTTATACCCTGATAACTGCCTGGTCTGGAGAAAATTTCCTCCCCCTCCAAATCAAAGTCAAAATTAAGGGAATGGATCCTCTGGTGGTGCCATCTATTGGAAGAGTTTAAAAGCTACGTCCTACTTTCGCCTTCATGGTGCTTTGGTTAAAAGAAATACGCATCCTTCTACATAATTTCATCTAGCCAAGAGTATAGCGAGCTTTGCTTGTGTCCAAGTGTTATTAGTAACA
Organism: Latrodectus hesperus; assembly: GCA_037975125.1. NCBI lineage: Eukaryota > Metazoa > Arthropoda > Arachnida > Araneae > Theridiidae > Latrodectus > Latrodectus hesperus. Next base: position 34,225,379 of record CM075861.1, read on the forward strand.
ACAACAACATATTTCGTGTCTTTATTGTATTATGAAATTATTGCGTATTTCTTTATCGCATTATATTTAAAAGTGTTCAAAATTCTCCTACTTACGAATCTAATAATAGAACAAATAAATGTGAGAAAATCATTTAAAATTTTCATGTAAAAAGTTACTTTTCTTACTCTTTTTCAAATGTAAATTAAAAATTTACATTAATTCATTTGTATTAAAACTTTTGAACCAGTAATATTAAAATCTACATTTTTTGTTATCTAGAGCAGTTCGAATTTACTATTATTAGTGTTTCTTCCAATTTTTATCTGAAGTGAGGAATCATAGTTTTTATTGGACAATGTTTCAGGAATAAAATGCATAAAAATTTAATTTGTTAATCCTTAGAAGATATTTCTGTAGGTATTGCATTATAGTTTTTATGAAAATAAAAAAATCTCTTTAAATTATTCTTTTAATTGAAGAGAAATTAAATACTTGAAAAGTAAAATTTTCATATTTTATTCATGAAATCAATAATAAGAGCGATAAAAATAAATGATAATTGTCAGTAATTTCAATAAGGAATCATGCATTTGCTTATTTTCTTTGGGTGGAAAGGGAAAGGATGCAAAGTGGTCAAAAATATGCTTACAGAATACCTGAACGGACCCGATCATTTTTTTTATTACCAATTTTATTTTTTCATCAGTTTAAGTTTTTATAAAGCTTCTATGATTAATTGTATAATTACATTCCGTATTTCATTTCACATTAATCCTATGCATTCCCAATTATAAATTTAAAATATACGTGTTCGTTAAATCCGTGGAATTGAAAGCATTGTGGTTGGTCGTTGAGCTGTTACCATGGGCGTAATGGTCGGGAGGAAACTTCCTCCCCCTCCAGATCAAAGTCAAAATGGAGGGAGCGGATCCTTTGGTGGTGCCATCTATCGGAAGAGTTTAGCGCAAAGTCTTACTTTCACCTTCGATGATGCTCTAATTAAAAAACTGTAGACACAACCTACTGACTTAAATTCGTATATCCATCGGCTAGCGAGCTTGGCTTGTCCAAAGGTCATAAATTGAAAATGCTTATGCTGAACAATTTTTACACAAATGAGCAGAAGTAGTAGTTTTTTCTTAACAAACAATAACAGGCTTACATAAAATAATATCTTAAGTGAATGTTAAGAACTATTTTCTTGAAGGCGGAGCCACTGCTGCCGCCGTTCGAATCTGTAAATAGTCTTTGTATTTACCCTCTCGAAGGAGCACATCTCGATTGCTCCTGTAATTTTCAGTCTAATTTTATGTTTGTATGTGTTGTGTTGTTTCATAATAAATAGGAAAAAACGTATTTCTAGATTGTTTGAATTTTGAACCAGGGCACCAGATAATAGATTGCAAAAATCTTGATCGAAAGCATTCTCATTATTGGTTAATTGATTTGTATCACTGGATATCTTAAATTTGATTCATTTGTACTCTTTATACCAAAATTTCCTAACCAGTTTAAATTTTTAAAGATTTCCTATTTTGTTGTTGTTGTTGCTAATCCCAGATGGTCCAGTTCCAATACTAGATCAACTCCACAAGTCCAAAAACAGCCAGGAAATCTAAAACATAAGGGGCTTCAAAAAGCCTCTTCCAAGTCAAAATTCAAACAGTTCAAGATATGCTCAGGCGATGCCTGTTCAGCTTTACATTTTGCGCACAGACTAAAGGTCTTTTGACATTTCCAATTCTATAATAATCAAAGAAAATTTGTTGACGTGTACAATGAACTTACATCAATATAACTATCTTGTTAATAAGTACTCATTTCATATTTTAAACTAGCATGTTTACATCTAAAGTGCTTAGAATTGCAAAGAATTATAGTTCCATTTATCTCGATACATGTCTTTATTTCCTTATAACATTTAAATATCAAATAACTATATTTAGATGAGCTTATAACCTTTATTATTTATTTTATATTTGAATATGTATTGTTTCATACAAGATTTTTAATTCTACGAGTTTTGCATTTTTCCCATGATCTCACAAATCATTTAGATCAATTATGACGATAACATTTATGAAAGTGATGTAACGAATTCTTTATGAAAAGGAAATATTTTTTTTCTTAAATCGAAAAATTTAACTTTTAAGGAATTTTTTATGCTTTAATTTCTCGCATAAAAATCGTATTTACAAAATGCAGCTAAAGCTGTGACGACGAAACGCTCTATAGGAAGATATTGTTGGCGATTTTAATTAAACATTTTATTTACAATAACATTTTTACGGCATACTTTTTATAAGCTGATTTAATCAATGCAAATCTTCAATATTTAATTATTTATAATTAATTTTATGTTTTAAAACAACTAAATAATTATCAAATTTTCGATTTAATAACATTTCAAAATGATAAAAATGAGTTTCGATCCTAGATGATAGATAACAATATTCACTTTCAATTTGATTTTATCCATAAATTTTCTAAAAAAATCTCTTAAAAAAGGACATTTTTCGGGTCTTAATTCCTATAATACCAAAATTTATAAAATTATCCTTATAAATGTCTATATTTTTTAATGAATTTTTACAAGCATTTCAACAATTTTATAATATATTTAATTGTTCGTCAAAAGTGTATCATTGACATATTTTATTTTTATTAAATTATTTACTTTAAATTGTTATTCATCAAATATATTTTGTACTCTAAACCTTCTTAGATCAATTAACAAATTGATTTAATAGTTGCATAATATTAATTTTAAATAATTTTTTAAGATTGACCAATGATTTTTACTGGTTTATTTATGAATCAGCCACGTTTTTTTTATGCATAATAAACTATTAGATTTTATAAAAACATATATAATTAGGATGACATACTTAATTTATAAAAACATTTTTAGTACACATGGGAGAATAAAGATTCCTTTAAAAATTAGATGTAAAAAACTGGTAAAAAGTATTTGAAAACCTGATTTTAATTAAGAATTTCAAAAGAGTAATTATTTTTTTAAAATTTTTATTTATTAAAATTTTAGAAAAAATTAAGAATAATTAAGAATTAAAGAAGAATTTAATTAAGAATAAAAAAAATTTATCTACAAAGATAAAAATTTGAACTTAACATGATATTATAATTTTAAGAAAATGTCTATCAGATTTTCTTATGTTTCATAAATCTCTTTCTAAAAACCTTATGAAGGAAAATCTTAGATTCAGATTCTGTTAAAACCATTTGAGATTTCATAAAATTTTTTTTATCTGTGCATTAGTGGTTAAAAAAATAGTTACGATGTGTGAAGTAATTATGGAAAAATGTTTATTAGTAAATAATAGAATAATTAAAATGTATAAATTCAAGCCGAAAAATACCTAAAAATATGTAAATGAGTAATTTAAATGATCTGATAGTGAAGTTCTGACTGAGTTAAATAAGAAATTTAATAAATAGGAAATTAGAAATTTATAAATAAAAATTCATAATTTTTGATAATTTAAGAAATAAAAGAAGATGGAAAAATTTAAACGTTATAGTATAATACCGAGTTTCATAGTCAAAAAATTTTAAATAATTGTCTGTGACTGTATGATAGTGGTGAAAATATCATGAATTATGTATACTGCTTTTTAAATGGATTTATAAATTTCCTTACACTTGTATGAAATCATTAAATTATTTTCTTTTCTCATGAATTTTATTTTATGTTATTTAAAAAAAAGTTCAATATTTTAGATAATAATATTGATAGTTTTTAATTTTTAAAATATTTGTTTTTGCTTTGAAGGATTTTTTCAAATAACTATTTTATTTTTTTTAGGTATTTTTAAAGAATTTTTAGGTCAAATAAATTTATAGCGTTTTTGTTACTTCACTTGTTTTACTCTTCTTAACTTTTCTCTCTTACTTTTATATTTTATTAATATATTTTTCTGCCAACCTATAACATGGAAATTTTAGATTGCAAAGATGATGTTTTTAATCTATTGTAACATTAATGTCTCAGTTTTCTGTCATTTTTATGTTATCAATTGAATAAATTTGATTTTTTCGACTGAAAATTGAAAACATTGAGTAAAGAAATGAATAATATTTTCAGTTTTTGAATATTTATGCTAAATTTATGTGTAAAAATATACAAATATCTTATATTAATGACAGCATTTCTAATTCTTTTAACGACATTTTTGTCTCAAAAATTTAAAAATATAAAGTCTCTAATTTCAAAGACTCTTAAAAGAGGATGATTTTTAATTTTAAAAAACTCTAATACATAGTGATTTAGAAAATCAACATAACCTTGCTATGTGAAAATATGTAAATGAAGTAAATATTGAAATTATTCCTAAAAACACATGCAAAGGATATATTTGAACAAATCTCAAATGATAAAACTGATACGTCGTTCTCTATTTCTGACAGTCCACATAACGCTTATAAAAGGATATTCGATAGCGATTAATGAACGTGTATCGGAATAACACGTGATCTTCTAATTGGATCGGTGATAGAAGTTGCCAGATTCCCAAACAAGATTGAGCCTGTTAGCAATCGAACTACTGAAACGTATCTCAAACTATTATTCCAAGTATCATTTTTACCTGAATTGGAATCCAATTTTCGCCCACATGAAGTGCAACGTATTCTCAGAAGGTCAATTCTTTATATATATTCTTTAATAACATTAATATATTATTACTAGTAACATAAAATTGAATAAAAAGCATAATGTATACTAAATAAAGTATTGTGCAATGCAAATAAAGCATTGAGAAAAATACTCAAAAAATCGGAATTTTGTAGAAAAAACATGTATAAAATGATAAATTCCTTTATATGGTTGTTTAATATACTTTTATTGAAGTAACTGTAAGCCTATATGTAAGTAGTTTTTTTATATTAAATTATACATAAAATTTAGATAATGTGTGATTAAAGAATTTTTAATCAGAATTTATAGAAACTCTTTCGTTATTAGGTGACGCGCAATTTTCATCTATTTTACACATTATATGATACACAATAAATAATGTTTCTAAAATTGAATTTTAAGTTATAGTGATGAGGAAGAAAAACTTATACTTATTTAGGAGAAATTCACATTAAATAGTCACCGAACTTAAAAGAGAGAGAACTATCTTCTTAATGCTGCAATAATGATGCGAAATGTAATATTTTGTTATTGTAGAAGAAAATTGAAATTACTTTCTTATAAATGAAATCAAAATATCTCATTTATCAGTTAATGGAATAGATTTAATTTTCTTGGGATTAAAATAATTAGCTTGATCATATATTTAGATATTATATGAGCATTCCGCAAAGCTGCCGTTTAATCCAGGATTCCAAATTCTGAATTTTTTTGGCGACGAAGAAATGTTGCCAAGATGACGCATTGTGATGTCTCACGATGACGTATATATTAGTGTACAAATGTAAATACAAAATACAATTTTTTGCATAATTCTTATGTCTATATCTCTATGACATAATAAAAACTAAGTTGTCAGATAAATAAGAAAATCTGTCAAAAAATCACCAAACTCATATTTTGGCAGGCTGTATTATACGACATCTGTACCTAATATTCTACATTGTTATTCATTGTCATTGAATCACTGATAATTTTTCCTGTTTTATAGAAATATTCGCTACTTTAATGAATAAAATTTTATATCTATTCTACATCCATATTAAAAGAGAAAAATACTATTTTAATTTTATTGACAAATTTCTTTTATGGAGGTTCAATACTTCAGTAAAAGACGATTTATATAAATTAATGTGAAGAGAACTATTGTAATATATTATAATAAAATGGATTGTTCTATTTTTTTCAATTTTCTATTAAATTGGCGAATTGTTTAATTCTATATTTTATATAATTTAAAAAAGCGTATTATCTATTTTTAACTTAGTGATGATTTTGATACAAGTTCATCAAATTAAGTGAATTAATCATGCAAGATGATAAAAGAGAAAATTTTACCACATTGTAATATTAAATATATTGTGACATTAAATAATAGAATGAGATTATAATATTGTCATATTAAAAGTTTTCACAAGAAATTGTAAATAAAATTTCGCTCTCGTTTCATTAAAAACCATTATTAAAATCTTATAACGAATGATTTTGGAATGTCGTGCAATGTAATATAATCAAATTCGTATTGAACGTAGTCTAAATATGAATCATAAGCATTTTTCAAAATTTATAATGTGTTTTACAAAGAATAAATGTTATTTTTAAGTAAGAATATATAGTTGATTTCCTTATTTTCATTTCAAGCTGTGTTGAGTACGATAATCTATTTCTGTTCTTCAGTATTATACATATTCAACTAATGCTCTCAATAGAAGACACTATATTAGTTTGATTTTTAAAAAAAAATATTGTGAGAATTACAAAAATGCTAAGAATAAATTTTATCTGGAAATAAAATAATAGAAGATTTTGTCTTAAAATTTTAAAAGCTTTGAAATAGAATACGATCGAAAAGTCAGTTGTACCATTAGTGAACAACGCTTTCAAGAAATTTTTTTCCCATAGAGAATTGTTTTCACCTTTTTCTTGTTTAGTTTTTGCTACTTTAGTTTTTCAATATGATTGTCACGTTTTCTTTACGCCGCTTGAGTAGAATGTTCCCTTAATAAACGAAACAAGAGAAAGCCTTCAGAGTGGTTACTGAATGAGCATTTGAAATAAAATTGTGTTTTTATGCAGAATTTATTTTAGTCACGGGTTTGCATTTCTGGAAAAGAAATGTATATATTAGGTTTCTTCTGAAGTGGCTAATAAATTTAGGAGACGTCATATAATTCAACTTAATACAACTTAATACTGAAAAATCAGTAATACTGGCTATGAATGTTGGCGCAACAAAAAGAAACAATTTGAAATAACTAGATATTGCTTTCGTTTGATTTGGAAAAATAGTAAAAGTTTTGTGTCATTTAATGATTGTTTTTGGCGTTTTCGGTAAGTAAGTACCGTTTAAAAAAAATTGTAACATAATTTTTCAAGTCAATATTATTTTTACATGAAAAAGCCAACCAATGGCTGAGTGGGTAGTTCTCCTGACTCATGAGCTGTGCGTCCCGGGTTCAAACCCCGGTTCGGGCATGGATGTTATTTTCTTCCTCTGTTCTCTCTGTGTTTCTCTGTCCTTTCTTCCGTGATGCTGTATGAATGTGGCCCACCCTATAAACGGGTTTGTGGTGATATGGCGCGATCAACGCTACTCGCCTCCATGACTTGGTTCACAGGTGTGCCCGCTGGATAACAACAAATGAGAAGCAGTTTCTGGCCTTGTTGTGGCATAGAGTTCGTCATCCAAGTGCCTGTCGTTGGAAAAAATATTATTTTTACATGAAAAACCATGTATTAAACTCTTTTTCTACATAGTTTCCGCTAATTTTAAAACCTTTAAAGTAGCTGATAACCATAGGAACTTCCCGCCTATGGACGATAACCATAATTCCACAGCATTTTTCACCTCATTTGTGGACCCAAAGCGCTTGTCTTCAAGTTCATGCTTTATGTACAGGAACAAGTGGTAGTCGAACGACCCCAAGCCTGAACTGTACAAGGGGTGGTGGTGGTGGTATTGAATTGCTGCTAAAGAAACTGTTGAAGCATCGTTTGAGTGTCACGAGCATCATGGAGCCAAGCATTGTCATGGAGCAACACAGCTTCTTTTCTCAGCATTCTTCTCCATTTTGTTTTGAATTGTACGCCGTAATTTTCTTAAAGTATCGCAATATTGACGGTTTCACTTCTGGGAAGCAATTCAGTAAGCAAAACCCCTTTCATATCCAAGAACACAGTGCCCATGATTCTTTGTGCTGACATTGCCGTTTTGAACTTTTTTTTGTTGAAATTGAGTGTCTCCACTCCATTGACTGTTGTTTCATTTCTGGTGTGATATGACAACCTCTTGTTTCATCACCTGTCATAATTTGGGTTACAAAATGCTTTGCTTCCTTCTCTGTATCTCGTCTGTGTAAAATGCCAGTGCACTGCTAACTCGCTTGGTTTTGTAAATGTCAGTGGAAATTTTCGTTGACTATTGCGCATGTGCGGTTGGGACTTTGACAGCAGCATTGCAGCGGCGGTACAGTGAAACAGTACTTACTTTCTGAATACGCCTCTTCTCTAGTGAGTCAATAATAATTAACGATTAAATGCCCAAAATATTATAGAAAAAAGAATAGTGTAATTTTGTGATACAAAAGCGCATCTACAGTAATTATGAGAATTATGAGATGTTTTTATAAGTACAGTATGTGTGTGTTGTGTGATTCACTACAATAATATTCAATTAAAAGCAGAAAATATTTATTATTTTGCACATAATGTGCCTGCTACGGCTCCGTATGAAGTCAAAGTGAGTCATAACGTTGTTTCTTATATTTATAAAATGCCAGAGACACATATTCATATTTTACACTCGTATCCATAAATTAAGGAGAATGCAAGTTCAGGCAAAGAAAGAGACAGAAGCAAAACAAATGTGACTTATTTGTAATGTCTATTTATTAAACAAAAGGTTGTTGTTGTTGTCGTGTGGCAGCTAGGCTGGCAATATGGGGTGCGCTGCTCCACTTTTCCAACTGAACCATATTTTGGTGTGGAGTCCAATTTCCTCAGTACATACATGCCATTAGTGTTGTAAGGATGGGAAAAACCCGGTTTATTTCCGGGAATAAACCTGGTTTTTTCCCATGGGAATTTTCAAAATTCCGGGAATTTTGAAAATTCCCAAATTTTAAAAATTGTCGAAAAATTTGAATTTTCATAAAAATTTATAAGTTTTTAACCAAATAATATGTTTAAAAAGATACATTTTAATGATTTTTACTTTCATATATGGCAATAGAAATTTCTCAAAACATATTTGGAAAAAGATGACAGCCATTTGTAAAGATTGGAGAGGTTTCAAGTTGTGTTCATTGTAATCGTTACTCGTAATGTTTACTATTTTAATATGTATTTATTAAATTTTTTGAACAGAGAAATCGTTTAGATATGCTGTCTTTCACATATATATTTCTCGAAAAATATTATTCTACTATTATTTGTAAACTTAATTTTAAATAAAACGCAGTAGATTACATTGATTACTGATTCTGAAATTGCATACGAAAATTTTTTATAACGTCAATCGTTAGTGTATATAGATATTAACGTTAGTGTATATAGAAATAGCAGGAATTTTGTTTTTCATTAGACATCTAGAGTTACTTTTGATCAATTTAGATATAAGTAATAGCCTTGATGTACATCTATAGAATTGCAAAAACCTTCGTAAGAAAACAGATTGTTCATAGATTATAATAAATACTGATTCTTATTAATATTAGTAAAACATTTTCCCAATTTTTAACTGTTATATTTATTAAAGTTTACAAACTTGGTGTTTGAGATTTGGAAAATATGTGAACTTTAATACTGTCATATAAAAAATGTCTGTGTTTAAAATTGCTAATTATTTGCTAGTAATAAAGAAACAGGAAAATGCTCTTGATATTATTCCTCATTTAAATGAAGCTATTTATTATTGGAAATGTTGGCGAGAAATTTAATAGAATAACTAGATTTAAATAAGCATGTTGGATTTCTTTACTAGTTAATTTAGTTTATTATTAATGATATAACAAATCAGTAATTTTGTTGGGTTACGCGACAAGAATATTAAATTTCACTCATTATTATGAACTTTTTAAAATTTGAATATGCATGTTAATTCCAATAATTTTATATTTGTTGAGATTTATGTCATAATTTTGCTTTTACTGAAAGTTATAAGTTAAATAGTGGCTGTTGATGCTAATTGATTAATTTGAAATTACTTAAAATTTTGATAAAGTATTTCTTTATCAAAATTTTAAGTAATTTCTAATTAAAAATAAATTAAAAAAATAAATTTATGTAAATTGATCCAGTTTTTGTGTCGATAGTAAACTTCTTTATTAGTATTACAACCTTTAAATCCTGTTTATCCTAGCTAGCAGAACCTGTCTCCATTCTCTCCTGTGTCCAATTAGCATTTGCCATTTCCTCTTTTTCAACATCTTGAGATATCTATTTTCCATCTTTTAGCTGGTATTATTTAAATTTTAACTTGGTTGGATAGTATTTATAATCGTATATAAATTATTCCAAATTTCCTGGATGTGGCTTTTGTGTTTGTTACATTATAGTTTCAAATGAACTAGATAATAAACAAAACTTTTGATTTTCACCATAATTTTTGCCAATTTCATTTTGATTAATTTATGTGAGCTGAAAAAAGCTTCTAAAAGTTCTGCTTAGTTAAACGATTATGTCATATAGAGATATTAATATATATATGTGCAGATTACATAATTTCATAATTTTAAATATGTATACACACATAACATAATCAGGGGGTTAGTGAATCAAGATTGTTTCTCAATTAAAAAATGTGTCTTGTGTAATTTCACTATAATTAACAACTATTATACAGAATATCTTGATGGTTAGTATTGACACACTTATATGAGATTGTAAATAATAATGTTCATGTATGATATGTTAAATGTTTCTTCAAATAAGAGTTTTTATAAATTCTAAATTACATTGTATTTTACATTTATATTCCAGAAAACAAACATTTCATCTGTATTTGAAATTTTTTAAAGTGAGCTGAAGTTCACAAGTCTTCCTTCTGACAGCATATCTATGACCTACATGCATTAATTTACAATGCATTTAAAATACTTGAAACTTACTATTTTAAAATCAGCAATTAGTTTTAAGATGCCAGAAAGGAGGTAGGATATTGTTTCTAATACCTCACTACAAAGATTTTCACTTTTCAGCATTACAAGGGCTTAATTTTTTACAGATTTATATCATTGGGCATCAAGTTGGTTTTCCATCATGAAAGAAGTAGTATAAACATTGAAAAACTAATATTTTTAAACTATTATTTATGATATTTAGTGTCATTTGCTTATTTTAAGTATAGTATTACTGTTGTTACAGTAAAATAGGTAGCTTCAATTTTATACATTATTTATTACAACAGTTTTTGTTATATCCACTTCAGTTGTCATGTTGAACAACTATTCATAAAAATCAATCAGTATTTATAAAGCAATATTTTTATATTTGTAAATATTAAATATTTTCTACCATAGAAATAATGTCTATTTTTATTTCACAAGGTAACATGTAAAAACATATTTAGATGGGATTTTTTTACTGTGCAGATTTCTAAATGCATCTGTACAATTTTAAAATCCTTTCTGAACAAATTGTTTATGGTTACTTCAAGTTTTTGAATTGGAAATAAACAATTTACAAATTACAGATTTGACAATTGTCCTAAAATTTTTGTATTATTTACAAATTTATAATAAATATATATATATAAGTTTTCTAGTTTTTATAACAAGATTATAAGAAAATAGGTATATTTTTTTATAAACTGACATTAATATATTTAGAGCTAGAATTTTAACCAAAAATCTTCTTTTGAAAAGAATAACACATTTCAGCCTTTTTATAAAAAGCAAGATGCATTGAATTAAAAAATAATTTTAATTTTTTTACAGGATTACGTGAGTGCAAAATGTTAAAAAAGCCAGAACACTTTTTTTTCAGAATTCATTTGATTGACTTTGGTAAATTCTTTTCATAGTATCATAAAGTTATTTCCATTTCTAATACTTAAGTCTGAAAAATGAAAGTATTTTCAATGACAAATTATCAATAATTTTTTTAATTCACATTTTCTGTCTTATCATTTAGAATTGATGAACAATAGTTTAAAGAGATTTTGATTCTACCTTACTGTTTTGAAATCATTTTTAATGTTGTAAAAAATTTTCAAGAACTCAATGAATAATTCAACTGTAGATATATTGTAATTGTGTAAATTAATGTATCAAATCCTTGCAAAAGAAATAAAAATAGTTTTATTTAAAGTCTGCATTATATATATTGTACTTAAAAATTGTTAATTAATCTTAAAATATAAAAGAAAATTATTTTAAATATTTTAAAAGAAAAAGTATTTTTATTCATGATTACATTTGTAGATAAAAAATTTTTTATATAAATTTTTTACACATTTTTTATCACATTAATTCCTACAAGATATTATTTTAATGATGATTCGCTGGAAGAGCTCTTTTATGTTCACAACTTACACATGTCGCCTCACCACATACTTCCGCTTACAAATTAATTAAATTTGTGCAACATTTACCCATATTCAGTTGAGAAGAATACATGAAACGGTATCGTTTTGTATCAATGATAAATTAAAAATTTGTCAGTTAGAAGTCAAAACAAAAAAGAAAGTAATTTGCTTGACATTATTTATTTTTCAATCATCAATTTTCAATTTATTACAAAAACTGAAAAAATCAAGTACTACCTTATTTTTTTCAAATAATTTGTTTTTAAGAAAAATACATTAAAATTAAAGTGAAATTATTTTTTTTTACAAAATAAAGTAATTTCGAATATATAAGAAACAAATCTACTATATAAAGAATGATCGCAAAAAATAATAAATCTCTTACAACCTAAAAGAACAGAAAATGGAAAAATAGATATGAAGAAAAGAATCACTATTTGTTACAATGAAACAATATTATTTTTGATCAAATAACAATTTTCAGTTTATTTTAATAATTTCATTAAATATGTATTTGTGAGAAACATTGGCTTCCCAACAATCTTAGCGACAGATCTCGCCATGCACAGATATAAAAATACCCCCTAAGGATAAAATTTTTCAATACTATATTTTTTACAATTTTAATATTCATATTTTATGCTTTTCACTGCTTTTATGAATGCTTATTGTAGAAAATAAAATTAAACTTCGTTTAAAATTTATTTAGATATCAAATTTTACTTCACTTACTTCACAAAACGAAATGTGATTGGCTGAGTTTATTCCCTCAAAATTCCCAATATTCCCCAAAATTCCCGGTTTTTTCCCCAAAATTCCCGAGTTAATTCCCAAGCTTCAAAATTCCCGGGAATTTTACATCTCTACATGCCATAGGTACCCGTTTATAGGGTAGGCAACCATTCACACCTCATTCATACAAGGAAAGGACAAAGACAGGATAGATAGAGAGAGAAAGTACATCCATGCGCGAACCGGGACTCGTACCCAGGACCTCCTTATCCGCAGTCAGGCACACTGACTCACTAGACAAATTGGGCGGCAAACAAAAGGTAAAGAGCAAAAAAGATGCTATATGTTTGACATCATTAATAAAAATTGTGATTTTTACTCCCTGGAGAAAATTTCAAAAAAGGACCTATTTACAAAAACCAATATAACATGGTTGGTATGATGGTTAATACATAGTGCGCCCCCCCAGACGATGCAATACAGGCTCTACAAGACCTAGGTATGCTGAGTATCGATTTGATCTGATTATAGAGAATATTACACTACTCATCAAGCAATGCTCTCCCAATTTCCGGAAGACATGTGGGAGGGGGTTGACGGGCTGCAATTCGTCGGCCAAGCATGTCCCACACATGCTCTATTGTATTCAAGTCCGGTAAGTATTCTGGCCAGTCCATACGGGTGATATCCTCCAACTGAAGGCATTCGCCTACAATGTTTGCACGATCAGGACGGGCGTTGTTATCCATAAACAGAAATTCTGAACCCATAGCGCCCCGAAACAAACGTACATGTTGTTCCAGAATGACAAACCGATAGTGTGGCCTGTCATGGTTACATTCTGAACTTGCAGGTTAGTTCTGGAACCCAGAATAATTCTTCCCCAAATGAGCAACCCTGCACCACCATAACGGTGTCGTTCAATGATGTTCTCTTGGTGGTAACTGGTACCTGGCCCTCTCCATATGAAAGTCCGGCTAGAATCAGACTGAAAGCTAAAACTGGACTCGTCGGAAAACATCACACAAGACCACTGATGAGGTGTCCAAAGTACATGCTCTCTACTCCAGGCTAACCGCAGGCGAAAGTCAGTTGCGGTAAGTGGAACACATCTGACAGGTCTACGAGCATATAGACCAATGTGCCCTAAACGCCTGTACACGGTCTGCCTGAAACTGTCGTACCGGTAGCTGAAGAGAACTGACGAGACAGGTCTGATGCTGTGCTCCGTCTGTTTCGTTTGGCAGCAACTGCCAAATACCGGTCCTCATTCGGCATTGTAACTCGGGGGCGACCTGTGCTGTAACGTCTACTCACATTACCATCATCTTGAAGCCGTTGCCAAAGCCTTGAGATGACACTCTGGGGGATTCCAAGTTCCTCAGATACTTCCAGCTGGGTACGTCCATATTTCATACAACCGATAATTCTACCATGTAAAACATCATCCAAATGCTTCCTTTGTGCCACAACTATGCTGTTATTGCATTGAAAGGCTTTTAAAGTGCTCGTGAACAATTTGACTTCTTTACAACCATTCCTTTTATACCATTACTCTTACACTATTGTCATTGTGACGTACTATCGGCGCCACCTTGTGGTTGCTTGTAATTTGCATATTATCCTTCAGGATGTTTGTGATAATTCTACATGTGATGTAGAATTATCACACAACTCTAAAAATTGAACTGTGTGAACTCTAAAAATTTTTATTTTAGAGTTCAATTTCTGTGTGATTCTGAATTATCCTTAATTTATGGAATTGAGTGCATTTCATATAATTGCAGAGTTTAGAAAAAGCAAATCAAGGGCACATACAAAAATATGATTTTAAATATTAAATTCATAATTCATTTGATTATCATATAAAAATTTTTTTTTCAAATACTGACATGTGCGACCATTTAGAAAATCAAAAAATCTCCGCAAATCCTTGTTGCTAATTCTATTAATATAAGAAGTAAAGCTAGCAGTTTGAATGCGTCAATACGTTACAGCGCTGAATTATGGCTGCCATTGAATTTGCCGACTAGCTAATACTATTTCTGCACTTGCGTATTGCAAGGACGAAGCAAAATTAAAACTTTGAGTCGCATTTGACTTAACGTAGAGAAGAATTTATTCACCGTCGTAACATGTACAATCTAACATCGAATGGAAAAATTAATTTTGTGTTATTCACATTTGAAATGTTAATAGTATTTTTTATTAAATTAGTTGGAATTTATATAATAACTAAGCAATTATAGATAATTTAAAATTAATTTTCGAAAAGTGTACGAGAATTTTTTTACTAACAAAAACTGAAGAATTTAAAATTAAATGGTATCAAAAATTGATATCTATTGGCTAAGCTCCTTGAAAATCCGAGCCATTTTTCAAAATTTGAAATTCTTGGCAAGCTACAATTAAAAACGTATTTAAAAGGTATGCAAAAAAGGTATTAAAATTCTTTTTGCAGAAACTATATTTATTGAAAACATAAATAAAAGTATAAAAAATTTGTACATTGAATTTAAATATTAAAAATTAACACTTATTTTACCGCTCTTGATAATTTTCGTGTATCGTAATTTTCGTATCGTAATGTATCGGAAAGCAAAAGGATATTGATAAAAGAAATTTTTTTCAAAATAATGTAAAAATAAATTTGCCAGTGTGCTAGAAAAGTTTGATCCCTGTGGAATTCCACAATTTTGAATAAAAATATTTTCACCGTTAAATATAAAATTATTATAAATACACATTTTAACAAAATTATTCCAGTATTCAAAATTAATATATTTAATAAGTTTCTATAGTCCTGATAATAAAGGTGTAGTACATCGCTTAATTTATCGAATAGGAATACTAATAAAAAGGTATTTAAAGTCAAAAGAATTAACACAATAAATATAATTTTTTGATAAAAAATCCAAAATAGGTTTATTATTATTAATGATCCAAGTGGTTTCTGATTTAACAATATTGTCTAATATAATATTAAAAAATTTAGCAAAAATGATTCCAAGTTTATTCATGTATGTGTGTGTGTGTGATTTAGTACCACAGGTGATAAATCTAAACTTTATAGGAATTTTGTGAAATTTAGGAATGACTGTTAAATAAGGAAACTCTAATTTATAGTTGCTAATATTTAAAAGTTTATAAAACCCAAGGATTTTTTTATTAATGATATTAACTGTGAAGTTTAAACGTTTATATGTGCTGAAATTTAATGTCTCATTATCAATTATATATATAAATCTAAATAAAATTTCTTACAAAAAAATGCGCAATTATTAGAGGCTTTATCTTTTGGCGTAATGATGAAGTTATCTTTTAGATTATTAATGGCTGGTTTTAATGGACCAAGCTTAATACCAGGAAATGTTAAATTATTGACAAAAATAAATTCCTTAATTTTATTAAAAAGTTTAGACTTCCAGACTGTAAAAAATTCAATAGGTACATTATAAAAATTTGAAATTTTAAAGATAAATGAATCAATATTATGTGTAAAATTACTTTAATTATTTTAAATCTATTTAGTTGAAAAACTGGTCTATATTTAGTCCCTTTACTTAATATTTCTTCTAATTTAGGGTCATTGACAATGTTTAAATCACTTGTAATAATATGACCGATTAATTATAACGTTTTTGTATATTTTTAAAGAAATATTTGAGTTCCAAGAAATTAACTTCGGTCATATTATTACAGGTATTTATTCATTCAATGTAATTGAATGAATAAATACTGAATTAAGAAAGTAATCTCAACAGAAATAAGAATATTCTAGTGGAATTTCTTTGCAGCAGCAAATTTCAAGAATATTACAGTAACTCGTTTGAAATTTCATTTCATCCTTCGGAAATGATTAAGGTTATAATTTTTTAATCTTTAGCAGAATTCTCAAGAATAAAAAAAGCATTAATAAATTTGAAGAACCGAAAATAGCAAGTTTCCCTTTTTTATTTTAACGAATCGATTTCACTGTAGCAACATTCATATGGTCTGCCTATCACTGAGAAGTTACCGTTTCTGATTGTTTAGCTATTGGTCTCGGGTTTGAATACAGGCTCGGACATGGCTATTCCTCTCTTTTTCTCTCTGTGTTTAAATGTTTTCTCTGCTGATATGAGAATGAATTGTGGCCCACCCTATAAACGCATTTATGGGGGAGATGTGGATAACGTTAATCACGACCGTGACTAAGTTTACAGGTGCCCACCAGTTAACGACAAATGAATAACAGTTTCTGTCCTTGTTGTGCCGAAGGGTTAGTCACTTAGTGACCACCGTTAGAAAAAAAAACATTCTCACGTAGTATAGTAAAAAAAATATAGTAAAAAAATATATAAAGTAAAAAAATATATATAGTTCATATAGTAAAAAAAAG
Organism: Latrodectus hesperus; assembly: GCA_037975125.1. Lineage (NCBI taxonomy): Eukaryota > Metazoa > Arthropoda > Arachnida > Araneae > Theridiidae > Latrodectus > Latrodectus hesperus. The sequence continues at coordinate 34,242,656 of CM075861.1, forward strand.
TTACTGAAAGTAGAAATTAATTCAGGATATAAATTTACAAAGAATTCTAAAAAAATTTATTATTTGCCGTTGTTGTTGTCATTAATGACACTTGGACAAGCCAAGCTCGCTATGCCTTGGCTATGCGAATTTAAGTCAATGGGAGCGTCTTTCGTTTTAATCAGAGCACCATGAAGGCGAAAGTACGACTTTGCTTTACACAAATGCCATAGGGACCCGTTTATAGGGTAGGCAACCATTCACATCTCATTCATAGAAGGAAAGGACAAAGACAGGATAGATAGAGAGAGAAAGTACATCCATGCCCGAACCGGGATTCGAACCCAGGACCTCCTTATCCGCAGTCAGATACGCTAACTAGTTGACAACTAGACAAGTTGGTCGGCAATTATTTGCCGTGAAAAAGGCAAACTTTTAGTAAAAATACAAGGTATAAAATTCTTTACAACCAGTTATGAAGACAATCTTAAAAATTCGGAACTTCCCTCACGTATTTGGCATCATTAGCGATTCATAGGGTAAAGCCCATATTGTAAACTTTATCGCATTCCTAAATGTCGCTAATCTCGTTAAATCCACCTCGTTACGTAAATTAGGATCAAGCGAAACATTTTTTTTATTTAATAATCTTAATAAAAGGACAGCGCTGAAGGTATCAACTAAATTAAAAATTTAACTTTGTGTTTTCGGGCCAACCGGTGGTGGAGAGGTTAACGTCCCTAACTTCGAAATAGTAAGTTCCAGGGTAGAATCTTTGTTCGGGCATGGCTGTTTCTTTTTCTCTCTGTGTTTGCCTTTTATTATCCCTTCACTTTCGGGGCGAAGATTTCTCAGTGACTAAGTGTGCCACTCTGTATAAGATGCCATCACTTTCGTCTATTACAGCCCTGAATGGGTATATTTTAAATAAGCACACCCGTTCATTAGAACAAAATAACAACTTTATTTTCGGTTATAATACTTCTGTCAATGAACTGAAATTTGATGAAACAAATTTTCTTTTCAAAATAAAACTTCTAAACGAGTTAAAAATTTTAAAATCCATGAAAGTTTTTTAAAGAGTTTTTATCAGTAGATTTAAGTTTCAGTCTGTGAGAAACTTCAGCTATTTGGGTTCGGAGATTGACTACCAAAATGACATCACTCCTGAAATCAGAAAGAGGATCATTGCCGCAAACCGTTGTTTCTTTGGTCTAAGACCTCTTTTGAAATCTCACCTAATCAGGAGAAGGACAAAAATAATGTTATACAAGACATTGATTAAACCAGTTCTAACCTACGCCTCAGAGACATGGACCTTGACGATGAAGGAAGAGAAAACATTGGCGATTTTTGAGAGAAAGGTCCTAAGAACTATTTTTGGTGCTGTCCTGGAAAATAACACCTGGCGAAAAAGGTATAACTTTGAACTGTACAAAATCTATGGAGAAGAAGACATCATTAAATCAATAAAACTATCTAGAATGAGATGGGCAGGCCACCTCATGAGAATGAGTACAGAGAGAACACCAATAAAGGTCTTCAACACCACCCCTTTCTGTAGTAGACCAAGAGGAAGACCCAAAAAGAGATGGAAGGACTGCCTGGAAGAAGACTTCAACATACTTAAAGTCAAGAACTGGAGGTCGATTTCTAGAAAAGGGGGGGGGAATGGCAGAGACTTCTGAAGAAGGCCAAGGCCCACAAAGGGCTGTCGTGCCAATGCTGATGATGATTTTATCAGTAGAAAACTATTGTGAATACAGATAGATAAGCGAAAAACATTAAATCTATACTTTTGCAAAAATGAGACCTAAATTGTCAGAGTATCAATTACATAAGCCCTTAAAATTCGATTAAAATATGGTTTTGTATTAATGGTTATGGTGTTAAAGTATCATGTTTGTAACTCTGGATATAAAGAGTTCAGAATATGTTAATGGATGCAAGCAGAGCATATGAAAATTGTAGCTTAATTGCATTAATTCTATTAGCTGAAACAAAAATGACATCAAATATAAGTCAGATAATTAGGCAAATTTATTTGTGCGTTCAACCACCATAAGCACAGATGCCGTATAATACAGGATTTTTTTTGGCGGATTTTCTTATGTATCTGGCAACCAGGTTTTTATAAAGTCATTGATATGAAGACCTATAAGAATTATGCAGAGAATTCTATTTTGACAACCCTAGTATTTACGTCATAGCGCACGTCACGTTGTATCTTGGCAACATTTGCTTATCGCCAAAAAAATTCAGAATTTGGCATTCTGAATTATACAGCATTTGTGCCCTTAGTTTGCATAATTGAAATATATTATTAAACTATCACACAAACAAAAGCAACATCTGTATTTTTAAATAATAAACCAATAGAATCGGTTTGAATAATTTTTAAAAGCTATAAAAATGAGTTCTTAAAAAGATATTTTCACATAGCTTCATATTTTCAATATTGGAGTAATTTAATTTTGTCATCATGCAAAGTGTACTATTTTATACAAATTACATAACAATTTTATTGTAAAACTTTTACATATAAAATTAAACCATGAGAATAACTTAAATTTAAGCATATTATAAATAAATAACTTTTTTGACTTAAAATAAAAGATGTAATCCACAATTCACTTTCAGAATTCGATTTGATTGATAGAATTAAAGAGTTCAACAAATTAAAATTTTAATCACTTCTATTACATGAGTATTTTAAGAAATTAAGAAGCTAAAACGGATTTACTTGTGAACTATTTTTGTAATAAAATCAATAAAACCTTTTTTCATAAGATTACGATACATAAAACATCAGATGCTTATATATATATATATATATATATATATATATATATATATATATATATATATATATATATATATATATATATATATATATATGACTATATATATATATATATATATATGTATATATAATGGAAAATTTCTTAGTCAAAGTAACAGAGCTTATAGAAGAATTTATAATAATTAATAGTGATACAGTAATAAATGTCATTAAGATTTAGAATTTCTTTCTATAACATTTAATACTTCTAACTATTAATGATTAAGATTGGCTTGATTTCATATAAGCAACATATGATAAGAAAATGGAGAGATTAAATCTACCAAGTCCATCAAGTCATACTCATTTGAAAATGGGTGGTAGATCAGGGAACAATAATTTAATTATAAGATTCATACAAACTTCTTTAAAAATTTCAAGATAATTTTTGAGAGTTTTTAGAAAAAATACGCGTCATTTCCTAGAGCCTGCAACAAAAACTATTTTCCACTGAATTATATAATTCAGAATTTAATATGCTCGTGGTTTAATTCAATTTTTAAAGGAATATTTTTATACGTGAAAGTTTTTCCTAGGATTTAAATTCAATAATTTTATTGAAAATTTACTTTTATTCGTATTTAATATTAAAATTCTCCATTAAAGTTCAGATTTTTATTTAATTTAATGCTTAATAATAGCACACAAAGTATGATATTCACTTATAAAAATTTTACTATTTTTTTTTATTTATTTCTTTTCACAAGCGAATGCATGCATGTTTTACATACACTATATAAATATGTATATAATCATATATTATTTCTGCTGTGTGTATTCTTTTTCCTATGAAGTATGAAATGTATTACCCCATTATTTATTTAAAGATATGTATAATATGTTTGGTAATTATAATCGAATGATAAATAATATTCAGTTTATGAATTAGAGAATGTATTAGATGATGCCATAATATTAATGCAAATAATATTAGAGGAAATTTTTTTCTTTTTTAAAAACAAAAAAAAGATTTAAATATAAGAATCAGCACACAACACTTATCAGAAGTATTATATTATATTTCTTATAGAGCTTACTATTAAACAATTAAAAGGTTTTAAAAAAGTCTCCCTTTTCTTATAATGGTTGGATTATGCAAGGGATATGATTATTAACTTTCCTCTCTCTCTGACTTAAAATATAAATGTTACATTAAAACACATTGTGTTATTTATTCACTTATGAATCACTACATGTAGCTACCTTTAGAGTCAATTAATGGAACAATGTTTTGCTTCTATAATTAATCGAGGAAAAATTCGCAATTATTGCATTTTGATATATATTGTTATACACAAAAATGATTGCAAATACTTTTATTAAAATTTAGCTATTTATAATTATATTTTGATAAATATTGAATAGCAGTAAATCAACGAAATCTAAAATAATTTTTTGTGATAAAAGAATCGTGAACGTGTGAAAAATTTACTCATTATTTTTTTCTTGTATTTTAAAATCCCTGAAAGTATAAGTAACTTCCTTATTCTCTTAAAATAAATTAATCAAAGCAACAGACATTCTATTTTTAGTAGAAATACAAAATATTTAATAATTGTATAATTCATGCTCTTGAAAAATTATTAGCTTTTTGTTGAAATTGTAACATCATTAACTAATCACGTTTAATTAATAGAAATGGAAATTTTGACTTTGGAAATAATTTAATGCCTAACGAAAATTATATACAAAGAAAGAATATTTTTAAAAATTTAATACATTTTTTTCATTAAAATATGAATGTTTCATTAAAACTAAAAACAATATCAATAATTAAAATTCTTACAAGTGTTGTTAATAGAATTGAGAGTATAGAACCATTAAGTCAGAGGCAGGAAACATCGCTTTATTTTTGTTTATCTTCTGATGTTTAGATATTTTTTGTTTTAAATAAAAAGCTCATTCATAGACTTCTTTTTTTTAAAAGACTTTCTTTGATAAGTTCTTAAGTACCTAATTTTAAAAATGTGTTTCCAAAAGAGTTTTTATCCCAAAATGTTTTCGTAATCGAGAACTTTAGAATGAAGAAAAGGTCTCAATTATGGGACTTCATAACTCATCGGAGCTGGAAAAAGAGGAAGAGCCCCTTTGATCTTACGCATGGCCAATCGTGGAACGGAGTACGGCTTTACCTCGGATATTTAACAAGAGATAACTCGAAGAGTAGCGAAAAATGTATGTATGAAGTTTTTTAAGTATTAAAATTTAATGACTGTTGAAACTTAATCTTTATTACATTGTTGGAGCCCTCTCTCATAATCGTAAACAAGTTTCCTATTAACTACGACAGTATTTTTGTTTCAAGGTGCACAAATTGGTTCCTATGAATATTTTTTTACTTTTAGCAAAGTAAAAAATTCAGTCCAGTTTTTGAGACTTTTAAACAGTTTAAATATAAAAAAAGTAATAAAAATAGCATATATCGATATGAACATGTTGAAAAAAAGTAATTCTTACAGAATTTTTTAAGACATAGACATATTTTTCAAATTAAATATTTTTCAAATTATATTTTTCATATTAAATGGGCCGTGGTAGCCTAGTGGTTAGGGTATCAGCCTTCCATACGTAAGGGTGGGGTTCGATTCTCAATGCCGCCAAAGACCCACCGAGTACATGCGATATACGTACTAGTTAAATTTGTGGATTCGAAAGTCCCGTGGTCGGTCGTTGAGCAGTTACCATGGGTGCAATGGTCTGGAGAAATATACTCCCCCTTCAGATCAATGCCAAAATTGAGGGCGTAGATCCTTTGGTGTGGTGCCATCTATCGGAGGATTTGAAGAGCAAAAGTCGTACTTTCTTCTTCATGGTGCTCTGGTTAAACGAAAGACGCTCCCAATTGACTTAAATTCGCATAGCCAAGGCATAGCGAGCTTGGCTTGTCCAAGTGTCATTAGTAACAACAACACAACAAGCTAAATTTTAAGTTTTTAATACATTTTTTATTTTATCAAACATTTTTTAAAAATTAATTTTTTTGTAAGTTTAATTAGTGTAAGAATAGTCCAAATGCAACTCTCGCATATCATAAGAGATGAATTCGGGTTATAACCGGGAGTCTAATCCCCAGATTTCAGGGGATTGGCCCTCTAGGTTGAGAGCTGAATGTTGGTCTGACACCCCTACCTTGTAAGAGGCGCGGTGGCCTGGTTGGTTAGGGCGTCGTTCTCATGATCAGAAGCTAGTGTGTTCGAATCCCGCTTAACCGAAGATCCGTCGTGTTCGCTAATGGCGGCTGAAGCACGTTAAAATTGGCCGTGGTCTCAATGTCCTCTAAGTGAAATGATACCTCTAAGATGGCAGGCCAAGTATTGGGAGTCCCTGCTTCAAAATCCCGAAGACTCCACCCAGCTGCTTCTGTCTAACTAGTAAAGCCTTATTCAGGGCTATGTACAGGAAAGCATGCTGGTGCAACAACAACTTCTACCCAGTAAAATCTTTCTGTTAAAAAATCCAAATTGCGAAATGTTCTAGCAGAAACGACTTTGGAAATGTTTTAAGGATTTGTAGTTGTGATAGAGAATATTTTTGTCTTTTAGAAGTAAGGCACTCCAGGCATCCGTTGAGCAAATGGTCCTGCGTAATACTGATCTGATTGTGATCCAAAATTGAATGCAGTGGATTGAAGGGGGTTGTCAGGAGGATCGGAGATACACTTTATTTTGCTCTTCTTTTTGTTCGTTTTATTTATGATACTTGAACAAGTCAAACTCGCTAGTCGACAGCTATGCGAAATTAAGTCAGAAGGGTGCATCTTTCATTTAATCAGAGGAACACGAAGGGGGCAAGTATAACTTTGCTCTAAGATTCCTCCGATAGAGGGCACCACCAAAGGATCCACTCCCTCAATTATGACTTTGATCTGAAGGGGGAGGAAACTTTCTCCAGACCATTACACCCATGGTAACTGCTCAACGACCGACCACAGGACTTTCGATTCCACAGATTTAACGACCACGTATATCGCATGTACTCGGTGGGTCTTGGGCGGCATTGGGAATCGAACCCAGCCCTTCTGGATGGAAGGCCGATGCCTTAACTACTAGGCTACCACGGCCCTTTCATTCATAGAAGCATATTTTGCCATCGGATTTATTGTTAATAGGCGAATTATAAAATACTGTTTTCAATTCTAAGGCTAAATAATTTAGATAATGTTGAGGGAGAATTAGAGACTTTTGTTTTTTATTTACTATAATTTAATCAGTGCTCATGTGGCAACAGAAAGAAAAAATGATGGTCGAAAGAATTCTTTTTTTATTGTGACTTGGATGGGCTTTATAATATACTTCTGCACTCACATATGTCCGGGTTGGTGCTTGGGAATTTTCCGGATTTTCTCCCTTGCCGTTAATAAGGCCCTCTGTTTATGAAAAGTCCTTACAATAAGCAATTTATAAGGTATATATTAAATTTTTCAACATCAGCCTTAGGCTATCCATTACGCAGTGTCAAAGTTTAACCTTCGGGCGGTGATATTTAATATTTTCTTCCATTGTTTTCAGATTTAAGTTGAAAATTTAGGAAAAACATTGTATTAAAATTACAAGCTATTCTCTTATTATGGACTTTTCAAAAGTATTAAAATCTAGTAAATAATTATTGTAAAACAGATACTATTGCAGAATATCTTTTTGGTCTTAGTCGACCAATGAAAGTATTTTAAATATAGAATAAATAATTTACGTTTTGATAAAATGTTTGGCGAAATTTGAAAACTAGAAATAACCCAAACGAAAACTGGAGTTACGGTTGGCGCTGAATACTTATGATTCAGATTCACTCAATCTTGAAAACCATGACTTCGCGTCCCTCAAACTCAATGGCTGCGCTGTGGCGTATTCAGAGACGGCGATGCGTTAACGGACGAATCGTGTTCTTTGGTATGATGCCCAGGCAGCGATATCTCCCAGACAAACGTGTTGAAATGCGGGATTCGTCGAAGTTGAAATCTCCCCATTCATCACATTTCAAAACTTTCCTCGCAACATTACTCTTCGTCTACTTTTTCTTTTTTACCAAACTTTCTTTTCAAGGTCTTAATATCTTGCGAAGAATGTCCCTTCGATCCATTTCATTGGGTTTGTGTGTCTTCCACTCCATTACCGAACCCCACAGGGGGAAGTCATAATCCCTCTTTATCTCCCTCTCTTTCTCTTTGACCCTCGGAATGATTTGTTTCTCCAAGTTGAGAGTGATTTCTACTTGTTTGAGAAAAATTAAGATTTCATAAGCAATATTTCACTTTGAGAAAGAAAGATGAAGCGAGACTTATTTAAACTCCATTGTTGTTATAAGAATGAGATGACAGTTTTTATCAAGAAACTCTTAAGCCAAGATCCAATGGAGAGATTGAATTTGAAAGCCATATTTTTGGAAGAAATTTCAAAAATAAATAAATGCAATACATTTCTATACTTACGCAATCTCCCCTGGAGTATTTCATCGAAAGAAAAATTTATCACCAGATGTTGCAATTTAGTGACCATACATTCTTAACAGTTTCATAAGTTTACACTTTATATTTTTCATTTTTAGTATATACAAACTTTAAATTTATGTTTAAAAATTTATTTTTGTGGCTATTTAAGAGCCATGGAGCAGGTTATAATAAAAATTATATCTTTTAGAAGTGTTTTTGATAAACAGTCATTCTATTAAGGCCTAGTTAAAATTTTTAACTATATTTATACCATGATTTGTAACTATATTTATGTAAACAAAGTCTAATTCTTATATATTTATAGAAAAATTATACTTTGAATTAAAAATGAAATTCTTATCTATTTGTTTCAAGATAAAAATTAACAACTCCATTTTTTCCCATTACATTTGATAAAGTTAGTTAAAATTTGTAACAATAATTGGTGACAAATTTGTTAGACGAAAATTCTCAAAATGATATTAAGCAAGTATATAATGATATTTATTACATTATCATTGTATATAAACACAAAAAAATATTTTATCAATTGAAATAAATATTTTATTTTTGAACTCTGTAAAGAGAATATACGTATCTGTTTTTAAGTTTAAGAATTAAAGACAGTCATAAACTGGTCTCTTGAATATATAGAGTTTTTGAACTATTTAGAAATTCTTTGTATTAAGGATTTGATAATTATTAAAGCATTTACACACACAGTAGCTTATTTTAAGCCTTCATCAATTTTCAAGATATTTAAGAAAATTAAGTAATTTCTATTTTTGTGTATTTTTTTATATCTCAGTTGGCTATTGTTGAAGATGAAGAAGCCTGACATCTATCGAAGCACGCCAAGGAAATTTCATTCGTGATTCACGGTGTAAAAATTAAGAGTGCATTATTTATAGGTAAGACGGTTTGCCACCCGCTGCTTATACTAAATCTTGTAATAAATCTGAGCGAAAAATATTCCTACTCCTTAATCTCGTTACGTCACTTGGTAAACGATTAATCTTTGTGAACTTAGATTAATTTTCCACAGCTTCAATTTAATCTTGGTGACCAAAAATAGTTTCTTAGAAATAGATTAGGTATTTTTTAGTAGTATTTTAAATTATTATAACAGTATTAGAGAGTTTAACTACAATTTAAAGTAAATTGTTATAAAATTAAATTATGAATCAATGCAAAAATAATGGTAATTAACACAAGTTATTGTACAATCAATAAATTTTAAACTTCTATCTTCAAATAAATAAAAGGTGTTACGTTTGTGAATTTTTATTACAGAATTACACGATTAAAAACATGTCACAAAGTTTTAAATCATGCTTGATTTAACTGCTTGAAATCACAGAATTTATTTTAAAAGAATCAGTTATCAACTGTATGAATTTTCACAAATTTCAAAAATTATACGAATATTATTGAATCAGAAAGATATTTTTATATATTTAAATAAATTTTTTAATTAAATAAAGAAATTAATTAGAGAAGAAATTTAAATAAAGAATGGTAATGTTCTAAATACATTATTTTGAAATACATAAATATTTTAAATTAATAATTAATTTAATTCTATTTAGAAAATGATAATGCGAATAATATTTTTCTTGAATACAAGCTGGATGACCAAAAATAATTTTTTATGGAGATTTTTAAAAGGCATAATTAAGAGTACAATTAAAATATATGATAATATTTTTGTTTTTTGTTAAAATAATTTTTTCATTATTATATTATTTAAAATTTTTCTAATTACATTTTTATTTACTTAATGCGTTATAAATATTAGTTTTCAAATAAATTATTGAACTTTACCATCTAAAACGTAAAAACTGGGTCTAACAGAATTGTTAACTAACATCTTAAGTAAAATAACATTTATTTAACTCTAATACTATGCAACTTGAAAAATGGTGATATTGTACCGAGTTTCGGGGATTTTGTTGATTGAGAGTCGATGAAATAAACTATTTAAAATTCACAAGACTTTTATTCGTAGCAAATTGAACTAAATACAGAAAATTCCAGCAGTAGAAATTACAATTCCACAGATCTGATACAGCCAATACTACAGGAAACAGCTTCCAATTACAGAAAGCTCTAATATCTGACAAACAGCAACTTCTATGCTCTAAACTGGCATTCAAGACTGATCGTCTTCACTAACTTCTCGCTGCCGCTAGAAAAACTCAGAAACTGACTCGGTCCGTGGAACGGTGGTATTTATAGCTTACTTGGCGTGAAAGTCTAGGTCTTTCTCCAAGGTTCTGGAAGATTTCCAGGCTATCTCTCTCAATAATAGCCCTAAATCTAGGCGGTGAAAGTCTCCAAAACTATCTATTTTTCGCCAAATCTCGCCAAGTCGTCAATTATCTCGCCAAGTGGTTGCTAAGAAGCAAGCCATAAATATCACCGTTACAGAGTTTTCAAAAAAATGTTTACAAACTTAGTAACAATATTATACATTTTGTTCATAAAGCTAATGGAACTCTACTAATGAAATATTTATTGATTTCCAAACATAAAAGGAAATTATAAAAGTAAAAAGAATTCATAAAAAGATCGAATCCTTGTATAATTTGAATGTGTTATTAAAACAGCAAGGGTCAGTAAATTTGTAGCGTGTAAATGACCGAGTAATTGAATTGTCTTTTGCGACAAGAATGAGAAAATACTTGCTAGAGAGTAAGAGTGTACATTTTATTATGACATTAAGGGAAACATCTGAAACAATCAACTTTCAATATTGACTTTGAGACGCGTTTTCCCAATGAATTATGATGATGTCGATCTATTGAGAGGCCAGTCAAAGTAGCTACATAACTGAATGAGTATTTTCTGTGATTCGCTGTTTTACCACCAGATTAAAAACATTAACGCAAAGTCAATTGTCAATTGATACAATGAATGCCAATGACTGTTATATGTTTGGTTGTGGATTTGAATGAATTGGATAGAATATCGTATTTTAATTCAGGTACTGTTTTATAATTGCAGCTGAAAGATTGGTGTCAATATCTGAGTGATCAGGCCTTACAAGGGGTTGACGTTTAAAGAAAATAGTCATTCGACTACTGACTACATCACGTCTGTGGAAGGAGCGCTTGAAGTAGACCTGTTATATCCCTTTTGATTGGGCACTTTATCAAAGAAGAATTGTATTTTAGAATATAAGTTTATATTTAAGCTCGGAGTTATATAATAGGTATTATTTGATGTATGGTAAACAAAGAATGGGTTTGATTCAATCATCATCTATAACAAAATCCATACGGATAAAATCATATTCATTATTTAGCAAATTAACAGTTATTATTTAATAGATATTTATGAACAGATATTCATGTTTTTTTTTAGGTTAAAAATAATATGACATCCATAAAAATTAATTCTTTATCATTTTTGCGTTATGATCACATGGTGATACAATAACTTTCTGCTGCAAGATGAAAATGTTACTTCTGGTGTGAGAGATTATTCTCTATAGCAAGCAATTCACCAAGTGAAGGGGCCTTATCAGAATCGAGAGTCTTTTCGAGTATTCTTCAGTTGTTTCGAAGCAAACGCTTAACTTCCCAGTTGTTTCGTCCTTATTATCTCTTATGTCAACTAGAGCTATTCTTAAATGTTAACATCGCATATCGCTTTATGACATCATCATTCATGGCGCGCCAGCCCAGGATGGGCCAAGGCCTTCTGAACAAGTTTCTTCCAGCCACCTCTACTGGCAGCCAAACTCCTCCAATTTTTTGTTCCAAGGACCCTACAGTCTTCTTCGACTGCATCCACCCATCTCAGCTTTGGTCTTCCTCTTCTTCTTACGCTGATGGGTTTTGCAAAAAAATTTCCCTCAGTGTTTTATTGTCCTTCATCATTCTAATAACATGTCCAACCCAATTGAGACGGCTTACTTTAATGTGATGTACAACGTCTGGCTCCTTGTACATTCGATAGATTTCTGTATTGTATCTTCTGCGCCAGACACCGTTTTCCTTCGTACCTCCAAAGATACTTCTTAAAATCCTGCGTTCAGATAGGCCCAACAGCCTCTCCTCTCTTACAGTCAAAGTCCAAGTTTCCGAGGCATAGGTCAAAACGGGACGGATAAGCGTTCTATAGATCTGTAACTTAGTTTTTCGTTATAAAAAATTAGTTTTTAATACAACTCTAAATATCGCTTTATGCATTATGTTATTTTTATGAAAGATCACAGTCCATATTGAAAGCATATTGTCTCTGCCAAACAGGTGGAATAATTTTGCTCACTTCATGCACCAACTGTTTCTTAAAACACTGAAGCTTACTGACAGTTGAGGTCTTTTTTTAAATTTCACCATGTGTTGTTTATAAAAGCCAAATTTCTTTAAATCCCTCATGTTTAAAGTAATATTATTCTTGTGATTTCTTTCTTGAATTTTTAAATCAATGTAGAAACATACAAAATTTATTGAAACTTATCGAACTAAGATTGGATTTTATAGAAATCTGCATGAGATGAACTCAACAAAATGTATAAAATTGATGTGATAAACTCTATAGAAGTAATAATCCAGAAGCATTTAAGAGAATGATTGAATACTTTTATATTGACTATTTATATTCACATTGCAGTCTGTTTTAATTATTTATAAATATTTAGTCATATGCACTAGACATATTTCTAACTAATTAAAAATATCGAGCATATTTTTAGTTATTAAAAATGATATACATTCTAAATAACAAGTAACAGAGAGTGAAACAGTATTTTGATCAACAGTTTTTTTAAATGTTGTTTTTCATAAATATAATGCAGAAATAATATCACTTTTTTCCTGAAATGGCAACAGGAAAGTGAGCCAGCTGTTATTGATAATACAACTGGGCAATTTTCCTGGAGAAAAAGGAGGCGTGATAGTGGCTCATCATATGATATGAATTAACCTAAAGTAGAAAAAAGACTTCGCTTTGGAAAAAGGTTCTTTGTAATTAAAAAAAAAAAACAGGTAACAAGCAGAAGAATCATAGACTTGACCTATTATCCTCTGAAGTATCTTTTCATTTGGAAGACATTGATATCACAATTTATTTTGGGAAGTTTAGCTTCCATCAATGAACACTACATATTTTTGGGAGCTCCAGTGGCTCTGTAGCTTCACGCGGCTTTCCGTAAGCTCAAAGTGAAGCATCATTTGCCGCAGGCAGTGGTTGGGAGGGTGACCACGGTGTACTCTCCTTCACTGGGTTGCTGGAGCTCCGTGGGTTGAGGACGTGTCCACGTTAATATGTGACGTCCAAAGTCCTTCCGCTAGTGAGGCGTGGATGTGGAGAGGAGGGTGCCAGCTCAGGTGTGGCCTCGTCATCACCGTGGTTCAAAATTACGAGGCACCTTAAAATGAGCAAAGTCGTACTTTCACCTTCGTGGTGCTCTGATCCAAACGAAAGACGCTCTCTATCGACTTAATTCGCACTGCCAAAGGCATAGCGAGCTTGGCTTGTCCAAATGTCATAAGCAACAACAACACATACTTTTGGCTGAATTGAGTATAGAACCCATTACCTTGCTGTCTAGAGCTCCAGTGACTCAGTAACTTCCCGTTTAGCTCAGCAAAGTGAAGGATCATTTACCGCGGGCAGTGGTTGGGAGGGTGACCACGGTGTACTCTCCTTCACTGGGTTGCTGGAGCTCCGTAGGTTGGGGACATGTCCACGTTAATATTTGATGTCCAAAGTCCTTCCACTGGTGTGGTGTGAATGTGAAGCGGAGGGTGCCTGCTGAGTTGTGACCTCGTAGTTCAAAATTACGAGGCACTTGGGGATGGGCTAGTATTCCAAATCCGTTAACCTAAAAATACATTCTGGGTCTCACCTACACCGTTATGTACATATGTACCTTTCGGTAACGAGAACCACTCGTTTTCTAACAAGTCCAACGCGGACCTTGGATAATATTGATGTATTGAGTTGTTCGGAGCATAATTTCATTTTTCCCACCTGGATCATCTCTTATGCTAGTAAAAACAGACAATTTTATGAGTGTGGAATCAATCTACTACCAGAAAAATTGCCAAAAGTATTGGACTAGAATTGGTAGTATACAATTCAATAAAATATTTATTCTCTATAAGTTTTTCATTCTCATAAAACGCGAAATTATTTTCCGAGCAGCACAATACATATACCTAACCACACGATTTTTTTAAATAATATATTGATATAAAAGTTTGTTATAAAAATTCTCATAAACACTTTATTTTATAATTTTATTTTATAATCATAATTTTATTTACTAAGATATTTCCAAAAAATAATTTTATAAAAATTTTTAAAAAAAAAAAAAATTTAAGAAATATTTTAATGAAATAGAAAGTATATTCAAAATGAGTATAAAAAACTAAAAATTTATTTGGTTTTTTTTTTCAAATATTTTCCCAAAACTTTTTTTTTAACATAATTATACAAAAGAAAATATTCGTTCCTTTACCATCAAGTTGAAAGCAACGATTTTTTGTCACCGAAGAGGAAATGAAAAAATTGCAATTTCACTTTTATTTCTTTCTCTCTCTCTCTATTTCAGAAATCAGAGGCTTCTTGAAAACAACTTCATAAGTAGATTTTGCGATTAACTCATTAGGAACATTCAGAGTCACCAATTAGTGGTAAAATTTAAAGTCAGAAAATTCCCCAATAAGTAAAACGGAAATGTTAATGATTACTGGAAGAGGAAAAAAGAAAAATAATAAAAATAAAAAAAAATAAAAACGTAACAAGATACACATTCAATAATTTTAAGAAATTTTATTCACTTTCTTTTTCCGATTTCATATAAAGCATTTTTTTATGAAAAGAAATTTCGTCAAAAATATTTTTATTTAATTTTATAAGTCATTTTAATAAACGTTTTTTAATAAAACTGAGATGAAAGGTTAAGTTTTTTCTTCTTCTAAGGAGTGTTAATGAAGCAGTTTTTTTTCACCTGACAGAATTCTATTCGAATGTATTTTTTCTTTGGTATTTAAAACTGGGCTGCATCTAAGCTTTTGTACGAGGACGTCTACCATGGAATAAATTCATCTTGATTAAAACTTTTGTTATTTTTATTTTAAACCTTTTCAAGAAAAGTTATTTTCTTACATACGATTCTTTAACATCTCAGTTCATATTAACCAGTTGTTGAAAGACTCAAGCGTTTCGATAGTCATTAAAATATTTTTAAGTAATTATTTTTGTATGTACACTTATTAAAAACTATATCCGAGAGCATACCTTAAAAAATAAAATTTTATTCTCTTATTAATAGAACAATATCAAGAATTTTCACTTTAAAAATTATGCATTCAAGTCAAGTACTTCATGATAGATGCTTCTAGTCAATTTATTTTAATCATATTTTATACTGTACTGTAAAATGTTTTTGTGAATTAATAGTATAGTAAACTGTTTTATGATGTTTTTATAATATTTCATTGAATCACGCGCAAGAAATTCTTGATGTGAAAATAAAGTTACACTGGTGAGTAATGTATATCAAATTGATTATCACTGATTTATTGTATTCTATAAAATTATTAGTAGTTATAATCAATGATAGTAGCTATTTTTCAGAATGATGATGATTTGTACTTATACAATTAAATACAATAATTCTAGAATTTTCCCCACATATTCGAATTGTATTACTTATCAGGCTAAATATTACTATATCCTCCTCGACTACCCTAACGTAACTTGAGGGTATCTCTATGAAGATCTGCTCCACGTACTTAATGTACTCAGAGTTGTGATAGAGTCATGGATTTGGTTTAACTTCGCTGACAAATTGAGAGCTGGAAACAATTTAAAATTAAGCGATACAAAGACTGCCGCAAAAAACTTAATCAATAGTTTTCACAGTAATCGTGAAGTCTTAAAACTTTGCTCTGTGATTAAGAAATAAAGCTGCGTTGATAAAATAGTTATACTAATTAGATTCGATAGCTAATGATTTAAAAATGAAGGTGAGTAATGATGGAGAATGTAAATTCTGTTAAAAGATAGACATCAAGAGATAGGAATAGACAGAGTTGATCTGCTCTGCTCTTCCATCCAAGAAACAGAATCTGTGAAGAAAGATGCATATTAATTGTAATACCTATCTATCTATCTATCTGTATATATATATATATATATATATATATATATATATATATATATATATATATATATATATATATATATATATATATATATATATATATATGTGTGTATATATAAATATATATATGTGTATATATGTAAATATATCTATATATATATGTATGTATATATATATATATATATATATATATATATATATAAATATATATATGTGTATATATGTAAATATATCTATATATATATGTATGTGTATATATATATATATATATATATATATATATATATATATATATATATTGAAATGAAAAGAGCAGACAGCACAAGATTAAAGAAAGAAAAGACTAATGTTGTTCTAGATTTATAATGACATTGAAATTGTGTTAAATAGATGAGATATTATTATGCATGAATTTATAACTATAGAGATAAATAATTTATCTGTAATTAATAATTTTCAAAATAATTTATTCTAAAAGTAAAATAATTGTTGCGTTACCAGGAAATTAAATCAAAAGCCTACTAAATTAGCAATCCCTATATAATATTCAAATTTTTCATTATTTGTAATTCAAATTTTTTTAACAAATTAAAGTTTTAAATAATTTGTATTAAATGACAGAAATGCATTTATATATAAATTTACAATAATAGATATAAAGAGAATTTATTATTACTAAAATAAAATAATCGCTTTTATTACTTAGAAACTACATTAATGGCCTGTTATTTAAAACTTTCTTTATATTTTTATTTGATTGTTTTATAATACAAGATTTAAAACAATTTTAAAATTATTTTTGAAGACTGTGGTTGACTAATAGTATTTTAAAATAAATTATTATTCAGTTATAGTGAAACATAAGTTTGAAAATAAAGTTAATATAGAAATTTTTTACATTAACTTTTTCAATAAGTGATAATCATGCAATATTATATCAACGATGAGTAAAATAACGTACACAAAAAAGTTATTTCTAAGTTATGATTTATCTGATTTATATGGTTCATTATAATTATGTTTTTAGTTGAATATTTAAATAAAAATGTGTGTCTTTTAACTGCAGAGATTTTCTTTGCAATTGATTTTCTGAATAAGTCAATAATACTTCTGAATTTATTCTAGAATGTATTATTTGGAAGTCAATTTTGCCTGTTTAGATTAGTTTAATTTAGCATGTTTTAATTTCCTTTTTACTTCACTTAAAAAATAAGAAAGTTTCATTTTTTAAAAAATACAAAATATTTGTAAAAACAAAGATTTCCGTCAGTAAAATTTTGTCATTATTTTATAAATGTTTGTGAAAATTGACAGAGAGAAAAATATGTTTCTGCTTATCATAAATACGCGTAAATGTGTCAATATTTTCCATAAATGGTTAAAAACTATAAAAAATTATTGAAACAAAAGGGAAACAATCTTTGTAGTTAAAAACAAAATAATCGTGTAAGCATATATGAATCACTTAGGGTTGTAGTTACAGAAATTATTCGTATTTAAAGTGACAAATACACAAACACACTTTTTTATTCCAAAATGTTTCTATACAAAGCAAAGATAAATAATATAATAGAGATATGAATATCCACACAGTTATGAATTAATGATGTGTGCTTCTTTGAATTTAGAAGATTAAACTTTTTGATTCCCTGTATAATAAAATAAATGTTTGCTGAAAAGTAAGTCAATAATGTGATTATTTCGTCACAAATTATTATAGGATCTGAATTGTTTTTCCGAGAAAGCTTACTGATTGTTCCTGTAAAATATTTGTTGAAGAAATATTTCATACGTATATTTATAAAATGTTCTCTATATATTCATTTCCGAAGTGATTGTATTGAATTCGAAATTTTATAATGGCACCTTTTTTCTTATACTATTACGTTGAAAGATTAATAGCTACAAAGACAGTTAAAAAACATGCAAAAGCCTTTAAAAATTAGAGAAAATTATTATTTCCCTTAATTGACTGAACTGGAATAACAGCTATTATTAAAAAAGCTTTCTAATATTTATTCCTAAATTTCTCATTTGATTAAAATCAGAAGAATAGAATAATAAGAAGATTGATTCTATTAATCTAATTTCTATTACTATAATAATTTATAATCTCTATTTTCTGCTACTAAGGGCTGTCATTTGAAGGAAGGAACAGCGCCATGTGATACGCAATAGAAACTTATCCTGAATTTAGTTAAAATCATGTGTCATAGTTAAATAAAAATTAATATATGTCATATTTAGTTAAAACTAAGTTAAATATATGTCTTTTTTAGTTAAAACTAAGTTGAGTCATGTCATATTTAGTTAAAACTAAGTTGAATATATGTAATATTTAGTTAAAACTAATTTGAATATAAGTCATAATTAGCTAAAACTAAGTTGAATAAATGTCATATTTAGTTAAAACTAAGTTGAATATATGTCATATTTAGTTAAAACTAAGTTAACTATGTGTCATATTTAGTTAAAACTAAGTTGAATATATACCATATTTACTTAAAACTAAGTTGAATATCCGTCATATTTAGTTAAAAATAAGTTGACTATATGTCATATTTAGTTAAAACTAAGTTGAACATAAATTATATTTAGTTAAAACTATGTTGAATATAAGTCATATTTAGTTAAAACTGAGTTAAATATATGGCATATTTAGTTAAAATTAAGTTGAAGGTATATCATATTTAGTTAAAGCTCAGTTGAATAAATGTTTTATCTAGTTAAAACTAAGTGGAAAATATGTCATATTTAGTTAAAGCTAAGTTGAATAAATTTCTTATTTAGTTAAAACTAAGTTGAAATTGTATTAACACTCATTTTCGGTTAAAACAATATCTTATCTATTTGAAAAAATAGTAATCATATCCTTATTATTTATTGTTTACAGGGAATCGTACAAAAATATAATTACTGAGACGTTCCACTTCACACAAGTTTTCTCTTTCAAAATCCTTATTTAAATTCAATTTTTTTAATATGAAATTGCAGAATAAAGAGAAAAATATTTTCAAAAGAATCCGATGAGAGATGAATGTGAAGCATCCCGAAATCTGATTCCAAGAAAGAAAAGAAATTTAAATTGAAAAATTCCGATTTAACCGTTCTAACCTTCCATTCCATGGCCATAAGTTATTTCACTTTTTCTCCATTCTCTGTGTGTGTGTTTTTTTTACTTCGAGGCGTTTGTGGAAGAAATGTTTCTGGTCCGCGCGTTTTCATAAGCCATAAATTTTGATCATCCAGTGAGCTGCTTTCAACTAGCGGCTGTTTACTTGGAGATCGAGATCGATACTGTTTCTGGAAGCTGGAGGAAAACGCTCGCTTTTGCATAGTAAGCGGCACACTTCTACTCCATGAAAAATTGTGAATAAATTTGGTTAAAGAACATTGATTGCCTTCATTTTCCTTCATGGGACACTTGTGAGATGAGTCACGATACCCATTTTTCATCTCGATTGCAATCAACCGGGAGTTTTTCATGTTTCAGACTTGATGGTATTCAGAATTTTGAATTAGGTTGGTGTTTGTGTAAAATTTGAATTCATTCCATTTCAGTGTAAACTGTAATGTATTTACTTTATATTTTGGTCTATTTCAAAATACTATGTAGAAAGAAATTAGTTTTTTTTTTTACAACCAGTGCATAAAATAGAAAGTATGATTATGTTTAATGCTCAGTTTCAAAATATTTGAAATCTTATAATATACGTAGCTTTTTAGGCTCATAATATTAAGTAAATTAAGTAATACAGAGCTCTACATACATTATATTAATATTTATAAAAACAACAGTCAATAATGATTGTCGTTAAATATAAATGACAAGGAAAAATGATTCATAATTTTTTTTAAACTAACCAAAATACAAAGTATGAATATTTAAAACCTGAATTTTTAAATTTTTTTCTTCAAATTTTTGTCTTTCTTTTAATAATAACTTGATCACTTTCCTTGTATATTATCATCTTTTTAATCGCAAATGTTATCATTAAAATGTTCTAGAATATTAAAATTCAGTAGATTTTATTGATAGTTAAAATTGCTGCCTATTCTGTTATAAAATATGAGAATACATAATTTAAAATACCAAAAAAATTACTGGTACTGTTATTATCACACACACACACACACACACACACACACACACACACACACACACACACACACACACACACACACACACACACACACACACACACACACACACACACACACACACACACACACACACACACACACACACACACACACACACACACACACACACACACACACACACACGCACGCACACACACACACTACACATCATAAAAACATCAGTCAAGTGGTCAAATAATATGTATCCATATTTTAGAGATCGTATTGGCTACATTTTCAGATACCAACAACACAGTGATATCTCTAAACATATTTTATCTACATTAATAAAATGTCAAGCAAACAAATATAATAACATTTATAATTAATATAAATTTGAAGATCGAATTAAAGAAAATAAGTTAATTCAAAGTTGCTATAAATTCGCAAAGTTTTGTATTACTAATTTCATGTATTTGTTTTCAAAACTTACATTGATATACAGTGTCAAATTAATTAGAACATAATTTTGTTTCTTTAAGTGATATTAATAAATCAGAAAAATTTAAATTTTAATAATTTTAAATATTTATTAATTTTTTTTATTTAACCACTGATGATGGCATGAAATGTGTGGTAAGTAGATATTTTTACCATCAAAAGTTATCTTTTAAATGTATTCAAATAAATCAGATTCATACAAATAAATGGTAGTAATGAAATAAAGAAATTAATAGTTCTAAATACATATAATTGTCATTTTCTGATTACAATCATTTTTGATATGCCGTTTATTATATTCCTTTTTTTGTCTGCACAATAAAATAAAAGTCTAATTAAAATATTTTATTATGTTTCCCACACACACAATATTTTTGTGCTGTAAGATACAAATGTACAGAAAGTACAATAGTTCTAAATATAAGTGGATGTCGCAGAAAATTTATTAACTCCAATTCAAGCTATTCATTCGAGAATTATATGAGATCTAGTACATAAATAGTTTTCATATTCAATAAAATTTATTAACAATGAATTAACAGTAACTGTTTTCGCTATAAGTATGATATATACCCCCAAGACATTTCTCGCCAAATCTGGCGTCCTTTAATAATAAATAAGCTTTAATCAAAGGTATTTTTTAAAAAAGGTTTCAGTTATATTACTGAAAGCTAACAAAAAAAGTTGAAATTACTATTGTATTAAAAACAGGACGAAAATATAAGATTTCTGATAATATATAAATAGGAAAAAGAGGATTTATTTTTACCAAAAAAAGGATTAAAAAGAAGGTTAAACATTTATTTAAAGATACATCTTTTAAAGATTTATTTTTATAATTATAGAATATTTATAAAAATGAAATATTTTATAAAATGGAGAGGTGTGTTTCAAATCTCAATACATCAATTTTAAGTAAATGAAATATTTTTACAGATACAATCCCTCCTATTAGGAGACAGAGGACAAATAAAAAATATTGAAGCAATTTAAACTAGCAATTAATTTCTATATTAAACAAATAAATTCTTTGCAAAATCCTATTTCACTGGAAGAAACCTTTTACAAAAGTAATAAAACATCTTAAAATTTCATATATAACATAAGTATATAGAATTTCAAATTCTATGAACAAAAAAAGCGGGGGCACAAGAAGTTTCATATAATTTTTCAAAGATAGAAAGTATTCTCAATTGGACCAAAGAACAACTTTGACTAGTTTCTCTTGAAATACAATTTAAACTTACCTCCAAAAGCTTAGCATCAATGGCTAGATCAATTGAAGGTTTCTAAAAGGGTTAAGCCACACTCTTCAGGGAAGCAAGTTGGAAATGGCGTCATTTCGGGTTCAACATCCCAGTCCTAGTGGTCCTGCCGTAAGTACTAGAGCAGCAATTAGCGGAAATTACTGTAGAATGATATCTTTGTGAGCCATTAGACTTCTGTGAAACTGAAATAGAAGAAAGTAATGAAGCTCGAAAGGGAGTATTTACAAATGCAATGACACAGCTCTCTTTTTTTCTGGAAACTTTTATCAAATTTATTTATAACATACTGTAATGAAATATGTCATTTGGTTGCAACTCTTAAAAAAAGCTGTTAAGTGTTACTTTTAATTTTTTAATGTAAATAATACTTTGTACGATTAAATACTGTTATAAAGAATTCTAACTTTAATGAAACTTATTCAAAGAATATTGTATAATGTTGCATTTCAAACTGATTTTTGTTAGACAATAATCTTATCTGTCAACCTTTATTTATAACAAAGTCAAAGGGATTACTAATATTATATTAAATATAATTAATATTTTTGTTTGATAATCATAATTCACAACTTTAAATATTTGGGATCTGAATTGAATGTATCCAACGACATCGCACCTGAGATCCGCAGCAGGGTTACAGCTGCTAACCGATGCTTTTTCGGCTTAAAAAAGTACCTAAAATCTACTTTCGTCAGTCAAAAAACAAAAATGTTGACATACAAATGCTTGATTCGGCCTATTCTCACTCACTCATCTGAAACGTGGACATTGACTGAGAAGGACAAAGAAACCATCTCCATTTTCGAAAGAAAAACTTTAAGGAACATATTTGGTGGAATAAAATGTGAGAATACATGGCGAAGAAAAACTATAATTCTGAGAGCTCTGTAAACTATATAAAGAACCAGATATTGTTAAATTTATCTCATTACAGAGATTAAAATGGGCAGGACATTTGAGCCGGATGAACGACAATCGGGTGACGAAAAAAATTTTCTTGGCTCGCCCCATTGGCACCAGAAGAAGAGGATGACCAAAACTCCGATGGCGTGACTGCATTGAAAACGACCTAAAAACAATAAAAGTGACAAAGTGGATGACCTTATCCAAAAATAGGAGGTCCTGGTATGCACTTCTGAGGAAGGCAAAGGCTCACCCTGGGCTGTCAGGCCAATGAAGAAGAAGAATCATAATTCATTTTCACACACAGTAATTAAAACAATTTGTATTAATTAAAAGTAATTTAATTTAATGAATATAATGAAATTGAAAATAATAGTGACTAATTATAAATGATTTTTAATACTTATTGTAATAGTAAATTTTGCTTCTAAGTTAGATTCAGCTTCCTTTGTTATTTTGTTAGCAGAGAAGCTTTTGGTTTTATTTGATTTTAGCTTTTAATTTTGAAATTAATATTTAATATAGTAAATACATTTCTAAATCCATATTGTATTTTACGTTGTCTCGCCAACAACATTAAGGCAGATAGTTACATTTTTATATTGGAGACTTGAAATCTTTGGATTGAAAACATGAAAAATAAGGAAAGATGAAACAATTCTGTTGGAACATTTGGCTGCTGGGATTTTAAGCCCCCATTTATTTTACTTTGTTAAATACAAGATTCAGAGAGAATTCTCTTACTGGAATTTCTATTGAGGTCATTTTGGTAATACCGTTTGCCGATTCAAATACAAGTGATTTTAACAAATCTTCAGATGACTACAATGTTGTTGTTGTCGTGTGCCAGCCAGGCTGGCAAAATGGGGTGTGCTGCTCCACTTTTCCAACTGAACCATATTTTGGTGTGAAGTCCGACTTCCTCAGTACACACATACCATAGGTACCCGTTTATAGGGCAGGCAACCATTCAATCCCCATTCATACAAGGAAAGGACAAAGACAGGATAGATAGAGAAAGAAAGTACATCCATGCCCGAACCGGGATTCGAACCCAGGACCTCTCTATCCACAGTCAGACACGCTGACCACTGGACAAGTTGGGTGGCAGATGACTACAATAAAGTATTTATTACAGCAGAGGAAATTGATGGTGCTACTATATTCAACAACGCTTACACTACTCAGATAAAATCCATTGCCATTGGTAATGTATTTATCAGCGACATGATCACTAATTTATAAACTCTAATTAGGGAATTGAATAAGTAAGGCAAGCATTTAAGCAATTTTTGTGGCTCTGTTTACTATCGTAATCAAAGTTAAGCTTTTGAACGTTATAAAAATAGTGATAAATCATATTGGTAATATTTTCTATTTCAAAAAAAGTGGTTAGGGTGGTCTCTCTGGTTATCGGAAGGTACTGAGTTTGAATCCTAACCCAACCGAAGATGTTCACTAATGGTAGTTGGGGCAAATAAAACAAACCGTATTATCAAAGTCCTCCAAGTGAAATGATACCTCTGTGATTGGTAGACCAAGTCTGAAGATCTTGTGCTTTGTCCCTATTTCTAAATTTCGAAGATCTTCTTTTGGGGGCCAAGATTATTTACCTACTGGGTGCCTCATTATATAAAGTGGCATTATATCCGCCCTATGTAGTGCGTAAAGGTGAAAATCCTAGTAAACAGGAATTATATAGAAAATAAATAAAAAATAAATATAAGTCGGAAAATTAGTCAGCCAAAGGATATTAGCTGCAAATAGTAATGGACAAAATAAATAAGTTTGATAAGAGGTATATATTATCTTATTGGTATTTTCATTATGTAAAATACTCCATACGATTTTAGAATAATAAAATTAATACTATGTCTAGTAGCTGCATGCGGTACACTGACATCTATTTTTGTACTAAAAATAAACAAAGTGTACTCTTACGATGTATTTAACATTTTGAAGTACACATTTTTTTTATTTGGGAAAACAAAAGTATCTCCCTATGCACCAAAGAAGCACACAGGGCCCGAAGGTACAACAAATGTACTACATAACAAATCCAAATAAATCATGATATGAAAAAAAAAATAATAATAAAAGAAGACAGAGAAAAAAAAGATATATAAAGACGAAAAAGGAGTAAGATAACAGCATGGATAAATTTTATAAAAAATTCAAAATTCTCTTTCTTAACTAGGTCCACCATAATCGGGGGCCACCTGTTAATTAAAACTTTACAAAGCTCGTTCCTTTCTTCTGAAACAGATGGGCATTCAAGAAGAATGTGAGAAGGGTTGTCACTCCCAGAGTTGCACTTGCACACCTCACTGTTTTTAATGTGGAAACGGTATAGATAACTATTGAATTTCCCATGTCCAGTGAAGAATTGCGTAATTTTAAAGTCAGTGTAAAATTAGTAGTTCTTAATTCTGCAGGGAACTGAAGGGAAAAAAGATTTTGTCCACTTATACAATTAGGAGTAGAAACGAAACCTGAGTTCCATTCTGTGAAAAGTACACATTAACATAATTTTTTGTAAACATTTACATTTTTCTCGTACTATTCATAAGCTATGAATTGGTTTAAATGATCAAAGCATTTATTGTTTCAATTAAGTTTTTCATTGTTTAAGTTCAATGTTTGCTTTGTTCTTAAAAATGTGTTTCCCTTTCAAAGATGAGATTTTCTTTGTTTCGAGGGCAATATTAAAAAAAAAAAAATTTAAACCGTCATAGACGATTTAAATTGTGAAATATATTTTTTGTCTTGTCTTTTTCATTTTGCTTTTTCTTCTGGTCTATTTTCAACATGTTCATGTTTGGAAGTAATATCACTAAAGAATTTTTAAGACAAGAAAGCAAATTTGAAAACTAATTACTTAGAATAACAGGTAATTTTCATGATTTTGAAAAATTTGCAAAAGGAAAAAATTATGATTAAAAACACTCCTTTATTACTGGTAAAATTCATGAATGGATCATTTCTTATCGCCAACAACATTCAGACATTTGATGATGAACTTATTTGATGTTACGCAAAACATGCAATTTGAAGGCAGGCAGAAAATTCTTCGACAAGTCGGATTTATGACGCCGTCTGAAGACGATGTGACGTAGATGAAACTTTCTCTGACGTCATGGATATTTTAAACCAATGAGAATTGTAATGAAGTGGCGTACTCATGATCTCAACTGGAAAGAAAGAAAAATTTCCTTTATAGTTAATTATTTACTGATTTAAGAAGAATTTTTTTAAGATGTTTTCTATCGCAAAGATATCAAAGTTAATTTTTGGTATAAATTTACATATCATTATAGTATTGTGTTCTGAATTTTAAATAGTTGATTGATATTCAAGCTTCTTTCTATAACATGAAAAACTGAAGGAAATATGACAGTCTACCTTAAATCACCTGAACTTAAATATCGTGTTGAAAATAGCATTGGAATTAGTCATATGTAATATGCCACGAAATTCATAACTGTCTGACTTTGAGAAATACGTAATTGTCTTATATCATAGAAATGGCCGATCCTTAAGGGACATATCATATCTAGTGAGTTAAATATTCCAAAACTGACAGTAGAGTTTGTAATTAAGAAGTAGAAGATGAATGGGGATTGTTGGAATGGGCTTCGACTCTACAAACCCGCAAAACTAAGAGACA
This sequence comes from Latrodectus hesperus, assembly GCA_037975125.1. NCBI lineage: Eukaryota > Metazoa > Arthropoda > Arachnida > Araneae > Theridiidae > Latrodectus > Latrodectus hesperus. The sequence goes on from CM075861.1 coordinate 34,269,446, forward strand.
GAGATTGATGAACGCTGTCTAAAGAATTGGAAAAATAGCACTTAACTTATGTCTCACATATTCCAAAAGTTCTAACAGGCATCCGAGATTGTTGTTTCGATAAATAACTTCATCAAGAAAGCACATTTTCTTGGTTACCATGGTCGTACTGCTGCTTGTGTATATATATATGTATATGTATATATATATATATATATATATATATATATATATATATATATATATATATATATATATATATATATATATATATATATATATATAAGCGCCTTTGATTATAAAATTCATTTGTTGTGCTCTGTTTAAGTGCTTAAAGGTACGTTGAAATTAGACAGTAGAAGAGTGGACTCAAATTCTCTGGAATGATGGATCCAAGTTCAACCTCTATCAGTTGGATGGCAGAGTCTGGGTTTGGTGAATGACTGAAAATCACGTTTTTGCCAATACGCTTTGTGTGTACAGTAAAGTTTGGTAGAGATAGAATTATAGTGTGGGGATGCTTCTCTTGGTATGGACTCAAATTCTTAATGGGTTCAATGCTGACACTATTCTAGACAATTATTCTAGTCTCTCCACTATTCTAGACATCAATGTGCTTCCTACACTGGGACAATTTTATGGGTTGGATCATTATTACTTCAAGGATATAAAAACACCATTGTCACGTTGAAACGTCAACATTGATATGCTAAAAATTGTGTAAAAAGATTATACTGGCATGTCCGAAGTCCAGCTTGAATCATATAGAAGACCCCTGGGATGAGTTGGATCAAGAAGTGAAATCGAAGTTGGTGAATGAACTTACATTTCTTCTCCAAGCTGAGTAAAAAAAGTACTACTGACCAGTATCCAAACATCTGTGGAAAACATAACTATTAGGCTGTAACTCCCTCACGCGGAGACTCTATTAACTATTGAATATTAATAAATTGTGTTATAATCTCCTTCATCACAGGTGTCGAAATATTTATTGGTAATTTGTGCATTTCCTAATTTACAGTAACTTTTGGTTTGAATATATAAATACAAAGTAAAGATTTTAACCCAAGTAAAGCATTGTGCTAAAAAGAGTATTTGGATTTACTTTAATGCAAAATAGATTAGTATAAACAAATGACCTGTATAATTTACATATTTTACTACCATTGACAATTTTTTAAATTAAATTGGAGGAATTACTAAACAGCAGCATATTTTTTCCTCACCAATCAAAGGTATATTATCCATCAAGAATGGTTTGGTGTGATAAACATACCAAACTATTCAAAGTGAAAAACTTTGCAGCCTTTTTTGAACTCGAGGGTTAATTGGACAGAGACCTTTCATTTAAAGTCAACTCCAAACCATTACTAGCACCTACAAGGACAAGGAGATACTTAGGAAGGCACCTGAATAGTACGTAGTTTAACAGATGTCGCCTTCCTTCATATAAGTCCAGCAAAGCCAAGACAGCACCTCGCAAGGTCTCCGAATGTTGCCCGTTCTTCGCAGCACAGAGGACTTAATTGAGAACCGAAGAAAAAGTTACAAGATGAATTTACAAAGTAATGAGCAGACAATGGTGCTATTAACAAATGAAGAAAGGAAAAATAACTGAAATGCTTGACAAAGTAGATGTACAAATAGAGTGAGCTGTTTCACAAAAATTTAAAAATAAAGTCCATAAATGTTCTTAATAACAACTTGAATAGTTCATTAAAGTGCATTGGGTAACGAAAATAGAGTCCATCAAAGTCTGTGTGAAGTACACAAGAAGTACAAGTCTGAGTCGAAGAGTATTTCTTCTATTTAGTCTGAGGAGAAGAAGCAGGAAAAGAACAGCATCCAGTTCTGAAAGGTGTGGAGAATCCTCGGTAAGTTGGATGTTATTGTGTCGGAGGTGAAGCCTTGCACAGATCCAGGCCATTATGATTGAGAAAGCTAATTATGCAAATGATTTTGTGTATTAAGTGTGGTGAACTGATGATATGGTTGATCATTGATTCTGGTTTCCTGACTATCAAACTGCTTAAATGAAGGCAAAAGGTTTGGTCTGGTTTGTTTGTCGCTCAACGGTCATTTTTTACACACGAGGGCTAATTAGACCGGGAACTACGGTTTAAAGTGGATTCCGAACCACTACAAATATCCATGCCCAAGATGGGATTCGAACCCACGAAATGTTGAACCGAAGGTAAGAGCGATAACCATTCGGCTGCCAGCTCAACATGAAGGCCAAAGAGTTAACCATTTAGCTGCTATCCTGGCTCTCTCATTAAATTTAGGTATTGGATTCTCAAAATATTTGTATAGAATTCATGAAAATAAAGAATGAGCTATGTGTAAGTTTATTGGGCAAACTCAAAAGAAAAATAATTAGGAGTGCAATCAATGATAAATGTATAATATTGAATAAGTATCCAAATATTCCAACGTTGTGGTTACAATTAATTGCTAAGTCAAAAATGTAATTATTACAAATAATCAAAATTACATAAAATCATATTTGCTCAGTAAAAATTCTTGACGAATATTTCATGGGAAATTTGTATTTAAATAAAAAATATAAATATAATATTATAATATTTAATACAATAAAATTCAATTACAATCATCATTTCAACTCTCAGTTTCTTTAAGAAATGCCAAGAAACTGTGAAGTTTTCAATGGAAAAACTTAACCAATCGAAACATTCTTCAGAATAATTTGTAAATTTATAAAATATGATAACCATTTTTTTTCAATGTTTTCGGATACTTTATTCATTTCATTCTATATATATTTTCTTAAAACAATATTTCATCGGAAATTTATATTTAAATATAATTATGATATTTACTACAATAAAATTCAATTAAAATCATCTTTTCAACTCTGGAGTGTCTTCAAGAAATTTTAAAGAAATTGTGGAATTTTCTGTAGAAAAACTTAACCAATCCAAATATTCTTCAGAATAATTTTGAAATTTATAAAATACGATAACCATTTTTTCCAATGTTCTCTGATACTTTATTCATTTCATTTTCTATTTATTTTTTCTTAAAACAAATTGGAAAAAGTAACGAAAGTAAATCTTAGAAAATTATAAGGGAAAAATATTCTGAAGTAGATCAGAATTAACTTTCTCCCTCCACCTGGAACTTCTCAACTTGTGCTGATCTGGCCAAATCAACCTGATTGCTCGGCGGTCGCTTTTGAAGATTCTTCCCTCAAAGGACCCTAAAAATCCTGATAGCGCCGGGTGTGGTCCGCCTCCACGGAGAGGGCTATTTAAGATGAAAACGCGGAGGCCGGAGCCGCCTTTGATGTGTGCATGCTCGCCAAGCTCTCCAGGGAAAAATGCTGAGAAGAGGGATTTTTTTCCCTATGCCGCTCAGAAACAGAAAAGGCGCGACGGACTAAATCGTTCTGGATGGCTGTAAAGGGCATAATTAGATAGTTTTTTGAAAAGCGAAATATTTTTTAAGGCACTTTTTTGTCAGTCTTTGTCTCTCTGCGGAACTCTTGATGGATGTGGCTTCATTGTGTTCTATTGACAATGAAGACCAAACTGCCGATCTGCGCTTGATGAAGAGCTCTCCACTCGGGGGAGGAGGACTTGGCGGCTTTGGAGGAGGATTTTCTGAAGTGGTTGCTTAAAATATAAAGAGGGCTCTTTATCATTCACATTTGGTTATATTTCAGACTAAAAAGAAAATATTTAATCCTTCATATTTACATTTAAGAGCATTTTTCTATGTGTTTTCATGTATTTAAAGAGAATTATATGTTTCTTAAAATATTATTTTCATGTAAAAAAAATTAAATTACTCTATTCTTTTATTTAAGACAAATTCATAGAATTTAGAATAATCATCGAATGATCATAATATAAATTAAACTATAATTTTTCGCGATATAATATACTTCCGTAAATTGTGAACTCGTATATGATGAAAAAAATTGCCACTAATGTTAATACAATGCAATAAATAAATTAAAAGTTTCAATTTGGCGATAAATGTCGCAATTTATTCAATCATTTTTACAAATTCGCATTGTACGGGAATGCCAATGTGAGGGAATCCATTATAGATTTTTGGCAATACATATAAATATCCTCTTAATAATTTATATTTAACCATTTGCATAACACCAGAACTACACAATTAGTTATTGCTAATGACCTGGAGTAAACTCTAAAATTATACTGAATAACGAGGCAAACTGTTGAAACTTAGTTCTGAATCAAGCTCCAACGATGAGACCAATATCTGATTTGATAAAAGCCTCTGAAATCATTTCCTTCGCCCTGTAATGGAGTGATCTTAGATTAGGACATTTTGTTGATGAGTGCTGCTCCGCAATTATAAACAATTTTATTTAAATATTTATTGAAATTTGCAAGTTTTGCAAATAAAAAAGTTTTCTTATACTTTTTCAAAACTTTTTATGCATTTTTTTAAATGATTGTAAAAATATTTACTAAAAATTATTCCCCAAGTATAAGCTTTTAAATTTTTTATTATATATTATTATATTATATTTATTATAATATATATATATATATATATATATATATATATATATATATATATATATATATATATATATATATATATATATATATATATATATATATATATATATATATATATATATATATATATATATATACATACATATATATATATAAATATATATATATATATATATACATACATACGGTTGTGGCGAACGTTGTGAACAGAAGGCACGGTGTTATTTTTGAGAACGGTGCTCACATTGAATGTAGTCTTATTCTTTACCGGGGAATTTAATATAGTAAATAAATGTTAATAATTTAAACTGTACGATTGTATGTGCTAGTATTTTTCCTTTTTTTCATATTTTATACATTGTAAAGCGCCACAAAATGCCCTAACGGTGATTTTTGGAATTAAAATTTTTTTTCACGGAATCCTTTTTCAAATGTTTTGATTAGGCTAAATACCAAGTTTGGTGTCATTTCGGCTATAGTGATTGTAGAGTTTGTAGCGGCTATAGTATTGGAGTGACTTGTAGATCGCACTACAAGTCACTCCAAACACCATCACTTAAAAAAAGATCACCCTGTGTGTCGATATATATGTATATATATTATATTCATATGCATGTTTGTATCCTTCTAATAATTTACCCCAACTTCATTCTATTATTGAACATTACTTTTTTAAAACATTTTTCATTTTTAACTACTTTAGAACATTTTTAAATTAATTAATATATTTTAATTAAAAATTAAATTAACGTAAATTAAAAATTAATTATCACGAAATGTAGGAGATGTGATTAGATTTACATTGAAGATTTTTATAAATACATATTTTGAATATTTAAAATGTTAAATAAGGAATTTTCATACACAGAATATTAAAATTTCGATAGGAAATACAGATTTTCTGTGTTAAAGATAATGAAAAATACCTCATGGGGTAGTTTGTCATAATTTTTGGACATAATTACATTTTCAAGATATTCTCTCATTATCTTTAATTACAATGTTAGAATCTCAAAGACAGATAAAAATGAAATTAATTTAAATGCAAAGTAGTATTAAAAATTAATTTGTTTGTAAGAATATGAACATTAAAATGTAGACTTACAGATAATGATTCAAAAGCTATTAAGACATGGCAAACTAATTTGAGTTTTATTGAATTAAATGATAATTTTAGCCATGATAATAATTTTTGGTTTTTTAAATTTGAATTCCCCGCATTTATATAATCATTTAATAAATTAAACCATATAAATACATTTTTTGATTAGCTTTTTAAATCAGTTCGAAAGAAAAACAGTATAATTTATAATGTCTTAATATTATTTGTTATGTTTTAAGAAATCAAATTGTCTTAAAACATGAAAAATTAATATTTATTAAATTAAAAAAAATTATACTTAACATAAAATAATATTTTGTTTATTTACTTCCTTTTTAAAACTAAATGCTTCAGTAATTGATCAACACCATATTGTTGCTAAGAATTGAGGTATCACACTTACAAATTAAAATTACTTTTTGTATTGACATTCATAATCAAATGTAGGAAAAAATAAGACTTTAAAAACTATAACATATATTCTGATAATAATGCCATTATTATAAAATCATTTGTTCAAATTTTTTATTTTTTTATTTTTAATTAAATTAGTTTTGAATTCTTTCTTTGTAAAAACTCATTTTGATGTCCAAATGATCATTGAGCTAAATAGACTTAATTTAACTAAGGAATCAAATTTTCTCTTATACTTGTGTAATAGTTTTATTTTAATTGCTAATACTTACTTAATAAATACTTACTCAATATATAATAAATAATAAAATACTTAATAAATCTAAAATGATAGAAAATATTCCTGGAATACAATTTAAGCCAATCGATTGCTTGTTGTAAAAATAATCTTCATTTCTTACTAATCACTTTATTTTTACTGACTTCTTCAAACTGTTTTTATATTTTAGGCATTAAAGTTCGTATTTCCTATAAACATTTAAAAATTATACTTGTAAAGTATAATTTCTATCTGGAGAACTTAAAAAATAGAATATCTGAATCACAATAATTAAAGTAAAGCATATTTTTAAATATGCTTTAGTTTAATTATGAGCTAGAAAAAAATCCAATTAAATACACGCATTTCTAAAATTTTATTTAAATATTACAATAAAAGGAAATAAATTAAAGTTTTGAGGAATTTGAGTTAATATTTTTTTCTCCTACTAGTTAGTTTTAATACCCAAGTAAGAACAGAAATTTAAGGAGCTATGATTGAACGCTTACATTCTAACACGATGATCTGAAATAAATCTTCAATAAATTGGCAACGCCAATATCGATCATTTCAGAAAAATTAATTTTCAAAATATTCTAAATTGATGATTGATATGTTAAACATATTTCAAGCATTATAATAAATGTTTAGAAGAAATATCAAGAAATAATCTACTCATTTACAATCGTTCTCTTTTTTATTAAGATCTATCTATTATTTGAGCATTATAAATTAATTCATCAGACTAGTAAAAATTGATTTTATGGCAATGGAATGAAATTATTTCACGAATCTATAAATAGATTTTTCTCAAATATTCAAAGAAAGATAAATTAAGGATTCTTCTAATGTATAATAAAATTATCTATTAAAAGTGAATTGAATAGATCCAAAAGTGTTTCATTGTATCATTAATTATGTTTTCAAGCTATTTTTTTCAATATTCCTGAAATATTATAGCACTTGTGAGTGAAATGAAATTTTATAATTATTAAAACTCTAGAAAAAATACTCAAATGCACAATTACACGATGTTATTCAGTAACTGTATTCAAAATTTGAGATTTACAACGCAATCTGTTGTTAAAAATGTGCATATATTGAATTATGTAGTCTTTTACTAGCACCTATTTTGAATTCCTCATCAATATATTTTGTTATTGCTTTTTTTTGTTGCCTTCATATTGTTTTGTTATTCTTTAAAATAATATTGTGGCTCTTAATATTTTTAGGGTTAAGATCATCCTATATATTTAGTCATTTGCCATTGTGAAAAAGAATTCATTTGCTCTATTTCTTTTTCTAAATAAATGGTAGTAAAAATTGAAATTTTTATGAAATTGTTTTATGTTACTGTGCGATGCAGGGCTATCCAGTCATAAAATCTGCTTTCAATAAACAGCGAGATAGGTTTATTTCTTTTCAAAAGATGATACAAAAATCACCTGAAATGTATGAGCGTCAGTTTCACTGCGTCATTTCATTTTTCAGATAAAAATCGATATTAAGCAGTATCATACATTCCTGTTTTTCTTAACTCCTTCTTTTTTACATTTTTTTAAAATAAATTTTCACTATTGAGTTCTTTAATTTTTATATTTATTTGCATAAGGAATATATTTATTTATGTACAAAATTATGATAATGATATAATAATGAATAAAGTATGTTATAGAACATAAGTTTAAAGCCTTTATTTTTGTCAAAACGAATATAAAAGTTAAATTTTTATCGAACAAAATTTTAAGAATTTCATCTATTGTAAATTTATTAATTATCTTTTTATATTAAGGTAAACGGGTTTTATTGCTGTAATATTTTTGCACCAAGAGTTTTTAGTAATTTTTTTAAGGAATTCTGTTAGTAATCAAATTAGTTTTATCTATTTTAAATTAATTTCTCTAACTTTATGAAATGTACTGTGTTAAGGAATATTAATAAATAATGTATTACTAGACAAAATACAAAATAAAAATATTTGACTTTTCATAATAAATTTTCACTTTTGCAAATTTGGTGGTATAAGCTCCACCATGTAAACTTATATCTAAATCTATCAATATGGAATTTTCGATGAATAATAAGCAGCTTAATGCATTAGTTGTTACATACATTTCTTAACAAAGAAAAATCTCTTTCTTATTTCATAATAAATATTAAATAACACATTGTAAGATTTGATGTTTGAGTTCTACATTTACGTTGTCATTTTTCACTTACCACAAAAAAATTAGCCTTGCTTTTTATTTTTGTGGAAAAATTAATTTATCCAACATTGTTTGCTAATTATCTATCATTTGAATAATAATATATTTTCTCCTGTTTCTCTCTTAAACCAAATGTTTTCTTTTCGCTGTTCATAGTAATGATTATCTTTTTGTTGAGTATTCTGTATTATCTCTTAATATATATCTTCTAGTTTTCTGTATTAAACCTTAAAACATTTTCTGTATTATATCTTAATATATATTTTCTATTATCTCTTAATATAATTTTTTAATATATAACAATATTTTGCTAAGTTTTCGCAATTTATCAACCTGACCAATCCACATTTATTTTACAGATTTTACTCTTTTCTTTCCGGATATCAATAGATTTCCTTTAGAAAAATTGCTAGGGTACTCAATTTCAGCCATTTCTCTTCTTCAAACTGTACCAAAACATATTTTACAGCCTTCCAAATAGTGAATTGCTTAAAATTCAGTCGTTTTTAATAATAAAAGTTAAAGTTCCTTTATTAATCTAGAATTAAAATACTTTAACATGATATACAATCCTTTTGATTTTTAAAACATACTACAATTTTAACAAAAAATATTATTTTTATTTGAAATGAGATAGCGGATGTGATAACAATAAGCTTAATGATTTACGAACCACGATATAATAAAATATTTGGAGTACAATTTATTTAAACTTTACTTTTTTGTAAGACTTGACAAAACAAGAAGTATTGACCCTAGCAACGCTTAATTAACAGTAACCCTAGGAAGTGATTAAAAAATTTCCTGGGTTTCATATTTTATCCATTCTGTATTTTTAGGGAAAAAACTTGGCGATATATTAAAAAAATAGCTTGCTTGATTATTCTAAACATGCTAATTTATCATTGCTTAATTTACATCGGAATATGAAAACTTTTGAATAAATTATTATTTTTTTTACTTATTTTATAGGGCTGATTATATATATATATATATATATATATATATATATATATATATATATATATATATATATATATATATATACAATAACTTTTGAATGATAGCATCTGAAAAGCGATTAATAAATTATAAAAATATCAAAAACTAAAAAGATCATGCATAATAAAAAGAAATGTAATTTTTGTCATGTAAAAAATCCTTAAGCTTTTTATTGAATTTTCGAAATTAATAATTTTTATATCACTTTATTTTAAATACTAATTAAGTGATTTTTTTAGCAATATTTACTATTTCATTCTATTTTTTTCCAGAAAAAAGAAAAGGTATTTCCATAATGATACCAAAATATAAGTAGGAAAATAGTAGCAAACTTTGTTTTTTAATACAAGCGTACCCGGTGGGGGGTACGTTTGTATTAAAAAACAAAGTTATTAATCACTAGAATATTTCAAGCCTTTAACAAATTTTGATTTTCTCATTTAAATGTTTCTTTTATTTTCCCTTGTGTGCTATTATTATTTCGAGTTGTTTTCTTGATTTTTAACTTTTTATTTAATTTGTGAAGAAATATAAAATTTTTACGCCTTTCTTTATTATGATTACTTCCACTAGGCATTATAACATTCATTTCAAACTTTCAAAAATTGATAACATGCTTGTTTTTTTATTATTTAAGTCATTAAAACAAATAAATTAATGTTTGATACAAATTATTAAAAAGGATACTAAACTTATTTTCTATATTACCACCAATAGTTATTTATATTGTGTTATGAATATTAAATATATACATAGCCAAATAAGAAGCACACTATAATAATCAAAAATGATTATAATCATTTGCTTCTTTTAAATCTCACCTCTCAAATATCAAAGGTAAACATATCTCTCATAAAAGAACCTAAAATCTATCTGCAATTTAAGTGCTAAAGTACTGCCACTCTAATACAGTGGAATCCATTTTTGTGCCAACCTATTGAGAAAAATAATTTTGATAAACAAATTTAGTAGATTTTTTCATTTATTTTTAGTGAGGAAAAATATAAACATTTAGTAAAACATGTCAAGAATTATAAAGTAAAGCTAACTAAGAGTCCATATTTCCTTTCTTTCAATATTTATAAAATTTTTTTTGCTAATGTTTGAAATATGACTAGTAATTCCTTTTCTTTTACAATTTTTTACATATATTTCTGAATGTTTATTTTCTATTTTCTCTCTGAAATAAAGTCTGTTAAATTTGTTTATCAACATTATATTTTTTTAATAATTTGTCACAAAAATTAAATCCACTCCGTTAGAACTATAGTATTTAGCACTTATATTGTAGATAGAATAAAGATAATATAAATATAATTATATGTATACATAAAATATAGCATTTAAATTGCAGATAATGGTAGATTCTTTGGAAAGAGCTGATAAAATACATTACATTAATATGGGAAAGTGCTAAAGAAGCACATCATAAATGTCATACTTAGTTATCATCAATTAAAAAAAGCAAATTTTACTTCAAATTATTTATTTATACAGAATTGTAATTATAGAGAGATAACAACTGTTATTTACACTTAATCAAATCTTTGTTTTTATTAACAGCGAATAATTTTCGTGATTAGAACAAGGCTTATGAGACTCCATTGTTAGAATAAAAACAATTCAGTAATATGGAAAATACTGCACTCTTTTCAAAGAATGAAGCTTATTTTCTTTAAATAGATTTTTAATAATAAAGGAATTTAATTAACATTTTAAAAACTGAAGAGGTTTTCAAAAGTAGTATAAAAAAATTCGATAAGTCTTAAAATAATTATTCTTTCCCTGTAATTAAAGCCAATGCAATTTAGAAAAATTAATTGTTTCTTTAAAAATAGCTAAATTAATAAATACATACAACTTTATTCCATTATTTTTTTCATTATGTTATAATTTTGCTTTCGAGCCAGAATGTTTTATCTTGTTTTAACATAAAGCATTTTTCTTTGTTTTGCTCACAAAAAGATGAAGAAAAATCAGACACGAGTTTCTTTCCCTAAAAGCCCACACAGGACCATACGAAGGGCCTCTAATATATTATCTGATATTTTAGAGGAAAAGCACAAAAAGGGTGATTCAAAAGAGCATAAATAATAGGTTAAAAAGAAAATCATTGACTTTTTTTACATGGGAAGAAATATTGTGGTCTGTAAGACGTGAAAATATTAATTTTTGATTTTTTCAAGAGAGGAAAATATGGTTTTATGAACTAATTTATTGAACTGAGTATATGAAAAAAGAAACATTTCAAAATAAGCTCTTCTAAAAATACTTTTTTTTGTTTATTTATATACTATCCAAACATGGGTTCTAATGAAAAATGCAAAAATGTTGATCAAAATTTTTCTTGTTTTGAATGTCTAAAAACTCTCTCTTAGATTTATTCTTTGAAATTATGTTTAAAAAATTCTTAGGACTTATTCTTATAAGCAGTACATAATATTAAATTGCAATCAATTCTATTAGTTAAAAAATTGTAACTTTTTGTCGTTCATCTATTTTTAACACTTAATGTTTTTTACAAATAAAAAAAATGCCAGCTGATTCATTTAGATTCTTAGTAAAATATTAAAAATGTTCTGAATAATAAGGAAAAAAATACATAAAATTTAATTTTTCAAATTTAGGAGAAAAATACATGAAATGAAATTTTTTAAATATGAAATTGAAGATGATATGTTCAGGGTTAAAAAATAAAATAATTAAAATTTCTTAATATCCTAACCATCGATATAACAAAATTTAAAAAAATGTGATAAAAAGTTTAAGAAAACATTTTGAAATACATTTTCAAGCGCTAATATTTTATTGAATGAGTTTATTGACAGAAAAGTTATATTGATGAAAGAGAAATATAATTTTAATATTGAACTTTCCATATTTATTTACATCATCGGGGAAAAAGGGATTAAATTTTTTTTTAAATTTCCGCAGTTAGCAATATTATGAATTCATCTGTATTACCTCAACTTAAAAATTTAACAACATTATTATGCGTATAAAACATAAAAATAAATTTTTATTTACAAAGAAATGAATTTTTTTACTGAGCATAAAATTTATAAGAATCATTTTTGCGGATTTTTTTATATAATTACAGTTAATCACAGTTTATATATTATCACAGTTTATTATTTACAATTATATAACACACCGTGATCATTACTAATCATGTAAGGAATATTGAAGCACAGTTTTCGGTTACAGTTTCTCGTCATTTCTTACATTTCTCAAATAAATCTTCATGAAGTAATTTCCATTTTGTAAAGTATTCTTTTCAAATCACCATCACAAATTTAAATTCTTAGAAATACTTTTACAGATTTTTCACATTTCATACGTAATTTCATTCCTAAATAATTCAATTTAAGTTGTCAAACTTATGAAAAAATTATTTTAATCGTAAATAATAAATTAAAATGAAAATTTTCTTTCATTTCAAGTAAATATTAATTATATTCAATATTAAGAATGCATAATTTATTTCTTAAAATTTTAGTAAGACATCTTTCTTCCGGCAAGATAAAAATACTCAAAAAAATGCTTTCCTTAAGTACTATTATTTACTATATCATAATTCAAGATATTTGTTATGTTTCATAATAGAAAAACTTTTATAATGTTAATAGTATATCAGAAGGATTATATTTTCAACAATCATTATTTTGTTCTACCAATTATTCTTTTTACACTAATTAAATCTATAATAAAAAATTCATCTAATAATTAAGTGCAGTTTGCGTAAATTTTTATTACATTATATAGAATAATGGAAATTAAATTAAGAAATAGAAATTAAATAAAAGAAATTAAATTAAAAAATAAAGCAAATTTTGAAAATATTTGCAAATGCAAGTAAATTTATAATTTTAAAGTTAATATAAAAATGGAATGAAATTGCTGGCGTTTTAATATTATTATTATTATGTAAAAGTATTTAGTAATTAGATCTTCTTTTAGTTATTTTTCATGGTCTTAAATCTTATTTTATATAATGCTAAAAGATACAATTTCAAAAAGAACAATTTTTACTCAGTTAGAACTGTATAGGTTCATTAAGAAATTTGTTTCAGATACAGTCTTATTAGTAATAGAATATAAAAAAATAAAAATGAAATCTACTTTTTGTTCAAAACATTTTTTAATGAATAGTATTTCACATCATTTTAAAATGATAAGATTCTACATTATTTTTTCATCTTTATTTGAGAAAACTTTGAGAATAAGTATCCTGTATAAAATAGATATTTTGAGAAGTATTTTTATGTGTGTATTAAATTATTGAATACTTGACTTTTTAAATATTCATTAATAACATTCAAATGTAGGTATACTTCTCAAAATATCTATTTTCTAGTCTATAATTGCATTTCGGTAATTTAAAATAGTTATAATGATACCAAATTAATTGAAGTAATAAAAATAAGGACATTGATATTTATTTCAAAACGTTTCGCATGACGGTAGAAACTCATTTAAATAAATGTGTTACAATATTCTATAAAAGTAGCTAATTTAGATTTTAGAAATTTCCTTTACTATTTAAAGCCTTTTATCACCTCATTTTAAAACTGTTGATAGAAATTTTTTTAAGAAATATATCAACAAAAAATATACATATTTCTTAAAGCAACTTACGGAATCTATGAGGCAATATAATTGAAGAATTTGAAGCAATTTATAGAATTAATCAAGCAATGTAATTGAAGAACTTCAATTTTCATAACTAATTGCTTCTTTAGAGTAAAAATATTTTTTTCACCAATCAAGAAAAAGGAACGTTTCTTTTTTTATAAAATTGATAGAATGTAATAAGCAAACGAGCCAATAGTATCATTTTATACAAAATTTAGAATTTCTCTATGAAAGCGATATTTTAAATCGAAAATTAATCTTGCATCTATGAAGCAATATAATTGAAGAATTTCAGTTTTCATAACTAATTGTTTTTGTAAATTAAAAATATTTTTCTACCAATCAAGAAAAAGTTTTTTTTTTATAAAATTAATAAAATGTAAGAAATAAGCAAATCAATAATTCCATTTTATACAAAATTTAGAATTTCCCTATAAAAATATATTTTAAATCAAAAGTTGAGATTTTTACTATGAAAACGATATTTTAAATCGAAAATTAATCTGGCAACTCTATAGGCATCGAGTGAATTGATCTGAAACAATTCATTTGAGAAAAAAGCACTGGACGCAAAAACGTCTTTTTCTTTGGGAATGAAAAATAGAAGCAATTTTTTTTCCTGCGATAAAACACAGAGATGCATTGCATTCACCCAACGACACTTTTTATGTTTTCGTTCTAAAGTAGCTTCTCTTCTGATCCCACGAGCTCTGATGCATCTTCTTCTTCTCGGAGAGAATAAAAATGTCTTCACATCAATTCATAGTATCCAGTTCCAGCCTTTACTGGTCTGTTTATACCAATAAAATATTGAACTATTATATCGTGTAAACTATTCTTAAGAATATATTATTTATTTGCATACTATATTTCTTCATGTATTTCCTCATTTTGAGTCAAAGGTTTTGTTATTAATATTTCAATGCTATTAAATGCTTGAAATCCATTATTAATAAATACAGCAATTTTATGCAAAATTTTTTGGAGCTATTTTAAGAAAATCAACATATTGCAAGTCTAGAATTATAGCATATAAATTGATTAACATAATGTTGTTGATAACTTTATTTTGAATTGCTTGTCGTTTATTTGAATAATTCAAATTAAAACGATAATGACTTTTTAAAATGTATATATTAATATGTTATTACGTTTACTGATATGTTATGGGTTTATATATGAAGATGAAATGGTAAGTTATTGCCTTGTAAGTTAATTATACTTAACAATGTATTATTTATTTGCAAACTATGTTTTTCTATATTTTTTCATTTTGAAACACAGTGGGTTTCGGTAATATTGTACATGCAATAATTTACATAAAACTTGCTACAAATAAATAAATTGATTCCTTATAACATGAGGAAAGAATAATCTTGAAACCATCAACAGAATTAAAATGCAATGTGCTCATTAACATAATATTTTTGATGAACAATTCATTTAAATTCATATAAAATAAAACTTTCAAATCAAAACCATAATGCCTTTTAAATATGTATATATTAGTACATTATTCTGTCAATTTACTTTAATCACGTTTTGTAATTATAATATAAAAACTGTTCTTTTATAAATAAAAAAATTAAATGAATATGATAAAAGTGCATAAAAATTTATAAAATTAGCCACTGTGTATGTTCTGTTATTGTTTAATCAAAGTTAATTAAACATACATAATCATTAATATGATCTTTTGCTTGTTGTTAATGATGTTGTTTCTTATGACACTTGTACAAACTAAGCCTGCTATGCCGTTGTCTATGCGAGTTTAAGTTACTAGGGGGCATATTCCGTTTAATCAGAGAACCACGAAGGTGAAAGTACGTCTTTGCTCTAAGACTCCACCGATAGATGGAGGCACAATTAGAGGATCCTCTCCCTCAATTTTGACATTGATCTGGAGGGGGAGAAGATTTTCTCCAGACCATTACATAAATAGTAACTGCTCAACGACTGACCACAAGACTTTCGATTAAATAGATTTAACGAGCACGTATATTGCATGTACTCGGTGGGTCTTTGGCGGCATTGGGAATCGAACCCAGCCTTTTTGGACGGAAGGCAGATGCCATAACCTCTAGGCTATCATGACCCTTGTTATTAGGCCGCGTTGGTCTGGTTGATTTAGGTGTCATTCTCATTATCGGAAGGTAGTGTGTTCGAACACCGGCTTAACAGAACATCCATCATGTTTGCTAATGGTGACTGGGGCACACTAAAATTGGCGTGGTCGCAATGTTCTCCAGGTGAAATGATACCTTTAGGGGTGACAGGAGAAGTATTGAAGGTCTTCTGCTTGGTATATGCTTCAAAATCACGAAGACTCCATCCGGCTGCTTCTATCTAACTGATAGAGCCCAACTTTGGGCTAGGTACAGGGCAGCATGCTGGTGCAGCAACAAAGGCCCTTGTTAATGATATACTCCGATGTTATGAATAATTTCAGATGTATTTTATTATTTCCATTCAATTATGAAATTTGTCACTTTCTTATTTTTTTTCTCAGAAGTGTTATCACTTTATTTTTTTACAAAGCACCATGAAACTTTTAGTGAAGTTGTACTGGCATTTAGAGAATTGTTGATAGTTATATTTACAGCAGAGAGCTCATTTTTAAGCAATTATCTTTCAAATTGTTATTTGTTCTTCCAATATTTCTTTTCCCTTTCTAATGCCTATTTCAGTGTTTTATCATACATTTTTATATTTCTTTATGACAATTTAGTCAATATTTAGAGAATAATAATAAAATAAAATTGAAAGAGAGAGGATATTGATACCGTATTGTAAGTTTTACAAAATAAAATACGCTAGAAAGTTAGTATTCCTTCGACTAAAAATCGAAGGAGAGTATTAACTTCCTAGCGTATTTTAATAACTTTTAAGCGTATTCAGTTCATTGCTAAAAGCCATAAAATACGACTAGCCAATAAAATAATGAAATTTTAATGCATTATTTTGGTTATAAAAACTCATTTGTCTGACAAGCTTATAAAAGTGCATTTATATTAAAAGAAATCGAATAATTAATAATAAAGAGTCTTACTAAAGGAAATTTTTTTACTGAATTCGAATATTTATAGTAAAAATTGTTTCTTCCAAATGTTTATTGAATCAATGAAAATAAGTTTGTTTAGTCCTCATGTTAAAAAATACATAAATATGATCAATGATTCATATCAATGATTTATAAACATAAAGACCATTATATTTAAAAATAATTTCAGTGGCATTGTGGTAGAGCTTCGCTCTACCAAGCCACTGTTCCGAGGTTCGGTCTTCCGACTGGACGAGGTTTAATCAGCTTTTCATCACTTCACTAGAAATCTAAGAACCAAACATGCTTGATAGTCAGACACTCGGGGTTTCGCGTTAGCCTGACCGTCTAACCTGGGCGTATGCTTCGCAGCCCATGGCCATCTGTCACAAAAACAGATATGGGCACTGGGGGCTTCCTCCCCAGTGGGTTGTCGTACACTGAGAATATTTAACTACATTTAAAAATTGAATTTGGTACTTTATTTTTAGTATAAAAATCTATCATTTCATCATTTTAAACTGTCCTTACTTGTTAGTCGATTGCATGCAATAATGTAGTTGAATTTGACAAATGAATAGTCAAACGTGTGAATAAAAATAAAAATTCGTATTATTTCGTATTTTTTGATAGTTAATTTCGTTTTGTATGTAAAATATATTCGTTTTGAATCTCTAATAAATATAAAAGGGAATAAAACTACACCTGAAAGAAAGGCTTTATATAATGAATGTTATATTCAGTTCTTTTACCTATTACTTTTGGAACACTAATTTAAAAAGTTTTCTTGGTCAATTCACTTTTCCCGGCTTTTTTGTATTTAACAGCAAATGTGAACTCTAGACCAGCAGAAGTGTCAAAATGAAGAATTTAAAGAACAATTGGGAGCAAATGAAAGCTTTAGAATATTTAACAACTTTTAAAAATTGAATTTGGTAATTTATTTTTAGTATAAAAATCTATCATTTCATCATTTTAAATTGTCCTTACTTGTTAGTCGATTGCATGCAATAATGTAGTTGAATTTGACAAAAGAATAGTCAAACGTGTGAATAAAAATAAAAATTCGTATTATTTCGTATTTTTTGATAGTTATTATTTAAAGACAGAAAAAGAGGATTAAATAAAACATTGTTACTTTTGCTTTCTGAATAAGTCTCATGAAAACTTTCACAAGAGTTTAAAAATATGTATAATTCTAATTCTGAATTTCCGATTTTTTAATGTTTAAATTACTATGCTTCACAGAAAATTATCCAAATAAGGAAATATATTTTCTTTGAGAGGGAGATTTTAATATACCCATACACAAAAACTATTTAAACTGATATATCTACAAACTGAGACATTTTTTAAAAATTTGATTTAAGAACAAGCATGCTACTGAAAGGTAAACTCACTACTTGAAGCCTTCACTCTTTGATATTTAGAATCATATTTGTAATCAATTTCTTGAGACTGTATATAACTCAAATACAATTAAATTACACATGGAATAAAAATTGCCAAGAAAGTAATTTTAATTTCATCTCATCAAAATAAAATTTTAATTATTTTTTCGGAAAATGATTTATAAACACACAAAAAGATTTAAAATAAATCCATTTATTAATTTTGTTTGTTACTTTCTCATTTTATGTAATGTACGAATCATTATTTTCCCCGATAAAAAATAAATAAGAAATAATGCAAAATATATATAAAAAAAGAAATAATGTTAAATATTCTAGAAAATGAGTTTTAAAGAAAATTTTCAAATGTTATATGATAAGGAATAAAAAAAAGATTCCAGTGAAAAGTTAACACTTCTCAAAAAGAAAATTAGGTAATGCTTTGGCGCGTTTAATTCTACGTTCCTTGAAGTTTTAATGCAAGCAGCTTTTTAATGGGGCAGATCTCGTTGATTTACGCCCGTTCTTTACTTCTACATTATTTACAGAAAACAAACATAAGAAGCCTGTTGTGAAAGTACCCGGATTTCATTTGCTCCAATCATCAGAAAGTAATCTGTAAAACGACCGATTAATGATCTTCTCTCATCAGAGTCTTAATGCATCTTTCTTTTTTTATCTTTGCATTATAAAAGAGTATCGCAAAATACCTAATTAGAAGCAAGATCTTTTTTTTTAATTTTCTCACTCAGATGAAAATGCTTAACGAGAAAATGATCCAGGATGTTAAACTCTAAGTTCTTTTTAAAAAAATCAGTTTAAATATTCTTTAAGTAGTTTTTGATAACCAAAGTATTATGATATTTGAAAATGGCAACTGCTTGACTTTTTTTTCTATTATCGTGAAGACAGCTTACAGTTAGAAAACCATAATGAATTATTACAAAATAATTTTACTTCTTAACTCTTCTGTATTCGACAACAAGAATACCTAGTTAGAAGATATAGCTTAAATGAATACTTTTCTTTTATGTCAAGTTGTAACACATGTGTGTGTGTTAAACCATCAATTTACTTAGAAAGTTAAATTTCAAAAGTGTTATTAATAATTTTTCGAATGAAAATAATTTTGAAAATGTTAAATATCTATAAATTTCTTGATTTTGAAACAAAAATAAATAAAAATTAGAGGAAGATAAGTGGTTGCATATACAAACATATTTTAATTACAAAAAATGTTATATACATATTTATATGCTTATTGAGAAAATATCACATTAAGTTCTATTATTTTATTGCTGATAAAAATATCATTTAACTTATGAAAAATATATAAATTTACTGCTTTAGTAGACAGCTCTAATTTACTTTCTGATTTTAAAGTTTTCTAGGTTTTTAGTAACTTGATTTTCTATTTGCACATTAATAATAGAAATTTTTAATAATTAATAATAAAAAATTTTTTTAATAATTACATTAAAAATAATTTTACAGATCTATGAAAATATGAAACAATGATAAAAAATTCATAATCATATAGCATAACATTAGTTTTTAAACTGCTAAAACAAGTAAATCATCCCTCAAAACTCAGTGCCGATAAGTTCAAGTGTTGATGTTTTCGATATTTTGTAATACTTAATAGCATTAGAACCATTTTATTAGTTATTAAAGAATTTACTCTATTCATTTCTGGTAAGCACATTTTTATATATATTCTGAATGTATTATGTATAAATTTCAGAAGCATTACATGAAAAATTCTTAAAAATTCAAAAGATTCCGCCACTGTCCCAATAAATACCAAGAGAAAATAAATGCAGAACCTACTCTTAGAATATATATATATATATATATATATATATATATATATATATATATATATATATATATATATATATATATATATATATATATATATATATATATATATATATATATATATATATATATATATATATATATATATATATATATGTATGTATATATATATATATATATATATATATATATATATATATATATATATATATATATATATATATATATATATATATATATATATATATATATATATATATATATATATATATATATATAAAGAATTTATATATTTTTGCCCCCAAACTATACAAAGCCAGACATTTCAAAAATTAATCTATTAAAATATTTGCTTTCGAAATTTTTCTAGATTTAAGTACGTTTCCATCTGGAAGACTTAAATATCAGAAAAATATTGCAAGGCATAATTATAATAATAAATATCTCGCGGGAAACCTATAGATTGTTATGATTTAGAAATTGATAATACTTAGAAAGCAATAATTGTATTCATAAAATGTTTTGTTTTTGATTCTTTCTGTTTTTGAACAATTTTTACGATAGCAAACAACGTTTTATTTATAATGTACATTTTCCTCTTATGTTTCGATCTAGAACTATTAATTTTTTTCTGAGTACTTTATAATGCAAACTTTAAACAATAGTTTATCACACATTAATTGAAACAGTGCATGTGTAGTGAAATATTTTAAAATAATTAAAAAAAAACAATATATAACTTTATTTATGTCTCTCAAAGATTTATTATAACTTAAAAATATTAAATAAGTCATACAGATTTGCAGATCAATAAGGAAAATGATTTCAAAAGTACAAAGACAAAAATATTTTATCATCGAGATACATATTCAAATTTTCATTATGAATTACAGATTTTCTCACATTCAATGTTTTATTTTTAGTATTTTGCTTTATGCTTAAAAAAACGTAGATAAATATATTCTAATACATCTTTTCGACATTAAGTAAGGAGAAACTGTGTTTTATTATATTAGATGTTAATGATTATCGTGATATAATCATGTATTATACGCGATCATCATTTTCAGTATAAATAATTTAAGACTTTTTTCAAGGAACTTATAAATTGCTGGTGTTATTAAGAAAATGGAAGGAAGTGATGGAAGGAAGGAGAGGTTTATGGTTAAATGGAAGGAAGAGAGAGGTTTTTTTTCAATTATTTTTTTCAATATTTCAGTGTACATAAGTTTTACACTGTTCGTTAATATTGCAAATTGTTTTAGATTTTACTACCCGATTTTTTTCCTGAACTTCATTCACTCAAGAACATTTCTGTAAAACTGTTTTCCTGCATTATACTTCTAGCAGTGAAGTGTACTTACACGCGCAGGCACGTATCACAACTACAAAATTCAGCAAATAAATTTTCCCTTTTTTCTTAAGCAATGCTCTTTTTAAATTGAAAATATTTATTTAAATTTTGAAGTATTTTACCCAAAATGAGCAAAAATCGTTTAGATTTATTGAATCAATGAGACTCATTTTCATCCTAGAATTAGTCTAAAGAAGTTTAAAAGTACAAAGAAAATGTAAAAGAATTATTTTTGGTTTAAAATATAATGTGATGAAAACGTATCTAAGTATAACAGCTATATTTAAACAATAGATACTACATATAAACATTCATTAAATATTATAAAAGAAAATTTTCAACTGTTTTATATATTAACAGTGGCAGATAAAAGTGAATACACCATTCCAAAATGCGTTCAAATTGCTTAGCTGCATAGCTACTATCGAGACTTTCGCTGTTGCTAAGCAACACAGGCTCTTAGAATATTATAGAGGGTCTTGGTAAATGTAAGATTCAAATTGATTTCATTAGTTTTTCTAATATTATTATAGAAATGGTTATCATAATTAACGAAGCGCATTCATCAACTAGCCATGTTAACAGAAACAGAATGTTAAAAGAACTTCGAAAAGTAAAAAAAAAGGCTACTGCTAAGAGAGTGATGATTTACTTAAATTTATGTGAAAGTTGTTAAAAGAAGTCAAAGTACCCAATAAAGGACTTATTGCGCTAATAGCCTCAATGAAATCAAAGTGCAGGTTTGTTTAACCTATTTTCAGTTGCAATCAGATCATGATTTCAAATTTATATTTAAACATCAAGACTACGTGACGAAATTCATACATTGATATTCTCTAAAAAGAAATGTGTAGAAATTGTATACCCTTTAAATAACATTTTCTTGTACTTGGGGTTCCTAGTATACTTTAAAGTAAAAATGATCTCGTGTTCAGTAATCACACCGTGAAAGAAGCTTTTTCTATGTGGCTTTATTTAAAAATTGTACATGGAAAATCTAGAGACAGCCAAGTTCCAAGTTCAGTTGGGAGTGCAAATAAAAATTTTGAAAATATACTAAGTTCTGATTGGAAATCAATAAAATTAATACGAAAGAATATTTTTCGTGAAACTTATATTAAACACGTTATTACATGAAAGTATCAAGTGTGTTTTTATGAAGCAATGCTTGGTATACTTTAAAAAAGATTTAAAAACAGTTTTTTTTTCAAAATGACTCCACCAGTTATTTTAGTTAATAAATTCAGACTTCAATAGAAACATTTAGCAATTGTGATGATAATACCATAGGGAAATAGGATATAATTCTAATAAATTCTTAACGGAAAATGACTGTTTAACTGCCATTAATTTTGATGAAGTTATCCATTTTAACCTGACAGATATTTCAACTAGGTAAGAACAAGTAAAAAAAAATAGAGAAAGTGCTAAAGAATATTATGAATTGTGCAGGCAAAAAAGACGTTGAAAGTTGCAAATATTAAATTTTTATCTGGTAATTTTGGAGACATAGTGAAAAAATCTACAAAAATTGCTAAAGAATGTTAAGAATCGCAGCCAAAAAAGACGTTGAAAGTTTTAAATCTTAAATTTTCATCTGGCAATATTGGTGTCACAATGAAGTTACGAATATCAGATGTAGACAGAACAAGAAGTTATCCACTAAATTTATTAGCTATTATCTCAGATAATAAAAACGGAGACATTCAACTTTAAGGAATAGAAGAAAGAAAATTTTCATAGTTGTATATATACCAGAAATCAAATCCTAATTTATGAAGAAAAATTTTTTTGCTTGAAGAGATTTTATATTAAGCAATTTAATTTCAAGATTGTGAACTAGAGAATCCTCTTTCTGATAGTCAATGATATTAATGATGTGTTATAGGAAGACAGTGCAATCCTGATAAGTGCAAATAAAAAAATTGGAATTCTATACAGTGAGTGTAAAAAGTATTCGTACATTACGACAATTGATTTAAAAGAGATCCGTTCATAAAAGTTATAAAAATAAATTCCATTTTAATTAATAATAAATACATAATAGAACATATTTTATCTAGTTTCATGTGAAATGTACACAAAAATAATTTTATGCATGAATAAATATTTACAAAACTGTAATAATCCAACATCTTGTGGTGTAAAAAGTATTCGTACACTAAAAGAAATGCAAATTTTTTTTGTTATATTTTGTGATTGGTTTAGCCATTAAGGTGTAGTTAATTGACGTCATCTTGTAAGTTACTTAAAAGGTTCTTCAGTGGAAATTTTAATGTAGTGAGAAACTAGAAATTCTGTAATGGGTCGTAAAAGTAAAGAGACAAGTGTTTCCAAAAGAAAACTGATTTTAAAGCTTCGTAAAAATGGTAAATCGTACAACAAGATTTCTGATCTGGTTGGTAGACCCCGTTAAACTGTGCTGTCAATCATAAAAAGTTTGCTGCCACTCTAACGGTTCAAAACAGTTCTCGTACTGGGCGACCATGTCTATTGACATCTGACCGACGGTTTCTGGTACATTCATTAAAGAAGAATCCTAAAATAAGTGCTCCTACATTAACATCAGAACTAAAGAACATGGGAACAGCAGTCTCTGTAAGTACTGTTCGAAATGCATGCAGAAATGAAGGTTTCCATGGCCGTGTTGCGAGATGAAAATTCTTTGTTAGTGAGAAGAATCGGAAGTTGCGACGTTATGAAAGTCCAGATTTCTGGAAAAAGATTATCTTTACAGACGAAAGTAAATACAACATATTTGGATCGGACGGGAGACGAATGGTATGGAGAAAGCGCAATACAGATGTGCATCTTAAGAATTTAGTGCAAACAGTGAAACATGGGAGTGGAAGTCTACTTGTTTGGGGGTGTATGAGTGCTTCTGAGGTGGGCAAATTAGTCTTTATTAAAAGCGTTAGGAATCATCAACTTTATATTGACATTTTAAACAATAATTTAGGACATAGTGCAACAAAAATGAGCTTGAATGGTGATTACGTTTTCATGCATGATAACGACCCCAAGCACACAGCCCTAAACACAAGGCTCTGGATATTATATAATACCCCAAAATTCATGAAATTTCCTCCTCAATCGCCGGACCTCAACCCTATCGAGAATTTATGGGGCGTTCTTGATAAAAATATTAGACCCAGACATATTTCTAATAAAATGATTTGGAATAGGCTCTTAATCAAGAATGGGACGCCATATCTAGCTCAATAACAGAAAAATTGGTGGAATCGATGCCAAAGATACTCAAGGCAGTTATTCGAACTAAAGGATATCCTACAAGGTATTAGCTGTAATATTCTGATTTTGTTGGCCAATATATGCCTGATGTACGAATACTTTTTACACCACAAGATGTTGGATTGTTTCAGTTTTGTAAATATTTATTCATTTATAAAATTATTTTTGTGTAAATTTCACTTGAAACTAGTGAAAATATGTTCTATTATATATTTCTAATTAATTAAAATGGAATTCATGTTAATTTTTATTAACGGATCTCTTTTAAATCAATTGTACTGCACGAATATTTTTTACACTCACTGTATGTTACTATAATCTAATGTATCTAAATAGGTGAATTACTAGTAAATACAAATAAATAATTTTTTACAGTATCAGTTTAGTTTGCTTTAATATAGAACTGTT
The DNA here is from genome assembly GCA_037975125.1 of Latrodectus hesperus. NCBI lineage: Eukaryota > Metazoa > Arthropoda > Arachnida > Araneae > Theridiidae > Latrodectus > Latrodectus hesperus. The sequence continues at coordinate 34,294,830 of CM075861.1, forward strand.
TTCCATAAATTCTACAAATATAAATTATTTTCTTTTTAAAGGTTTTTTTGCTTAATAAGGCATATAAATTATCTATAAGTACCAGCTAACATAGAATTTAAGATTCTGTTTTGTTTAGATAATAAAATATTTTCTGAAACAACAGCCTAGTCTTTAGTTTACTTTTAGTAATTTGATCATTTTGTGTATTTTTTAATTCTTTTTACACCAGATATATAATTTATGCTGTTTTCTAAAACATCTGTTTAAAAATATTTATTGAAATGAACCAGCAAAAGAGCCACTGTTATTTAAATTTTTAAACTGAAAAGTTATTGAAAGTTTTATTCTAAGTCATCATGATTGTTTTCAAATTCTTAGAACGTAATGCTTAATATTGTTCAAAAATATTTATTTTTTCGAATTAAAATATCATTTTTCTACAAAATAGTCGGAATTTCAAAGTAATTGGAAAAGAACGAAATTTAATATGTAGTTTTGATTTTTCGAGGATACATTTTGATCTTTTTTATTAAATTACAATGTATTTTATTTATAAGTTGAATTTAAGAAGACATTTTAAATTGAAGATTGAGTTATTTTAAGAATCCCAGTCCTTATAACTTAAACTTAAAGTGATTTATTTTTTAAATTTAGTTTTTATAGTAAACAATATCAGCTGGTAAATGGTGTGAAAGTATCAGCAGGTAAATATAATATAATATCAGCAGGTAAATGTAGGTGTGAAAATGCTTCAAATATATATTTATAGTTCCATTCAATTTAGAAAATGCAAAAAATATTTTTTTCAAAAATTGAGTCAAATAAAATGAAATTTATTTACTTCTGATTTTTTATTAATTAATTTTTCATTTAAAGTGATACTGTTGCTAATAAAAAATATAATTATAACTTCTTATATTTATCAAATATTTAAAGAGGTATTTATCAGATCTAGCTAAAATACTCTTGTAAGGAGCTAATAAAAATATAGGAAATAAATTGTATTTAGGACTAGGAACTTGAAATTAGTCTATTATGAATAACTGTGCATCTTGGTAAATAAACTATAAAATTAATGATAACTATTTTAAAATCGAATTTTAAAGTCTTAAAATATTGTTATTTAAATTAAAATATGAATATTTGTAGAAACTATTTTTTTCACAATTTTGTGATTTATTTGGTGCATTCAAAAATCAAAACAAGAAACTCTAATGCATCCTGAGAAAAATTAAAATTTTTCCTTTGTTATCATATTTCTTAATTAATAAATTCTAGATATTAATTAAGAAATGAAATAACAGCCGGGCCGTTCACTTTTTTGTTTCCTAATGGAAGGCTGGTTTAATGTCATAAGAGCTCATTTATTTTAGAGATCTCGCATAAAAATCATCTAAAAGTCAGAGGAAATACATGGACTCGCTGAATGTATGAAAATTTTGGCGAGAAAAATAATTTGTAAAATGTCTTTATTCACGGACAGGAATCTCCAGGGACGCTCGGAGGGAATTCAGCTGAGTAAATATTTCATTAGAGGCTAAAAAGTGATTCTGGGAAGTGTGATAAAAAAAGTGACGTTTGGCGACAGAATGAAATGCTGCATTCCGATGGAGCGGCATTCATTACTCTAATTGGATTAAATTCTCAAGATGCATTAAAGATTCACGTATGCAGATGAATGTCAGACCGAAATGAAAACCGCTGCGCGACAACAAAAGATGCGGCCCCAGGGAGGAGATTGGAAAAATATCTAAGGATATTCTTCTCACTGAAGTATAATAGGCGGTTAATTAATCTAATTGGAGGAGAGACACAATTCATAAAAACTGATATCATAATCACTGAGAGAAGAGGACAGTGATTAGGAGGAAATTTCCTTTTATTAAACTCTAACTGGGGGCGAATTTCATGCAAAAAAATTTTTCTGCAAGAATTTTGTGAAGGATTTTTAGAAAAGAAATAAAATGTTAATGGGTGAATTTGTTGCTTGATAAAAATTCATGAAGTCAAGTGGAATAGGTGAATCAAAGATTTGTTGATGATTATTTTGATTGATAATTTGAAGAAAGTAATATTTACAAATTTGATGCTATTTTTAAATTTGAAAACCGAAAAATTTTATGCATAAGGAGAGATAGTAATTAAAATTAATTAAAAATTCATTTAATGAGATAGTTTATTTGAGATCAGTTGGGTGGTGGAGATGCAAAAATACTGTTTATTATAAATATATTCTTAAATATTCCATAAGTAAATTGAATTAATTTGCTACTAAATTATTAATCTTATTGTTGAAACAGGTGGTTATTTAAGCAATAATTTCTAAGGACAAAGAGAGAGACACTATCTATATTATTCGTAAAATTTTATTAATTTAAATTACCCTCCGAATTCGAATAATGTTTAACTTAAATATTACTGTCTGAGAAATTATTATTTTTAACCAATGCGAATTTTCCACCAAAACCAAAGTGCAGTTGTTAAAAAAACTTGGTTTCTTAAAAAACACAGTTTAAAAATATTCATTCATTACTCTGTAGAATGGTAAAAATCGATATAGATTTGCTTAAAATACTTTTAAATGAATAAACTAACAAAAATTTAGCATAAATATTATTAAAATAGTAGACCAAAAATATAAATTTTAATTAATATATGACAATAAAAATAATTCAATGTTTATAATTTCTCTCAAAATTGAGGTATTTTTCATACTCAAATTATTTATGATTATAAATTTTACTAAAATTAATTTATTAAAAAAGTTTACATATAATATCTATAGAAATCTTATAGCTTAATTTTTGCTCTTAATTTTCTTCATTGCTTAGTTTTTTATTCTTATTTTATATTACTTTAAAATGCAATTTATTATAGTTTAAAAAGGTATAAATAATCTTAAATATATTGATTGGAATTGCAAAGCCTTTTTGTACTTTAAGTTTTTCTGAGAAATATCGCACGAGCCGTACGTATGCCACCATTTAAGTGGTTAAAATTACAAAACCCTTTATTGTGCAGATTACTTAGGTAGTACACAAATTAACTAAGATCCGCGCGCGCGCGTTAAAGTCCGGAAAACTGATATATTTCGCAAATTATCTAAATAATCTACACATCCTCTACTGTTGTTGTTGTCGTGTGCCACCCAGGCTGGCAATGTGGAGTGCGCTGCTCCACTTTTCCAACTGAACCATATTTTGGTGTGGAGTCTGACTTCCTCAGTACACACATCCCATAGGGACCCGTTTATAGGGTAGGCAACCATTCACTCCACATTCATACAAAGAAAGGACAAAGACAGGATAGATAGAGAGAGAAAGTACATCCATGCCCGAACTGGGATTCGAACCCAGGACCTCCCTATACGCAGTCAGACACGCTGACCACTAGACAAGTTGGGTGGCACACCAACTACTAAGCACCCGTTAAAATGAAAATAAGATCATTGCTGGAGAAACAGCAAAGCTTTTGCATGCTTAAATTAACTTATTATTTGTTTTTAGATACCTAAGGAATCAAGTTAATATAATCAAACAATCAATAAATTAGTTGACTTAATTTATGATCAATCAACAGAAACTATATTACGAAGAACCAAGTGGTTAAAATATTTCTGTCGAGGAAATTAACATAATATTAATTTTCCGATATCACACTCTTGATTCCGCACTTTCAGTTAATGTGCAGATTAGTTAGGTAATCTGCACAACAACGGTTTTTGACTTTTAATATGCATTTAGAAATAAAACTTTCTTTGTCTTTTAGAAAGCTATTTCCGCCTTGACACTGACTCATATCCCATGCATAATGGACAATAATTCCCAATATTATTGCACAATAGTTATAGAACTTAATTGTTCAACTCTTTCCAACAACCCCATGCAAGATTAATAAGTACCTGACTCAACAGGAATTAAGCGAATTTCATTGCAAAGGTATCTAGCTGAGAAAAAATATTTCAACAAAATATTAAAACAATTTTAGAAGTCTGATTAGCTTCTGCTAGAAGGCATTTCAGTAGGACATTATCTTTTCTAAACGAGATTTAGGAGGCAGACAAAATTGAAGACGATCTCAAAGAAAGTAGAACGATAGGATTTTACTGTGTCTTACATGTAATTACATATGTGTTTGTTGTTATTGCTAAAAGAAATTCGGCAGTAATATTCCAGTCAGAGAGTTTCTGAGTGAACAAGAAAGGCATCTTTGAAACGTTTTAATGGTTTGTGCGTGTACATGTAATCAATGGGAATGGTACCTGAGCTAGCTGATATATATAATAAACAATACTTTTCTTTTTATGCGAGAACAATATCCAGATGAATGGTTAGAGCTTTATTCAATGTATATATATATATATATATATATATATATATATATATATATATATATATATATATATATATATATATATACATACATACATATATATATACATACATATATATAATACATATATATATATATATATATACATACATATACATATACATACATATATATACATACATATATATACATACATATATATACATATATATATACACTATCATCAAAACAATCTTATTTAACAAATTATGAAGCATAGTACTACTAAATAATCATTACAAAATATTTAGATCTATTAAAATTATGACAAATTAAATAAAAAGTGTAACTTTTTGTGTAAAACTTTTGAGGGGGCTGCTAATTAAAAAGAATTTATACTTATAAGAAATATATGGCTTAAGAAATAGTAATGAATATCATAAGTAAACTATACAATAACGCAGTATCAGTTATTTAAATGTTACAGCTATTAATATTTTGATAGTGTATGGCAATGTAAAAACATTTTGCTTAATTCAGATAGAATGTTATTTACACAGTAGAAAATTTAAAAAAATTTACAACAGTCTATAAAAAAAATCCATTATGGAGTTTTAAAAATTATTTATTTAAATTTAAAATAACTAATAAATCTTTTTGAAAAAATAACTATATGAAAAAGGCAATTTAATTTGCTTAATCAATTTAATGGAGAAGAACAAATAAAGTGAGAAAATGTGCTTCTTACTACTTCATATCACCTGGAACATAAATGCCTCTCAAACACCGACATACATACTCTAAAAAGGGCAAAAAAACCAAGAAATACATACATAAATCCTCTTGAGTTAAGAAGAATTCCCCATTAATTGGAAATAATGTAGAGTTATATGTAAAAAAATGTATGACATTATCATAATGCTGTATAATATAATCGGTTCGTGAAAGCAAGCTACATTCTTTCTAAAATAACTGTATCATCATATATATATATATATATATATATATATATATATATATATATATATATATATATATATATATATATATATATATATATATATATATATATATATATATATATATATATATATATATATATATATATATATATATATACTATTTCTCAAAAACACAATTTTGTATTTCCGAATTTAGTAAATAAATAAGGATAATAATTTCGTCAGTGTACAAAATTTATTTAGGAATAAAAAATAATGAGGATACCGAAAATAAGAAATATTTAAAAAATAATTAGAAAACATTTAAGAAAAAATTTAAAGATTTCGGTTAATACATTCACAACTTTCTGAAAGTTTATAAAATAGTTTCCCAAAATAATGCATCCAGACGAATAAAAGTATCAGAAAAACGCTTCATCAGTATCAGTATCAGATATATACTTTTGCGCTCCCATATGGGATCATTTTTAGGGTATGAACAAGAATTCTAAAATAGGAAAAATTTCAAATAGTTCCAAACGTACTATGTCCCCGTAAAATTGAAAAGTATAAAAAGAAAATAAAAAATATCTAATTAAATATTAATACAAAAAAGCATATAATGTTATAATATTGCACATGACTCAAACATTAAACATTTAAATAGTAGTCACGAAACAGTAATTATCTACGTAAACATGAAATAATAAAATCAATCTTAAACAAAGGCATTTCCGCAGATTCCAATAGAATTATGTAGATAAAAATTGGCAACAAATTACTGATAATACATATCGACTCTTCCTATTTTAACGCCTTAGTAATTAAATAAAAATCGAAAAATTTTCATTAAGGATATTAACTCGTTTAATTTCAAATAATTTTTTAAATACGATACAAAAAAGTGACTCGGATCATTTTTATATTACTCCTTTTCATTCTCTTGTTGCGTAGTGTGTTGGATATAGTTGCACGAAAAGTTTAATAGAAATACTTAATTTGACAAATTTTCGTGTTGCAATATTCCTCATGTATGACAAATTAGATATCTTTGAAATAAATGACGAGTTAAATCATGCGATGAAATAATAGAAAATTTTTAAATGTGGGAATCATGTAAGTCATGAGGGGTCAAGACAAAAATCAGCCAAATAAATTGCTATAAGTGCTTATTTTTTATTTCTTGTTGTTACATATGACACTGTTGGACAAGTCAAGCTTGCTATGCCGTTGGCTATGCGAATTTAAGTCAGTCGGGTGCATCTTTCGTTTAACCAGAGCACCACGAAGGTGCAAGTACGACTTTACTCTAAACTCCTCCGATAGATGGCACCACCAGAGGCTCAATTTTGACATTAATCTATGGGGGCCGGATATTTTCTTCAGACCATTACAGGCATGGTAACTGCTCAACGACCTAATAGGACTTTCGATTCCACAAATGTAACGAGCACGTAGTGGGGAGGGGGTCTTTGGCGGCATTGGGAATCAAACCCGAACGGAAGGCCGATGATCCAACTACTAAGACCCTTTTATTTCTTAAAAACACTAAATAACCTCATTTTGGTATTTATTTCCACCAGATAACTCAATGAATGCATGTAATAAATATCTAAGCTGAAGAATTAAAAAAATCATTATACTTCATGGAAGGTTAATTTCTTATTCATAAAATAAATTTGTGATAAATTTATTTGTTATCTTTATTATCAAAAGGATTTATTTAAAATTTAGGAAAATTCACAACTTTTTTTTATAGTAAAACATGGAAAAGTTTTAATTCCTATTTTATATAACTCAATAATTCATACTTTTAGTTAATATTAGAAAAGAAAACTTCATAATTTCCATAGCTTCAATAATATACATAACAAAGTCTTTAATTTCGATTTTCAATGAAGGTCATTTAAGCTTTTTCAAGCTAAATGCATTCAGTCTTAAAGAATGACTTACCTTTGAAAATAAAGGTATTTTTTTATTAAATGAAATAGAAAAAAATTTTTTGGTTAAATGAAGTAATGTACAAAATTGATTTCAATAAGATTTAGAAGATAAATTTAGAATTTATTGAAAAATGCTTATGATTAATGTACCCAATTAGTAATTAAATACATGTCTTATGGCTTAATACTCTTGTACTACCAAATGCATTGCTGCCCAACTTGTCTAGTGGTCAGCGTGTCTGACTGCGGATAGGGAGGTCCTGGGTTCGATTCCCGGTTCGGGCATGGATGTACTTTTTCTCTCTATCTATCCTGTCTTTGTCCTTTCCTTGTATGAATGAGGTGTGAATGGTTGCCTACCCTAAACGGGTACTTATAGCATGTGTGTACTGAGGAAGTCGGACTCCACACCAAAATAGGGTTCAGTTGGAAAAGTGGACCAGCGCACCCCATATTGCCAGCCTGGCTGGCACACGACAACAACAACCAAATGCATTTAAAATAAAGAATGTAATATTTGTGATCCTTTTCAATTTATCCCTTTAAAAATAAAGGATATGTTAACAGCACTGATTACCTTAATAAAGAAATAGGATTGTTTTTAGGGTTTACGCACACACACATTGCTGTATCACTTTCTAGTGACAGTAATATATATATATATATATATATATATATATATATATATATATATATATATATATATATATATATATATATATATATATATATATATATATATATATATATATACATATATATATATATATATATATATATATATATATATGTATATATATATATATATAGTTGATAGTATATTTATAAAATGCAATGAATATAATGAAACAAAATACAATGAAAAATGCCAAATGGAGAATAGTACATTGAAAATATTAAATGCCAAATGTAGAATATTAAATGGGAAACAATATATTGAAAATATTAAATGGAAAATAATACATTGAAAAGAATTACATTGAAAATACTTGAAAGAAATTTCAAAGAAAGATAGATATAAATGGAATAAAGTACCAATATGGCCAGCTTCATCAGGGGGTGTTGACCACATTGGCACAATTATGGCTTTTCTGCAATGGCCCAAGACATAGTCATAAAGAAGCCATTACACCCCAAAGCCATACCAAAAATTCAAACCAAAGTATCAAACAAGAATAAAAGAAGTAGAATTTAATCCAAAATATGTAAGTAGAATTTAATCTAAAATATATAAGTCAAAATCCAATGTTGCCAATATACATTTAATATATAATAATCAAATTTAAATCATATCTAATTACAAACCCAAATCTGCAAGAACCTCACCAAATACATAAATTAGTGACTAAGTGTAAACACTATCGGCATTTCAAGCTTCTTATAAGCAGATAATTTATTTGCTTATATATATTATCTGCTTATAATTTCTTATAAGCAGATAATTTGGTATGTTTGCATGTTATAATTAAGTAAGCAAAATAAATACTTTCTTTATATAATATACTGGTTATGTACAATAAAAATGTAAAAGGGAAAAAATTTTTAAAATGTGAACTTTTATTTATAGAAGATGTTTCCTCAACAATCTTTCGAACATATAAATCAGAATTTAGAATTCTATTTGTTTTAAAGTGTGATTCTATAATTTAAAAAATATTTAAGATTTATTAATAACAAACAATGTCATCTCTTTAGAAATTATTTTGTTAACATGAAATAATGCATTTTGTTCAAGTACAAAGATATGTTACAAAATTAAGGGAAACAATAAATTCTTATTGACAGTGTTTTTTATTTCTGTTATTGTAACACAGAATGACTTTAGAAACAATGTAATTAAATTTTAATTTACTTATTATTCACATGTGAAAAGATTTCAAGTAATTATCTAAAGACGATAATTTGAAGGAAATGATGAAGAACATTACAGTATAATTGTAATAATGATGAAGATGTGATGCATATATACATACATACATTTATATATATATATATATATATATATATATATATATATATATATATATATATATATATATATATATATATATATATATATATATATATATATATATATATATATATATATATACACACACACACACACACACACACATATACATCTATATATATATATATATATATATATATATATATATATATATATATATATATATATATATATATATATATATATATATATATATATATATATATATATATATATATATATATATATATATATCAAATTTTTACCTAGAGCCGCTGGGTAAAGATTGCTTTATGTTTCATACCATAGGTTGTTTTAACGAGTTTCTTTTAGCAAATATCACATTATGTTTTTCTGGCTTTTTTCAGTCAGTGATTGTTTGTAAATATCTTACACTATTGAAAAAATGCAAATTTTTATTGCTTCTTATAGTAAGATAAATCAATATCTATAACTTTAACTGACTTGTATCACGAATCAATAAAACTTTTCTTTAGAAACTAAAATTCTTGATAAGTTTAGTAAAAAAAGTATTTTTTAAATGGTGTACATTTGAAGCATTTTTTAAAATTTTAAACATTCTTTTAAGTGTTTTTTATTATTTTTTTTACATAATATCCAATTTTTACATGCATATGGTTTATTTAAAAAAAATTTACTTTTTCCTATTTCATATAATTACCAATTCTCAACAAGCTTTCATTGGAAATTTGTGACATATATCTTTTATAGACATCATGGAATAAGATAATATTTTAACGACTGCACAGTTATATAGGGAATACCCTATCAAGAAAAGTATATTACAAAATATTCTTGGTGATATTTCTGTAGATATTGACCTGTTTCTCCCCTGATGGAAGGAAGAAAATTATTGAAAATTCCAGAGAATTCTCCATTCAACGAAATGGGCAAGCAGAAATGATTGGCACAGATGCCGTATAATACAGATTTTGAATTTTTTTGGCGACGAATAAATGTTGCCAAGATGACGTATTGTGACGTGCGCGATGACGTAAATACTAGGGTTGCCAAAATAGAATTTTCTGCATAATTTTTATAGGTCTTCATATATATGACGTAATATAGATGGGGCTGCCATCTATATTACGTCATATATAACAACGTAAAAATATCCGCCAAAAAATCACCAAACTCAGAATTTGGCATTCTGGATTATACGGCATATATGCCAAATGATTATTTTAAAATTTAAGGAATATTTAGCAATTAGTAGTTTTTATTTTTCTCAATTCATCTACCCCAAAAAATAACACTGTAAAGTAAGCTTTATTTTTAAGTTTTCGATGTGTCCAATTCATAACGAAAATTTGAAGTGAAGATAGCTAAAAGATTTTTTCGTATTCTTTTTGATTAAATTTGATGAAAAATTGAAATTGGTCCTGACTTCTTAAAACTTTTTGTTAATTACGCTTTTAAAACCTGCATTATTTTTCAAATATTTTGAAAACTGTAGAGAAAATTATGTGCGAATGTATATATTTTAGTATAAACAAATCACTTAGAGCTATAGAAGAACAGCTGACTGGGTAACTTTTTAAATTTTTTCTTGTTGTTCGCGGTACTCTCTATTACGTTAAGATGAAATCGCGATTTTTAACATCTTTATTAATATTCATTTTATTTAAAAAGTGATATAAACTTAGAATTTTATCCTTTTTAACCATATTCTATTTTACTTACATGAGATTACTAGTAATTAAGTACTGTTTTATTAAATGAAGAATTTTTCACGATTGATTATAGTTAAAATTAGAAAAAATTATGAAGAAATTTTTATGAGTTTATGATATTAAAATTATTAGGTAACCAAATTTTTAAAACATTTAATCGAATAAAGAATCATACACATTAATGAAAATATTTATATAAGAAATAGATAAAAGATGAATAATAGTGGTGTACATCTTTTTCACTTTGTCAGCAATAAGGGAGTAACGGTAATTAAAATATTAATGAAAAAAAAGTAGATTTTGTGTGCCGCCCAACTTGTCTAGTGGTCAGCGTGTCTGACTGTGGATAGGGAGGTCCTGGGTTTGAATCCCGGTTCGGGCATGGATGTACTTTCTCCCTCTATCAATCCTGTCTTTGTCCCTTCCTTGTATGAATGAGGTGTGAATGGTTGCCTACCCTATAAACGGGCACCTACAGCATGTGTGTATTGAGGAAGTCGGACTCCACACCAAAATATGGTTCAGTTGGAAAAGTGGAGCAGCGCACCCCATATTGCCAGCCGGGCTGGCACACGACAACAACAACAACAGTAGAAGATTTTAAACACCAATAGTGATGCCAAGTAAATTTTTCTCTTATAAATCATATAATTTAATAGAAAAATTTTGTCGAAAATATTAGTGATTTTTTTCATTCAAGAAACAAAAGTAATCAAAAGATAATTAAAAACACTGTCTTTTCACCCTGGACTGTACATTAAATTTTCCACTAAGGTATTAAGCCAATTTCATTGCATTGACATTAACATTATGTTTCATTTTGATTTGTTTTATCGTATTACTAATGGAAGTGAATTGCCTTATAGATTAAAAAGGCATAATTTTCCGTTTTCTTAATTATCCAATGACTGTGTTAATTGGACAATGCAGAAGAGTGCCCAGTTTTATAGCTTTATTCGGAGTCTTTACTTAAAAATGCTTTAATGATCCATTTGCTTCAATTTCAGATAAGCGTTTCCTATAGGTTGTTTCTTCTTCCTTTGCATATCGATTCCAACCCCAATAACTTTTCAGACTGAATCCAGAAGAGGGAAGAGTACTTATCATCACAAAGAGGAGTTTATAATTAGGAAATAAGCAATGATTTCGTTGGGAAAGCAGGGGATGCACCCTATCGGAAAATGCCCTTAAAGAAGAAAGATGCGTAATTACCTGGCTGACATTCTAATGCAGGAAGGAGAGGCGAATGTTTGCCCTCCTAATAGGGCGTCGGTAAACAATCATCGCAAGATTGTTTTGGGGGGGGGCAGTGAAGAAAAGAACGAACTTCAACTTGCCTTCAGCTGAGTAATTAATGGCTCCTTCCTTCACTTCACGTATTTGATTCTCAGAAATATAATAAAGGCATCTTTAGAGACAAAACATAAAAAAAATACACGGAACAAATGAATATTTCCTTTATTTATGTGATCAAGATCAATTTCCGAGCTTTCGAATGAAATATTCCTTGAAGCATTAATTTTCTGTCAGATTGATCGATATCCATTGGAACAAGGTACATCAGAAAAATTATAATTTTTTTTTGTTATGTTCACTTGATTCATTGTTGGAGAAAGAGAGCACCAACACATTCCAAGAATTGAATAATTCTTATCACGATAAGCAAATATACTTGGCAACCAATCATTTTAATTGTTTCCATGGCTGTATATTCTGCTTTATGGGTTGATACTATTAGGTCTAGTGAAAAATTCTGTCCATTTTTGGAATGAAACAAAGCACAAATTTTTCGTAACGTCAATAATCTTTGTTAAATAATGTAATTGCCATTATATTATTAATGGCTTCTTGCCAGCATGAGGGCAATTTGTATGCCTTATTTTTGAAAAATGTTTCATTTTTTTTCATGCGAAAAATTCAAACAATACTTGACAGATATCTTCTTTATTATTGAATGTTTTGCCCTTCAAAAAATTTTGTAAGGGCAAAAACAAATGAAAGTTGGAGGGTGATAAACCCGGGGAATATGGTGCATGAGATAGAATTTTTCAGTCTTGTTCTGTAATGTTTTGACGAATTCTTTTCTTGGCCTCTTTTCTGAACTGCTTTTTCTTGGAACATTGCCTCCTCTTTTTTTGGACTGCCTCCTTTAAATTATGCAGTTACAGACAATACTTTTCCGAATTGAGCTTTTCGTCCGATTGTTAATGCTCAAACTGTATTGGTCCTCAAATGTCCCACCATATGCACAACATTCTCTTATTCAGAGTCAAATTTGTTTTAGAGTTGGGAGGGCTAGGTTTTCTACACAATATCCCTTTTCCTTATGATGTTTTTATTGGTAATTCACACTCTTCATCCCCAATTACCATCTGGTTCAAGAAGGGCTATATTTTGTTCCAAACAAGCAGAAATAAGCATATGATGATTCGATCAATCTAAATTCTTCTGACTTCATTCATGTAGCACCCATTTTGAATATTTTCACATCAATCCTATCTTTTGAAAATGGTCCAAAATAGTTTTTTGAGCTGAATTAAGCTTTCTGCAGTCTCCGATGTCGTCAGAAAAAGATCTTGCTCTAATATGGGTTTAAGAACATCGATCAACGAACAGAATTTTCCAGTAGACCTAATATCTACTAATTTGAATTGAACAGCATTTTATTTTTAAAAAAATTAAAATTTGTCTGTAGATGCTTCAGCTTTTCACTATTAAAATGCCATTTGAGCTCTTTATTGAAGAAAATAATTCAGTTACAAATACGAACAAGAACCAGACATTAAGCTTTTACAGATTCTCTTTTACATGTGATCAATAATCTTTCATTGTAAGAAAAGTCATTAGCCAGTGTTTTTCCTTATATATTATTTTCAGTATCGATTATTAGAGATTAATATTTCGATTAATCGTATTTAAACATTATGAATAATTGATGAAAGCTCTGCTTTAATATTATACTGCTTCATTTAGTTTTTATTTTTAAGTATAAAGTTAATAACTAACAGATAACTTCTATTTGTTATTAGGTGGCAAAATTTAAAGGTATTTTAATATTTAAGTATTTATGACATACCATGGTGTTTATAGAAAATATTTTTAGTTATTTCTCAATGACTATGTACCTTGATTTCTAACAATTTTCAGCAGTCTTTCAACTATAGTGACTAGGAATTATATATATATATATATATATATATATATATATATATATATATATATATATATATATATATATATATATATATATATATATATATATATATATATATATATATATATATATATATATATATATATGTATATATATATATATATATATATATATATATATATATATATATATATATATATATATATATATATATATATATATATATATCAAATCATCTATTCCCCTCTCAAGTCCTGCACGTCACCTCAAAGTCTCAAAGTCAGCGAGGTGGTGTACCTGAGCGGAACACGGATGAAGTACGTCGGCAAGGGAAATACGTCGTAGAGGGATCTTGCCAGGAGAGTCTTCTCCTGGCAGGGTCACCCAAGAAGTGAAGGTCGGTCCATTACGCTCAGGTAACACCTGCAGGCAATGAAGCATAGACAGACTTCTACCTTTGGACTTGTCCCTGGGTTTCAAACCTCGGTCCAACAGAAGTTGCACACTACCGGCTTCATATGAACCAAGACCTTGATGTAGATCTCCAATGGAATCCATCCCATGTAAATATTAGTGGCAATGAGGCCGCAGATAGAGTAGTCAAAGAGGGCAGTGAGGAAGACACGCCCATGGGTTCATCACTTACACACCAGGAGCTTTATTCTAATGAAAAATCTAGACTACATTCAATCTGTCAAATTCCACCCACACACCAATGGTACTCTGGAAACGTCTCCTGGAAATAAAATGTGACAAAAAATCTCAAACTGCCCTGGCCAGATTCTCAAGCGGACATCTAAAATGTTTATCATTTGAACGTGGTACAAAAAATTATCCCACTTGTAAAAAATGCTGTGACGGAAATGCCCCACCAAAACATATTCTGGATTGCCTCGGACTTACCCTGGAGGATTTATCCTCAGATCCCCTGCTAGCCATCGACTTTCTGACTGTCAGAATTTATTGGAATTGATCTGACAAATGTCAGATCGTTAAAGAGGACAAGCCACAACAACAACAACACAACAATATCTATTCATTTTTCAAAACAAAAATAGAGTATTAATAAAGCTTTATTAATGTACACTCAATCAAAATTATTGATTTTGATCTACTTTGAAAACTTCAACCCAGGTATAATATTATATTTTTATTATATTAAAAATTATAATATAGAAGAATTGTAATAAAACATAATATGGAGATTATTTTACAAGTCCGGAAATGATGACTTCTTTCATAAATTTTACTATTATACATATTTTAAGCGAGAATAATAGAAGAATTTTAAAAATAAAATTTCTTGATTTATATAATATCATATTTGCAGACCGATGGCTGAGTGGTTAGCGTTATTGACTCCTGAGCTGTGGGTCTCAGGTTTGAATCCCGGTTCGGGCATGGATGTTTTTTTCCTTCTCTGTTCTCTCTGTGTTTCTCTGTCCTTTCTTCTGTGATGTTGTATGAATGTGACCCGCCCTATAAACGAGTTTGTGGTGGTATAGCGCGGGTAATGCTACTCGCCTCCGTGACTTGGTTCACAGGTGCCCGCTGGGTAACGACAAATGAGTAGCAGTTTCTGGCCTTGTTGTGGCATAGAGTTAGTCACCCAAGTGTGTGTGCCCAACATTGGAAAAAATATCATATATTTGTAAATGAGCAGTGACATTTTCATTGCTCAATTTCTGCATCTAAAACGTCTAAAAATGTGTAATTATATTTTTGAGTCACATATGCGAAATCGTTAAAAGCGAAAGCGTAATAGTGTTTCTTATTGTAGAAAAAATTACCTGAGCAAAAAATCGATATTAATATAGGCGAATCTCAGTAAATGCTTAAAATAAAATGTTACATATTTTTTTCTTGGTAACTTTGTGTTGATAAGTACAGTTTTAACTCTTTTCGGTTTAGTGTTTCGAACCTATTTGAAGTGTTGGAGAATATTATTTGCAAGATTTATACTGTGCAAGTCTCTACCACTTGTCGTTTCGGTGACAAAAACATGAATTAGGTTTTATTTGTTCTCCTGTAAAAATATCAAAAGATATTTTCTTTATAAGTTCATCAAATAAATATTCTTAAAGTATTAAGCATTTCATAAAATGATTTCAAATTATAATCTTGAAAATATTTCTATATTTAACTCTATAAGACTGAAGTAATATAATGTTAAGGAGATATTATAGTTCCAATATATAAGGTATTACAGAATTTTTCCTTTGTTTATACCAATTTGCGTTGTGAACAAAGAAAACTTTCATCACTGATATACTTTTCTTCAAAAAATTCCCCTTTCCAATTTATATGAAAAAAAACTATCTCCTCTAATTATACTTTAGAATTAGCTTAAATGATTGAGTATCAAGTCAAAATAGTTATCAAAAATAAAAATATAAATAATATAGCATAATTATCTTCATTTTTCATGTGAATTTAAGAACTCTATACTCTTATCTCGTTAACATACAAGACGAGAATTTACTTATTTATATAGCTAGCTTAATTAAAAGCCAATCAATTCAATCCCTGAAACATTTTTTACTTTCTAGAGTTTATTGGAGTTTAAAGTTATTAACAGATCTAATAAGACTGCTGGCATAATTTTTGTTCCTTAAATAACTAAGCAGAGGTTTTAAAATTCAACAAGATATATCATAATTAGCAGAAAAAAGTTCCCTTAGTTTTTACCTTAATTAACGTAAGAAAATTTCACACTGTTTGGATTTATAACTTTATGAAAACAGATTTAAAATTAAATTTGAAATGTAAAAATGGTCACAAAAATGATTTTTAATCTGTTTGTTGATCAAATATATCACCATTCCAAACAGTTAAGTAGATTATTATTATAATTTACTAGATTATTAAAAATTATTAATTAGAATACAATAATACTTAAATCAAGCGCTTTACAACTCATTTTGAATATATATTTGAGAATATTGCTTGAGGGATATGATGTAGCCCCCTCCCACCAATATATAACATTTTCTTTAAGGAAATAAAAATGTATGACATAATAGTCATACATTTTTATTTCTTACTAAAATGTTCTTGTAAACACAAAATTTTTCGTATTATGTCATACTGAACACTTTCAGATAAATTCTCCATGTAAGTTCATTCATTCATTGTCGTGTTGTTGTTGTTGTTGTTGTTGCTGATCCCTGTTGTCTAGCAGCGCTAGACCAAGTCTATGATATTGTACACTCTCAGGAAATCAATGACCAATAATGGTCGCTACAGAAGATCTTCTTTATCGAGTCCCAAGCACTCAAGGATATGATCCGGAGTGGCTTGGCTTTTGAAACACTTAGCGCAAATTGGAAATTTCTTTTCTTTGTTGTTAAATGCCAATGATCTTAGGTGGCCACTTCGAAAACGAGTTATTGTAGTTTGTTCCAGTCTGCTGCACCGGAGAGATAGAGATCCGCCAGAACGATTACCCTGGTACCAATGGTGCACGGGGGGAATGGCAAATGCAGACCGAACAAGGCCTTTCTGTCTAGAGTATAGTTCAGAATAGGTAAGAGACGCCGGAGTAAGCAAAGGCTCATCAGTACCTCTTTTATTCATAGGGAAAAGGGGCAGCTTCTGTTATCCAAGTGGACCAGAGCACCAAAGGTAGAAGGCTGACTTAGCTCCTTACGTGGGCTTGGATCGGAGTTTTCCTTCTCCTAGGTATCTCTTTTAGTCTGTCTCCTACCCAACGAAGACCTGTCCGGCATGGGAGACCCTACCAGTAGCTAAGCTACCGCCGGCATAGCTCTCTGGGTTGCAGGATTCATTGTCGTTTGCCAGCTGGGCTGGCAACAAGGGGTGCGCTGCTCCACTTTTTCAACTGAACCCTATTTTGGTGTGGAGTCCGACTTCCTCAGTACACACATGCCATAGGTACCCGTTTATAGGGTAGGCAACCATTCACTCCACATTCATACAAGGAAAGGACAAAGACAGGATTGAGAGAGAGAGAGAGAGAGTACATCCATGCCCGAACCGGGATTCGAACCCAGGACCTCCTCAACCGTAGTCAGGCTCGCTGACCACTAGACAAGTTGGCCGGCACCATGTAAGTTACAGAATTAATATAGAAATAAGAAATTATACCATTTTGGATTTTTTAATAATATTTTCGCAAACGTGAAATTATTATTTAAAATTTATCAAGCCTTTCTCTGTGAACAACTTTATATATGCACACAAATTTATATTTTTAATTTTTTCTAATTTAGTTTTTTTTCTTTTGTAAAAATGAATGCTTTGTTAAAAAGACGAAATATTTAATCTGTATAGTATGAAGATGCATGAACAACGCTATAATTTCTGAAAAAATGAATCTTTGTTAGTAAAGAAAATTGCTAAAAAAAACTCTTTAATGAAACCTGTAACAATAGATAAAAAAAATATGGCACATTTTCATATCGATAATTTTGTATAGTCTGTAGAGGTAGAATTGTTAATTTCCGAAGTAAATTTTTTCATTTCATGAAAGTTTCAGAGTGAGAAAAGTTAATTTTATTCATTTATTTCAAATACTCAGATAATCAAAAATGACGCTCTTATATCCCGCCATTTTGGTATAAAACCGGAAGTGATGGTCTTTTCATATATTTATGCCCATTAGGCGTGACATCTTGATTACAAAAATGGGTGAGTTTTTTGTAACTCAGAAACATGTACCAAGCAAAAGACCCTTAGACTTAGCCTGCCATCCCAGAGGTATCATTTAACAAGGAGGACATTGGGAACATAACATATTTTAAGTGTCCCTGTCATCATTAATGAAATGACAGATGTTTTCGGTTGGGTTCGAACTCACTACCTTTCGATAACAAAAAGGAGAAATAAATAAGTATTGTGAGAAATGTAAAATCAGCACTACAGGGCAAATAATAAATAGTCAGTTGATGTACGTCGACCGTGAGATGCGGTCAGAGAATGGCTAAGAGCAATATCAAATAAATTTGTAATTTGTTACTGAATTGCAGTATTTTACTTGCAGTACGTACTGACATGGCTATGTGTATAAGTAATATTAATAAAAAAATTAGTTAAGTGTATGCACGTAGCTAAACAGTATATTTAAAAAATATTCCACCTGAAGTTTTTTTTTCTTACTTTTTTAGTCATTTAGGAATTTTCTTCAAACTTTGATAAGATTAAAGTTTTTGCTATATTAGTTGATGAATCATTCAAAAGTCTTTTCTAAGCAACGATATTGAAAATATATTTTTCAAATATGTTTGTTTATAAAAAAATAGCTGAGTAGAAATTTTCCTGTTTGATCTGTTTTGCTATTGTGAAGCACTTCAAAATTTTTTATATATGAGTAAGTTATTTCAGTGAAACATATTATACAATTTTTAATTATAAATGTACCACATGGCATTTTAGCTGGAATATTCAGTGATTATTTAAACTACTTACTATTCCATCATTTTACACCATGAATTTACTTACACACAATTTCTTTATTTCTTTGTAATGTATTAGAATTTAATACAATGTTTAATATGCTAAGTTGGCATCAGTTAAATAACTTATTTATGTTTATCTCTGGCAACAGTGAGTTTAAGAAACTTTTTATAGAAACATGTAAATGTTTAGAAATTTGTTAGTATATCTGTAGGACAGTACTCGGTTTTGGGTAACAGAAAAAGTTGCAGACTCTTACTGGTACGTACATACTTCATCGCACTTTATTAGCTTTGAGAAGAACTCAAGCAATTTATTTTCTTTTATTTAAGTTTGTAGGAATTCGGGAATTTTCCAATAAGATTAAGTTATTAAATAGTTTATTAGTTTCAAGTTCAAGTAGTTATATTAGTTTATTTGCTCAAGTACCCACAAGATGTTACAGTCACCATGACTGAATTACAAGACGATATGCCATTTATTGAATGTAAATATCGCATACCAAAACATGCATCCAACTCTATATTAGACTATGATGATAATACACCTCTAGCTATACAATTAGCTTCAGAAGCTGGAATTTCCAATTTCACAGTGTTTTTGTGTCCTATAGCAGGATATGCTTCTGTTCCTAACAGACCTTCACAGTTAAAATCTGAACCATTAAACGCTGTTTCCAACAAGAATGGGATTGAAGAAGTCAGACATACCAGAAACGGAAAACTAATTATCACTACAAATGATTATAAAACTGCCACAGAAATTTGTAGAATCGAAACAGTATTAAATGTGCCTGTGACTCCCCAAATACAAATTGAAAACTACACTGCGAAATTTAGTATCCCATTCATATCAGTGGACGAAAGTCTAGAAAATATAGCAGTAGAAGTTGAAAATAATGGCCTTATTTTATCTCAAATACGACGTTTCAATAAAAAAAGATCTTCAGAACTTTCAGAAACTATCTTGGTAAGAGTCTACTGACATTAAATTCCCTATCAGAGATTAAAGTGTTTCTTTTTCTATTATAAATGTAAAACGTTTTGTGGATAAAGTTCGTCAATGCGGAAATTGTTTTAAATTTACACATGCAACAAAAAATGTAAAGTACAATCAGCTTTATGCAGATTCTGTGGTTCACATCACAATAGTGATCCTTGTTCAACTAAAGTCCCATATTGTGTAAAATGCAAAGTACCTCACGCTTCAGATGATCCGTCATGTTCAGCTCGTGAAGAAGAAACTCGGTTTTTAAAAATTTAAGGTGATAAACCATCTTTTATTGAAGCAAGAATACAATTTAAAAGCTCTAAAACCAATTTTGCTACAATTGTAAAGTCTAATCAACCATCAGAAATTACTCATGCTAAAATGAATGATATATTCATCTCAATACTTACGAAATTTGAAGAGTCAGTAGACAAATAAATCTTAGCTATTCAAACCTAACAAAAAGCCATTCTTAATATTATTTTCCAAAAATTTGAAGAAACTGTAAGCAAAATTTTTGAAACTAGAAGTCTCTAGTCTTCCCCTGCTAGAAGGAAAACTCGGAAAAAAAGTCGAATCCAAAAGCAATCCTCAAACCCTAGTAATAGTGACATTCATTTTAACCCAATTTTACCTGTGAACAGTTCATTTAATTTTTGTAACTCTTCTGAAGAACAGTCAGAAATAATTGAAAATGCAAAAATTAGAAAATGAAGCAATAAAATTTCCTAACAGATGGGACGCAACTTCTATCCTAGGTGCATCAGTCCTTAGAAGTCAAATTGTAATCATAATAATTGTAACTTTTTTCATGTTCTCATTAGTTTCGTGGAATGCTCGAAGTGTTCTCAATAAGCGCCCATACATGAAACTTCATTTTTTAAATTCTACAGACGTTATTGCAATACAGGAAACTTGGTTAAAAAAGTTGACAAGATATCCTTATTTAACAAAATAATCTTTCATCAGGATAAAGAAGATTGCTGAGGTGGTGGCCTTCTCTTAGAAGTAAATAAAAACATTCCAACAAGGCAATTTTCTCCTATTTGTCTCTCAGATGATGGCAGAGAACTCTTAGCAGCCAAGATCACTGTGGCAACGACTACAATAACTATTATTAATGTTTTTATTCCTCCAGGCAAATTTTCTTCAGACTGGCTTCATAGCATAATTCAAGGAATTCAGCCTCCTTATATCCTCATAGGAGATTTCAATATAAGACATACATCATTAAGAAGCTGTTCCACTTCAGCAAAGGCAAATGATTTTCTAGAATGGATTCAGGAAGAGAATTGCTGCCTCCTGAACTCTGAAATCCCAACACATTACGGTCCACATCATAAACCTTTACTCATTGATTTCACCTGTGTATCACCAGACATTTATTACCTAAGTCATATTGAAGTTCACCCAGATTGTTTTGGAAGTGATCACTTACCATCTAAGACTAGAATAGCTATTGGAGATATTGTTCACCATATACCGAACAGATCACGTATCCTGTGGTCAGATTTCTTTGCTTCCATCAATTCTGATCATGAAATTCCTAATCTTCACTCTATTGAAAAATTCAACCATCTCTGCATAAATAAACTTCATAAATTTCGAAGATGGCAGAAAATGCCATGTAAACCTTATTCCCCATGGTGGTCTTCTAGATGTGGTTATCTCCTGGGCCAAAAAAGACGTCTTTGGCGTAAAGCTAAACACGCATGTGATAAGTACGTTTGGATGGCATATAAAAGAACTGCAGCAGAACTACATCGGCTACTCGTATATCTCTCTCGAAAATATTGAGACGAAGTAATAATTTCAGCTAGAACATCAAAAAATATTTTTAATTTATTAAATCTCCAAAATAGAGTTACAGTATCTCCAACTTCACAGTCGATCCTATTACATAATAATACTCCAGTGACAGATCCTACCCATCAAGTTAATATGTTTACAGACTTCTACACTCGTCCACCAATTTTAGAGGGTATTCCACTGGATTTAAGTACAAGTGATGTTTTCTCTTACAATAAACCCTTTACTGCTTCTGAACTGCATGTAGCTTTGGCAAGATGCAAAAACTCGTCTGTTGGTCCAGATAAGATATCTACAAAAATATTAAAAGGCATTACTACTACCAACCTAGACTACCTCCTCTCCCTGATGAATAAATCATGGCTTACAGGTATTGTACCAGAAATAAGGAAATCTTCCATTGTTATTTCAATTTTAAAACCGGGAAAGATGGCCAATCTTGTGGCATCGTATCGTCCTATATCCCTGACAAGTGTCATATGTAAATTAATGGAAAGAATGATTTTGAAGAGATGTATCGACCATATATCAACCATATCCTTCTTTATTCCTAATCACCACGGATTTCTGCCGCATCGAGGTTGTCACAGCATTTTATCCATCATTCATCATCACATAATTTTAACCAGATCCTGAAGAAAATTTGTTGTTTTGGTCGCAGTGGATATTTACCAGGCCTATGATTCAGTTTGGCCAGACGGTCTTATCTATAAATTACTTCAAGCAAACATCAAAGGAAATGCTGCTTTGTGGATTCAACAGATTCATCATAACTCGCTATTTTCAAGTAAAGTGTGGAGAAATAAGCTATCTTCATCCGCCACTTCATATAGGGGAGCGTGTTATCACCTTTCCTGTTCTAAGTGTTTATGGCAGACCTCTACGATATCCTTCCCCCCGACATCAAATGCTTCATATACGCAGATGATATATTTCTACTATATGAATCTTGGAAAAACTCCAGCTGAAACTAACATTTGCACTAGGAATATTACAAAGTTGGTGTCAAGAATGGAAGTTATCTATAGACCCACAAAAATGTTCTATGATTAACTTTTCTTCAAAACGACAACAACCTAATTTCAACTTGTTCATCAACAATCATCCTATTTCCTGGAGTAAAAAAATTCAAATTTAGGGATTACATTTTTCACACAATTTATCTTTCCGTCATCATTTCCATGAAAAGAGAGAAGCTATATCAAAAAAGTTGAATGATTTAAAAGATATCGCAGATAATAGATGTGGTGCTCGTACCGTTCATCTTCTTCAAATCGTAAAATCCTTTATTGTCTCCAGTCTGGATTATGGCTGTCACATATTTGCTTCAGCATGCGCAACAGATCGCAAAATCCTTGAAGCTAAATATCATACTGCCCTAAGAATTGCCACAGGTCTTCCTAAGTGGACCCCCATACCAATACTTCCGCAAGAAGCAGGAGAAACTTCTCTTCATTCTAAACATGAAATGCTCTCCTTAAACTTTTACATTCAGAATGTAAGCAAGTTACATCATTATCCCCTTGTGCTTCAGTTTGGGAAAAGCTAACTAACAATCGAGTTTATGGCCATTAAAGCCAAATTTTGGCTCGACCAACAAGGAATAAATAACTCGTGCATATTAAAAGTTCCAACAGACTGGCCAGAAATGTCAAAAAATATCCCCATTTGTTCCTCGGGTCTCCCTTTTCAGTCTAAATCCTTGCCAAAAGATATAATTTGTAAGTTATCTTACCAGGTTTGTGAGTCATCATGGCAGACAGATACGCTGATTTGTACAGATGCTTCCAAACAGGGATCAAATGTGGGTATTGCAATAGTTAATTTTACAACTAGTTTATCAATAAGAGGAAAATTTGATCCATATACTTCATCTCCTCAGCCAAGGCTATGGCACTACTTATTACAGTCTCTAAAATTTGCACTGGACCCAAAACATATGTCATTTTCACAGATTCTCTATCTTGCATCTCTGCTCTTTCGGTTTGTTCCAGAACATCACCAACTATTATTCAACTGCTTGGATTCCAAATGATTCAATCTACTCAAAAGTGTTTTTCAATACAATTAGTTTGGATTCCCGGAAATTCAGGGATTGCAGGCAATGAAATCGCAGACTCATTGGCGAAAGCAGCAACAGTGAGTCAATATGCTGTACGATCTACTTCTCCTGAAGATCTGGAACAACACATCATCAAGAAATAATACTTTAAGGAAGGAATCACAATCAGTGGAAAAATAGCAAATATGCTGAAGCATTCACTCATATCTCACATCTATTCGCAAAAATCAAAAGCTGTTAACGAAATCCCTAGGAGATGTATGGCTGGCCAGAGTTACTACAAGATCTTTTCCTACCAATTCGATTCTATTTAGGTTTTATCTCTGGCATACAGACTGCTGTCTATGCGCGGGGAACCTGAAACCATAGATCATATCTTCTTAAACTGTCCTTTATACGAACATCCGAGGAACCAATTACGAAGGAAATTAGGAATAGGAGCATCATCATTCTCTTGGATATTTGAGCTATCTACAAATCCGTAAATTAAAATTCTTGCTTGCTGCTAGTTTCTACGGCTGTCTAACATATTCTAATCATAATGAAGAATGAAAACTTTTGCCATCAAAAATCCTTGAACTATGACAAATTTTATAAATCCGAATTTTCTGCTCATACCAAGACAAATTTCTTAGTGTTCCGACTTCAACCACTTTACTTAAATAATGTTAGCCGATTGACTATAAATCGTCTCCAAATACATTCTTCAATGAGAGCTACAAGCATTCTAGCATAAAGCTCCAAAAGTGTCCGCCATAACCTACCTACCTGTAAATGTTTACGATAAATTTAAATGAATTACGCATTAATTTCCATCCTACCATATGAGAATTTTCACCTAAACTTCTGCAAAACTTGAACAAAGAACTGCATTTAATAAAAAATTAAAGTTTTAAAATGAGTTTTAATATTTTTTTTAAATAAAAAGTCAACAACTTAATAAAAATTTAAACTCATTACATTTATATTAGATTATTTATTAAATATGAGGTAATAATTTGAAAAAAGTTTAATGAAAGTCCCTTTATTATCTCTCAAACATCTTAATTCTACAATATTCTTTTCATAATTTTATTTAGGTAGGGATACAAATGAGAAGACATTTGTTAAATAAAAACAACCCTCTTTTGAGATTATTTTTAGGACATAAACGTTTTAATTTATTTCTGTAAATAAATTTACTTTAAAAAAATTGTGCAGTTAATACAATATGCACAATAATAAACTCACATATACGAGTATTAAATGATTAATAATAAATATGTTATTCAAATAACAATATATTCCTTTTTTAATTTAATTTTAGTCATTCTCTTTTTCAAATTTAAACATATATCTTAATTTTCTAAAACATCAACGACTTTAAAAAAATGCCTTTTATAGGGTAAGAAATAGCTGTGTTAACTGACGCCAAAAATGATTAAGGACGATTGAATTTTTTATCACCAAAACTTCTCTATTAATGGAATTTTTAATTTAAAAAAAATAAAAAAAGAAATTATTAAGCTTATGAAATTGTTAAGTTTTAAAATAGAATTAATTTTTTCTGACGCATTATTCAGTTGCTTTCTTCAGGAATGAGGATGTACAATTTTTCTTTTCATAATCAAATAATTTTTCGAGACTGATGCTTTCGAGTAGGGAAATAAACGCAATAATTGTTTGAAAATAATACGGAAAATGTATGGAATTTAATTTTGAATGGGGAGACTGGGAAACAGGAAGACTCATTTGTCAAACAATTTTTTTTTCTTTTAAATTATTCCTTATACGTATGACGCTGAATATTTTCTCATTTCAAATAATTTCTGCCGTCAAATTAAAAAAAAATTACTTCTGCCTCCCTTCACCGAAAGGGCTAATGTTATTAAAGCGAATTACTCGACGAAAATAAAAATGAAGACAATGCTGTTTCATTGAAAGTTCCATTCTTTAAGTTCAAATGCTTAAAGACATCTTCTTTTCTCTGAATGAGAATGTTGATTAGGAGGGGGAAGATGTCACAAACTCGCTTTTGGTTTTAATATAACCATGTGAATCTTCGTCTTATTCACTATTAATAATTCCTACTCAGTTTGTAAGTGAAAAGCAGCTCTAAGTGAAACCATTTCAAATGAATAAAATTAATTTCTGGTTTTGTTAAATCGTTATAGATTGTTACAAACATATTAAGATATATTCAAGCTATTTAGATTGAAAAAAAAGGTTTATGGGTCGGTTTTTCACTTAACAGCAAACCTACCTGCTAATCAACAAAAATTTAATTTAGTTAATGGTTCTCTTCGAGTGCAAAAATTGTTTTTGCATATGAAATTCTAATCCAACTGAGAAC
Source organism: Latrodectus hesperus (assembly GCA_037975125.1). NCBI lineage: Eukaryota > Metazoa > Arthropoda > Arachnida > Araneae > Theridiidae > Latrodectus > Latrodectus hesperus. The sequence continues at coordinate 34,321,453 of CM075861.1, forward strand.
TACTACTTTAATTACAATTACAACATCAAATGATAAAAAATATCAGTCTAAAAGAGGAATCGGATACACGAACTTTTCATTTCAAAGCCACAGAGCTATTATTTTCTTATTAGCTTTATTTTTGGCAGGTTAGCATTGACAGTCAAAATAGACAGGAACTAATTCCAATATTTTATTTTATTTTATTTTTTTTATAGCGGCGGGCACTTGGGTGACTAACCCTTCGACACAACAAGGCCGGAAACTGCTACTCATTTGTCGTTACGCAGCAGGCACCTGTGAACCAAGTCCCGGAGGCGAGTAGCATTACCCGCGTCATACCACCACAGACCCGTTTTAGGGCGGGCCACATTCATACATCAACACACAAGAAAGGACAGAGAAACACAGAGAGAGATAGTAACATCCATGCCCGAACCGGGATTCGAACCCGGGACCCACAGCTCAAGAGTCAGGAACGCTAACCACTCAGCCATTGGTCGGCACTAATTCCAATATGATGTAACGAATAAAATGACAAATTTTCATGAAAAAATATGCTATGGAATACATTAATAAAAAAGAAATAGTACATAAAACCACATAAATAGCTTTTATCCGTCGTGCAAGTTGCATAGGTCATTCATTGCACAGGTCATTCCTGCTAATTTTTTCTGCTAGAAGAATTATAAAGTAGAGATATTAAATAAATGAACTACTTAATAATAATTAAAAACTATATATAAAATCATTACCGCAAGCATTCATTTCAATAAATATCTTTACAGAAATGTAAAAGAATCTAAAACATATATTTAAAGATCAATTATTTAAATTAACACAAATCCATTTCCATTGTTGAAATATTTGGATTTATCAGGAAAAAAAACATATTCAATAAAGGATATGAATGCTAGAAAAATTAAAAACAAAAGAGTTATGTTTATTAGTTGATTTAGGTTCAAGTATTCCATGGTTTTATTTTAGATGGTAAATACTTTGCTTTACTTTCAGCTGTCCCTAAAAGAAATAATCACAATGGCTACACTATTTGTATTTTAAGAAACTATTTTATGTTTTTACACATTTACAATGCTTAAAAATCAAATGAAATAAAACAAAAAATTCAATTTCCTTTCAGAGGTTTCTCGGAAGAATCATTAATATTTTAAAATGCACATTTAAGTGCTCTCAAATTTTTTAGTCTTCTGTTGAGTGTAATAAGAAATTCGATACATTGTCTTCATGGAATAGCATTCGCTTGTCCGGTTGAAATCAAATGAAACGGTGTGTTCAAGGAAATCTTATTACTATAAGCGTGACTTGGTATAGAGGGAAGGAACCTTAGATGACAGTGATCTTTCTGTCCAGTAGTACACAAATGGAAGAAAGTTATACGAAATTAATTTACTCTTTCTCTCTCTTAAAATTTGCGTTTGAATCTTAAACACAAAAAACTTCAAATATAAAATATTCTCGCTATTTTTTAGTAAACTGTAAACGTTAGGTTTCTAGTTTGATTCTTAGAAATTTATCTACATTTCTGAATGATTAAAAAACAAGTCGTTTTTGATCTTGTTTTGTCTCAAAACTTGTCATGCTGATTAAAATTTTTAAATATATGAATTCTTTTATGTTAACTTTACAAGATTTACCGATTGTATAAAATACTAATTAACAATTTGCTGTTTCCGAAAGATAGCAATAAAGCAATATATTGAAGTCAAGGAGATTGAATATAAAATAAATGAGAAATAGAATAATCATAAGCAAAATATTCTCTTTTATTTTCCCTAGATATTTGAAGTAATTTAAGAATTTTTGAGACCAGTGAGTGAATAAGACAAGTAAGTGCTAATATACCTATCGTTAGATCTCGCTAAATATAAATAAAGTAAAAATTCGACTTATCTATCATCAAAGAAATAAGAATGCATTTTATTTACTATTCAGCGTTATAAAAAACATCTGCACAAATCCCTTTTCCACATATATACTTTCAAGATACCCAGCTGAAAATACAGACTTATCAAAATATATTTGCTTGTACGGTCATGCTTAGCTAATCACGAAGCCATCATTTCATTTATTGTGAAATGAAGATTAATTTAGGTATAAATAAGTAAAATACAGTAAAAGATTGACTGATGTTCATCCTCAACATAGTACAAGCTAGACTGATGCTCATTATAAATACAGTACAAGCTAGACTGATGCTCATTATAAATACAGTACAAGCTAGACTGATGCTCATTATAAATACAGTACAAGATAGACTGATGCTCATTATAAATACAGTACAAGCTAGACAGATGCTCATTATAAATACAGTACAAGCTGGACAGATGCTCATTATAAATACAGTACAAGCTGGACAGATGCTCATTATAAATACAGTACAAGCTAGACTGGTGCTTATTATAAATACAGTACAAGCTCGACTGATGCTCATTATAAATACAGTACAAGCTAGACTGATGCTCATTATAAATACAGTACAAGCTGGACAGATGCTCATTATAAATACAGTACAAGCTGGACAGATGCTCATTATAAATACAGTACAAGCTGGACAGATGCTCATTATAAATACAGTGCAAGCTAGACTGATGCTCATTATAAATACAGTGCAAGCTAGACTGATGTTCATTATAAATACAGCAAAAGTTCGATAGATGTTCTGATTAAAATATTTTCTGAAATCCTTCGGGAAGTAGACAAGAAAGTCAACTTGAGCCTTCAAATATTATTATTCAATTCTGTCGTACAGCTAAAACCACATTAAATGATGTGCAATATTTATTTTTCAAGTTCAGTTGACTCTCTCTTTAGTGTTGTGGCTGTTTGCAATTCTGATTAAGCCATCTAGCAAGAGGCAGGAAAGCTACCAAATGCATTGAAAAGTTATTGTATTGAATTTAAAGCAGCATGGAATGGTATAAACATATCAATTTTTCATCCATTTTGATTTAATCCTAGCTATAATGATGTGACTTTTGCAACTAAAGATACTTTGAGAAACAGAATGGGAAGCAGCACTGAATGGTATTGGTATATTTTTTTACGAATTCCTTTTGACTTCATATAGTGATGGGACTATTTGAAGTTGTGGTGACTGTGCAACAAAAGACATTTTTAATTTTCTCTCTTTCTCACACATTATACTTTCATTTTTACATAATCCATGTTACATTTATTGTATTTACAATATGGACGAGACTTCAATTTTATTTTTTTTTAACTGAAACAGCAATTAACACATCTAAAAGTATACTTTATTTTCAATTTTATATTACATTCTCACATAATTTTATCCTTTTAATCTATTTCAAAAGGTCATGATTGTATGTGTACATAACAAAAACATATCGAGCTTATTCAATTATTTAAATTATAAATTATTTTGCTTGTTTCTTAACTAATAAATAATTAGATTTTTATGAAAACTTTTTTTTTACTTTGAGAAGACTAATTGCAAAAACATTATATTCATTTGAAATCAATTTTAAATTTATATGATAATTTTTCTGCATTAATTCACATAATTTTAACCTAAATGATTAAGTGAGAGAATTTAATAATTTAATTTAATTTTTTTGTATTAAATTTTTATTTCTTACAAATTATTGCTGAACAAATATTTACTGAATGGTGTTAGTTCATATTTTATTAATATAACTTCTTTATGGAAGATCGTTCAATTTTTTAAACAAGTACTATGCATTTTATTAGTTTTAAGGCATGCTAAAGGAAATTATTTGACAGCAAAAGAAATTATTTTTTCCAGTTTGCTATTCAGTGAAATTATCACAATCAAAATATTGTTACACACACGGGACATGTAAATCAAAATTAATAAATAACTTTGATACCCCCTGAAATTTATTAATAAACACTAAATTATAATTTATTAATAAATAAGACCCATTTTATTTTTAAAATCTGCCAAAATTAAATAAATGTTATAATTTTATTCTCCTTAAATTCTATTCGCAATAATTTAAGTGAAGAAACCATAAGTTTAAATGCATAACAAAATTAAACAAAAAGTATAAATGCATTTTATTTGCAATCAATTGAGAAACTCAAAATGATGAATGATGTTGATTAAGTGATAAGAATATATTTTATTTGTAATCAATTGAGAAATGGAAAAAAAATAAATTGTTGAAATAAAATTTTTTATTGTTGTTAATTGAAAATTACATAAATCATATATAAAACTGATTTAATAGAGTTATAGAAGTATTTTATTCTCTTCTCATTGTTTTTTTGAGGAAATTGAGTGCTTAAATTTATATATTAATTAATATGTTAAGATAGAAACATCTTATAAAAATGCATTAAACTCACTTAACATAATTAAAAATGACAGATATTAAATAAATTAATTTTTGGAAGGACAGTTGCAATAGTTATATGCAACATGGTAATTTATCAAATTGAAACTCAAATATTTGTGTTTTTACCAATATGGGGATTATTAAAAGGAAAAAAAAATCAAAATTTCGTCTCTATATAAAACCTGTAATCCAAATTATAAAGTGTAATTCATTTTTCTGAAGTTTCAAAATAGGATGATCCCATATGATTTGGCTTTCGACGTCTCTTTATAAATAACCTTTTTAATTCTGCCTTTGTGCTTCCTTAATACATAGGAGATCTCTTCTAGCAGAAGGGAGAAATCAGGAAGAAAAACGGATCATTTTCTTCAAGATCTCTTCTTTTAATCTCACTTTGAGGATGACTGGCATAAAAAAAATCTTTTACTCGATAGATAGTAAGAAACCAGGAATAGCGTCTGGTCGGTAATTGAAGAAACCATCGCTTTCCACGGAAATGTATATCGTGGCCCAAAAGAAATCTTGATTATGCTTCATTGCCCACCCCGTGTTTGAAAGGGCTAATATTCCGATGGGTAATTAGTCTCACTACTTTTTTTTCCCCTTCCATTTCGCCGTTCGATATACAGCTCATCATACCTTTGAAACTTGAAGGGAAAAGTTGGCGACTGCTGTGATTACGATTGTAATTATGCAGCTAACAAGTTGCCGGTTTCTTTCTTAATGGTCACTCGCAACTCTCGCAACCTAATGGCACTTTTTTTCCCGAAGAATATTTTAATGAGCCGAAGACTTTCGCCCATTACTCGTGAAATGGAAAAGAAGATAAATGAACAATTTTTCAGTCTTTACAAATCAATGACGGAGAAAGAACTTGTGCGTGGTATGTACTACTTTTGCAGAAAATGGTACTACAATATGTTTCACAAAAGCAAATAAATAACTCTCAAAAGAATTTTCATAAGAGAAGTACACTTAGGAAAAAAGATTTTTATACTACAGTTTTAATATGAAGCTAAACTATAAGTAATTATTTTACAAAATATATATACATATATATATATATATTTATATATATATATATATATATATATATATATATATATATATATATATATATATATATATATATATATATATATATATATATATATATATACAGACATACATACATATATATATATATATACATACATACATACATACATATATATATATATATATATATATATATATATATATATATAGCTTTATAAATCAATAGCTTAAAATAGAAAGTTGGACAAAAATGAATTATTCTCATTTAACTATTGCACTATTTTGCACTGTAAGACGATTTTCCGATCGGGGAAAATGGCTGAAATAGTGACAAATATTTCATACATTGTTGGAATCTAACAATATGCCCACCTAATTTTACAAAATTAACAAAGAATACAGATTTATAAATTTCAAACATCAATGGTAAAATAATAAACTTGATATGTTAAATTATCCATGAAATTTTTTGATTAAATTTTATATTAATGAATTTAAATAGGTAAATATTCATGCGAAATTAATGACAAATAGGGTTGCCAAAACACTAGTTTGCCCGGTTTCCAGTAAAATTGTTTGCCAAAATTGGCGCCAAAAAATAAACGCGCCAAGGGCGACCGTACAGTAAATCTGATCCTTTTTAGTTAATACAATTCATTTGAAAATATTCACCCAAACTAAAACACCTAATGACAAAAAGTTTATTTATTTGACACTCAGAGAAATTATTGCATTAAGTTTTGTCAAATTTCAAGATTTTATGTCCCAAAATTAAATATTTAACAATAAGTTATATTTTTCCTGATAAATATTTCATTTTTTGATGCAAGTGATTTTTTTAAAATAAAATGAAATAATGAAATTTTTAATAGAAGATTTTATTTCGTGAAAAATAATATAAGTTTATTGAACCATGGTAGGTAATTATCCATGTAAAACTTACTTTAAACAATAAAACGATTTCTGTTAACGATATTGTTTCTTAAAGAATCAAAGCTATAAAAACAGACCATTATTTTCACGTTAAATATACTTTCCAGATAAATATATCTGGTTAATGAAGATATTTAAATATATTTTGGTGAAAATAAAATGGACACTTTTTTTACGTGCCTTTGAAAAGATATTATTTCAAAATGATTAATAACTTTTCCTACATGGATAACTTTTCATTCAATTACTTCTTTTATAAAATACTTTAATGTCTGTATTTGAAAATAAAATTATGAAAATATGGCTTTACCAGATATTTTTAGAATGAATATGAACTATTCCTTTTTTGAAAAGCTTTATAACTATCATTTGAGATGATTTATTACTTACTTCTCTGTTGATGATAAATTTTAATGTTTTTTACTTCATTCAGGCTAATATAAGGTCTTAAATAGATATATATATATGCATATATATGTATAAATGATTGTTATTTTCCGTTTCACTGGCATAGCGAATAATGTCATCAAATGTTATTACCAAAAGAAACAAACTATCACAAATTAATCTAGTGAAAATGTATTTTATGGTATTCTAATGTAATTCATTCAGGCTAATATAAGGTCTTAAATATATATATATATATATATATATATATATATATATATATATATATATATATATATATATATATATATATATATATATATATATATATATATATATATATATATATATATATATATATAAATGATTGTTATTTTCCGTTTCACTGGCATAGCGAACAATGTCATAAAATGTTATTACCAAAAGAAACAAACTATCACAAATTAATCTTTTGACCATTATTATTTTTAATTTTTTATCCTTTGTAAGTATTTTAAATACTGAAAAAACAATTATGTACTCAAAATAATTTTCTTCAACAGTTGCTACTTTTTTATTTATTTTTTGTTAGGTGTTACCAAAGAGCCAATATAACGAACTTTGCATCGGTAAAATGAAACAGTCCCCGTATATTTTTATACTTTGTTAACTCAATAATTTTTTTTATCGATTTACGTTTTATTTTTTAATATTGTTGGATATATATATATATATATATATATATATATATATATATATATATATATATATATATATATATATATATATGCAGTGATGAAACGAGTTAGTTCTTGTTAAGATAGAAAGGTATGAAACTCTAAAAAAAGTATAGTTTCTACGGACACTGATACACATTTACTACCCGTTCCAAAATTGATGGAGAAAGTGACATAGTGACGCTATTTAATAAATAATCTGTATCCAAATGTATTTTATGGTATTCTAATGTGTTCAAATGATGTTCTAAAAGTGCTATAAAAGTTTTCTAACTGTAATTTTATAAGGGGTAAACATGTGCTCAATGCTAATAAAATTTTGCTTTGTGCTTAGAAGTACTACATCATCATCCTCGAACAAGAAAAAAAGTTTCAATGTACAATGTCAAAAAATTGATATGATTTTGAAGAATCTTTGTGAAATGCTTGGTGATATTATTTATCTGTCAAAGATGTAAATCAGTATCCTTCCAGAATGCTGAATGACCATCTTCTTTGCTATTTCTCGGATATAACTATTCACTCTTACTATATTAAAGTGATGGTAATTAGTTCTTTTCCTATTTCCAATAGCTAATGTATAAATTTGCAGGTGATTGTGAAGCAGGATTCTTCGAAGAATATCACTGGGAGGTATCGTTCTGGTCCTTGAGGAGCTCTTTAGGTTAAAGTAATTTTTCTGAAAATATATTGGTTTCAGTAACATTCGTGTAAAAAACTTCCTTATCTAGCAGCCAATATGGTATAATCAGTAAAAAAGGCTTTTGGTTGACTAAGAAGTCTAGGTAATGAGGGAAATGTTATTTACTATCTAGATAGAAGAACGTTTTTGTTCTTCTTTCATTGCTAATGATATATTAAGTATTGCACACTTTCCATTGTCTAAAGCATGCTTCTCCAAAGAGTTTTACTTCTAGAAGTTTTTATATAAACACAACCTCTTTTTATTCGACGTACTTTCTATTATGGAGTACTTCAATAAATTTCTTTCAGCTTGTACTTCAGTGTGAGATTATTTAAACTTCTACTTCATTGAGTTTCTTTGAGTTTGTACTTCGTTGAGTTTCTTTGAGTTTGTTCTTCAATGAGTTTCTTAGAGTTTGTACTTTATTGAGTTTTTTATTTTCATGTTCAAATACTATGATCAAAAATTCTCAAATTATTGTGATTCAATATTCAATATTGGACATAAAAATAAAAATTTATACCGGAATCTTTTTAAACTCACAAAGTGATTTTGACTTTTGCTTTGAATATTAGCTACTAATCATATGTCCTGCCCTTCAAATATAAATCAGAGATCTGCCCTGTAAAGTCTCCGCCTACACCGAAAGAAGAGCTTGGATGCCCTTTTTATTATTTGTAGTTAGAAGATAGATGTATCAATCACAGAACACAACATGCATGACATTTATTGTGGAAAATATTAAATTAAATATCACCCGTTTAGGTTGGTTGGTTGGGTTTTATGGCGCAAGGTCCAAATAAGGACAAGCTGCGCCCACCCGTTTAGGATTAGTACAGTTTTTCATATGATCAACAGACAATGTATGAGAAATCTCATTCTTTTTACCACTGCAGTATATCATTCACATGTAAGTAATACCACGGCAGTATATCATTCACATGTAAGTAATACCACGGCAGTATATCATTCACATGTAAGTAAAACCACGGCAGTATATCATTCAAATGTAAGTAATAGCACTGCAGTATATCATTCACATGTAAGTAATACCACGGCAGTATATCATTCACATGTAAGTTATACCACGGCAGTATATCATTCACATGTAAGTAATACCACGGCAGTATATCATTCACATGTAAGTAATACCACGGCAGTATATCATTCACATGTAAGTAATACCACGGCAGTATATCATTCACATGTAAGTAATACCACGGCAGTATATCATTCACATGTAAGTAATACCACGGCAGTATATCATTCACATGTAAGTAATACCACGGCAGTATATCATTCACATGTAAGTAATACCACGGCAGTATATCATTCATATGTAAGTAATACCACGGCAGTATATCATTCACATGTAAGTAATACCACGGCAGTATATCATTCACATGTAAGTAATACCACGGCAGTATATCATTCACATGTAAGTAATACCACGGCAGTATATCATTCACATGTAAGTAATACCACGGCAGTATATCATTCACATGTAAGTAATACCACGGCAGTATATCATTCACATGTAAGTAATACCACGGCAGTATATCATTCACATGTAAGTAATACCACGGCAGTATATCATTCACATGTAAGTAATACCACAGCAGTATATCATTCACATGTAAGTAATACCACGGCAGTATATCATTCACATGTAAGTAAAACCACGGCAGTATATCATTCACATGTAAGTAAAACCACGGCAGTATATCATTCATATGTAACTAATACCATAACAGTAACAATTAAGGTAATATAAAGTTAAATTTATTAACATATTTGTTACTTTATATTAAAAATCAGTCTCTGAAACTAGTATGAATGTATCTCAAAAGAATATTAAAAAACCAAATTAGTGTTTGTTTACATGTTTATCGCAACATGTAGCTCATAGAACAATTTCTGATGAACTTGTAAATTTGTTTCACCTAAAATGCTTGGCTCTTTTAAGGCTATTTTAGAATAAAAGAAATGGTCAAAAATAGTTTTAAATTACAATCAAAATATGGCAAAATGGTGATTATATTTAAATATGGAATGCATATTTAAAAACATACTTAGTATTTTTAATAGAATTACAACATATATTTAGTCTTTTGTTGAATGTGTTCTTGGATTTTATAAAATCAAAGAAAGATTCGTAAAAGTAATGCTCATCATGTACAACATATTTTAATTAAATAAAAAATTCTAGAGTTAAAAATGTAGACTCTGCGTGTAAAGAGAAATCAAATTAGTGTAACCTTTGAAGATCAAAGCACAACATCAAGTGCGTTTCTAGAATCTTCTCTTTTTTCTCTTCCTGAAAAGGTTTTCTATTACACGTGACAAACGTGTTCCTTGCTTTAAATCAATCGATTTTTCTATGAAATCGTGTTCATAAAACACAATTATTCATTTTTATCAACAAAAGTAATTGACAGTTCGTATATATTTTTTATTTAAAGGATTATAAATTTTATGGTTATATTTGTTTATAATTGTAAGCACAATTCCAATAATTGTTCATTATTAAAAAAACGTAGAAAACATTTTCAGTAAAGTAAAAAAAATGTACTTTTCAAAATGTCAGTTTTTTTTATCCTCGTTTATTTATTTTATTTTAATACAAGAGTGTTGAAAATGGAATTAAAACTTCAATTGTATTGGTTTAAGGATCCTATGTATATTTTAATAAGTGCTGATTTTAACTGCAACCGTAACCAAGTGTGAAATCAATTATTATGTATGGTACTCTTAGCAGTATGTTTCAGAGATTGTGTGGTAGTTAAACAGCCAAGTTATTATATATTATATCTAGTTTTTTATAATTTTAAATTGTTTTAATAAATGCTATTTCCCTACAAAGATCTATAAGATGTGTTATGTTAGACCTGCTTTAGAAGAATTATTCCTACCTACATATACCTAATTATACTGCGCTTACATTCTGCACGTCTTTGCACAGACAGTGAATAAGACACAAAATTGCTCTCATAAATAATAAAAAAATATAATTTTTCTGATTTAGATTAATTAATATTCAGTAAATTTATTCTTCGTTTTGTAACTGATAAGGAAAATTTTCAAGCATACATTAAATGAAAGCCGACCGATGGCTGAGTGGTTAGCGTCCCTGACTCCTGAGCTGTTGGTCCTGGGTTCGAATCCCGGTTCGAGCATGGATGCTTCATTCTTTCTCTGTTCTCTCTGTGTTTCTTTGTCCTTTCTTCTGTGGTGTTGAATGAATGTGGCCCACCCTATGAACGGGTTTATGGTGGTATGGCACGGGTAACGCTTCTCGCCTCCATGACTTGGCTCACAGGTGCCCGCTGGGTAACAACAAATGAGTAGCAGTTTCAGGCCTTGTTGGGGCATAGGGTTAGTCACCCAAGTGCCCGCCGTTGGAAAAAAAAACATTAAATGAAGCAGCTATGAATTAAACAGCATATATTTTTGTAACACTTGAAAAAAATAATACCATACAATGATTTTTCTTTGTTTTTTTTTGTAAATAATAAAAAATTCTAAATTTTATTACATCCTCTTGGGCGAATTATTTACGAATTTTGTTTGAAACATATTACTTCATCAATTATTTCTTCCATTCTCTAATACATGGGTGGCCAACCTGCAGCTCGCAAGCCACATGCGGCTCTACAATTAAAATATAAGTCGACGCCGATTACTGAATTATGGAAATTTGTACCAGAATCGAAGTATCCTGAGTTAAAAAAGTCTGCATTTAGAAATATTTCAATATTTGCAACAACGTACTAATGCGAATAATTTTATTCAGCATTAAAATTCGTTGTTGTTGTCACTAATGACACTTGGACAAGCCAAGCTCGCTATGCCTTGGCTATGCGAATTTAAGTCAATTGGGAGCGTCTTTCGTTTTAATCAGAGCACCATGAAGGTAAAAGTACGACTTTTGCCTTCAAATATGCCATAGGGACCCGTTTATAGGGTAGACAACCCTTCACACCTCATTCATACAAGGAAAGGACAAAGACAGGATAGATAGAGAGAAAGTACATCCATGCCCAAACCGGGATTCGAACCCAGGACCTCTCTATCCGCAGTCAGGCACGCTGTCCTCTAGACAAGTTGGTCGGCCTTTAAATTCGTGAAATCCAAATATTGATCAGTATTAACTGACCATTTTAAAGAATGACTGAGAAGTGCTGTCATCAATTATTAAGCAAAGCTTAAAGAATTATCAAGAGAAGTAAAATAAATGTGTTAAGTTTTTAATATTTAAATTCAATACACATATTTTGTACTTTTATTTATGACTTCAGTAAATATAATTTTTATAAAAAACCTTTTAATAACTTTTTCTGCATTCCTTTTAAATACGTATTTAATTGTGGCTCTTTTAAATTTTGAAAATTGGCTCAGATTACCAAAGAGCTTGGCCACCCCTGCTCTAATCAAAGAAAAATTTATACACTTAAATTAATTGCTTTTACACAGGAAGAATAAAAAATCACAAATAACAACTAAACGGCGTAAATTTGTTCATTTTTATTGTAGAAAATGTTTAAATTGCTTTTAGGTGTTGCAGATGCAATGTGAGGTTTCCTGTTATGCCTCCAGCAATCCTGGGGAATCCTGTTTTTATTACAGGAAAACTGGAGTGGGCAGAGTATAGCGTGTGTGTGTTTTTTTGGGGACATCCATTAGTTGGCCCTTCGTGCTTGTAAATCGACCAGAGGTCTCCCCTTCTCGGTGCTTGTTTGCGTCCTGCCTTTTAAGTGGGGAAGTTAATTGAGGGGGAAGGAGAAGTGTATCACGTGACAGCAGCAAAACATGACAATGCTTTCACCTTTTGTTTCTCCAAAATGGTTGGTGTCTTTTTTTCGATGCACCTGCATTTCCCAACTAAAATCTGAGGGGCGATTCGGTCTTTTTTTATATTGGAATGAATGTGGCAGACGAACATATGTTGGTCGATGGAAATATTGATGAGAGACTATATAGAAGATCATTTATTACTATGAGTAGGGTTTATCATACAAATAGAATATTTAATGATAATAGCTTTTTGTAAGAAACAAAATAAAACAGACTTTATGAAAAACGAGTTGAGTATTTTCAATTTCCCTTTCAAAATGTTTATTTCTGTTTTTATAAATGCTTGTTATATGATATCAGTTACTTTTATCCTATGTGTGACTTAAATATTTACGAACCTCAAACTATAAGAATTTCTCGGTAAAAATTTACCGTACGGTCACCCTTAGCGAAATTTTCAAAATGTCGCCCAGGTGGACCATATGGCGAATTTCCGATCGGAAAAAACGGCGGGAGGAAAAATGACTGAAATAGTGACAAATACTTCTTACATTGTTGGTGTCTAACAATATGCTCAACTAATTTTACAATATTAACAAAAAACGCAGATTTATAGATTTCAAACATTAATGGTAAAATAATAAAGTTGATATGTTAAATTATTCATAAAATTTTTTGATTAAATTTTATATTAATGAATTTAAATCGGTAAATATTCATGAGAAATTAATGACAAATAGGGTTGCCAAAATACTAGTTTGCCGGGTTCCCAGTAAAAATGTTTCGCCAAATTTTGGCGCTACAAAAAAACGCGCCAAGGGTGACCGTACAGTAAAACTCATCCGAATTTCTCAATCAAAGCTTATCTAAAGAAAACCACGTTATATTTTAAAATGATTATAAATGTATGTTAATTTGTACATACTATTACACACACACACACGCACACACACATATATATATTCCATTATTCATTTATTACAATATTGTAACAAAATTACTAATTTCAATTAAAAAAAATCATGAGTTTTTTAACAAAACTTATACTACAAAATAGAATTACAGAACAAACCGTATGTAATTTTATAGATGCGATATTGCCATAAAGTTTTATAAGACAGAATTTAAAAATAGATATCTGAAATCACTAAACTTAAGTGGACCAGCATGCAGTGTTAGTGTACTAGTTACGATTCAAGGGAAGCGAGATGCATATTTGTCTTTTTTTTAAATTTACTTTAAATTATTCTTGCTCATTAAAAATTATTAAAGCATATTTTTTAGTTATTTTATTTACTTTAGAGGGAGTAAAACTTTGTCTAAGAATAGCTTAGAATAGAATAGAACACTGGTTCATAAATTAAGAAATGCAAGCCATAATTTGATAAATCATAAATCCAGCGAAAATATCCCTTACATTGTTTAGTAATCTGAATGAAACAGACTTAAATTTGAGTCGTCTGATCTGTTTCCATAAAATTTTTGAAATTCCAGAGAAGCACAAACAAGATAATTTTTTTATACACTATTCAGCTGATATTATTAATAAAGTAGACAAATTTCATTATAGTATTAATAAAGTAAGCAGAAAAGAATAGAACACTGGTTCATAAATTAAGAAATACAAGCGATAATTTGACAAATCATTCATCTAGCGAAAATATCCCTTAAATTGTTTCATAATCTGAATGAAACAGACTTAAATTAGAGTCGTCTGTTTCCCTAAAGTTGCTGAAATTCCAGAAAAACACTAAAAAGATGATGTTTTATACGCTATTTAGCTATAGTAATAATAAATTAGGCAAATTATTATAAAAATAGGACAATTCTGACTAAAAGACTATTGGAAAAAGTTCTAATGTCTAATATCATGCAGTACGTGTATAAATGACATTTGAAGTGGTGGTGGGTGGTGGTGGGACTAATTCCCATCTGGTCTAGCGGAACTGGACCAGATCCATGAGATCATAGATAGCCAAAAAGTCCAAAAGCAGATGTGGATTCTTCACAGCCTCTTCACGAGAAAACCCCAAGCACTTCAAGATGTGTTGCGGGCAAAACGGAACATTGTCGCACTTGGGGCTTGATGGGTATTTTCTTTCGCCGTCTTCAAAGATCATACACTTCAAGTAGCCAGTAGAAAGTCGAGACAGTGTCGTCTGATGTACTCTGGAGCCCTTAAATGTTGTGGCGGCTCCAGGATGTCTTTGGAAGTACCAAGGGTGAGCAGGAGGGTCAGGCGAGGTTTTAGAAGTAAGTTGTTTAGTAATGGAAGAGATCTCTGATGGTGTTAGTGCCATGCGATCTTCCGTGTTCAAAGGATTACTGGCGGCAGCCTTTGCAAGGTCGTCGGCTACTTCATTCCCAGGCAGACCAACATGCGAAGGGACCCACTGGAGGTGGATTGGGTGTTGAACTGAAAGGCTTTTCAACAAGAATAGAATATTTCTACTAGTACTGTTACCGATAGATTTCCAATTGAAAAGGTGCTGGAAATATTTGAAGTAGAGAAAATGAGAAACTTAAAATGGCATAATACACTTGGCAGATTTATATAGTTAGGGAAAGTTACTACATAGAGATATCTAAAGAATACTAGAAGGAACTCGACAGGTGTCGAGTTGCTTCTTCTAGCAATTTAGGTAACATTATCTGGAAAAATTTACTTAAAGTACCATCAATAAAAGGATGGGATAAATTTGAAGTGTGATAACAGTGCCAAGGAAGTTCAAAACTACTCAAGTATTGTATTTTAAAGGTGCTTTTTATGTATAACAATCTTTAAAACATCAATAAAATGTGTATTGTTAATTTGTACTTATAGAAGACTGCGCTTTCTAAGTTGCCAAGAATGTTGTAAATGGGCATAACTTATTATGGTGCCTTATTTTTTAAGCATAAAATCAGTTCAATCAGCCAAAGGTTGCTAATATTATATACGCCTTGAAAGAAAAAGAATCTCGAAGTCCTTCCTTGAAAATCTTTCAAGGGAAACATTTTGATTTTTTTATCGTGTCTCTGATAGTCGTATCAAATAAAACATGAGTTCTTTTAACTCCTTCCAATTTCTACAATGTTTTCGGCTCATAGGTCTATCAATGATGGCTAAACTTCAATTCTCCTTTGATCAGTACTTATTGCTGGGAAGTCAAAACTGTGATGGTCTAGTGTCAATGAGATGATCTAGTGTTAGCAGCATGTCAATGACAAAATTTGTGTAGACTCTGCTACCCTCTCTGTCGATCTTCACACCTCTGTGATGTTTGGCTCTAAGCCTTATAATGATTTTCGTGGTTAATCTGTCAGTGTCCATATAAAAAAGCTGGTGTTTTGTTGGAATTGACATCTCTCTTTATTTAGATTTAGCTTTTGCATAAGCATCTTGGAGAGTAACTTTATTATTGTTGATGTTGAGATTTCTAGCTTCTTTAGCTAATTTATCAGCATTTCCTGCAATATCAACATATGCGAGTATAAACTGGAGAGGGCAGATTTTGTTCAATTCTTGTGATAAAGATCTGAATGGAAGAATTCCCATTTAGAATTGCTTGGAGGCCAGCCTTCGAGTCGCAGAAGTTAACAAGCCCTTTTGTATGCTCACAGGAAGGGCGGGCTTTGCACATCTTAAGTGTCTTTACAATTGCCTGAAGTTTGTGTGTTAAGTTAGAATCTGTAGTTCCAGTGCCGAATTTACCTTGGTGATGTGTAACACCTGAAGCACACTGCTGGCCATTCGAATTGCAACACCAAGAAAAACAAGAGATGTCACAGCAAAATTTATTTTGTAGATAACATGTTAACTAAGTATAAAATGTTTAAATTTGTAGACTTCTGTGAAGTGTGGCCCCTACCAAAATTAGTGGACAGAGTAGCCACCATTGTTGGAGATCACCGCTGCCACACGGCTGGGCATTGATTCAAAGAGACTTTGGATGTTTCCTTGGAGTACAGCAGACCAAGCAGCTTCCACACGTTGTTAAAGTTGAATTGGTATGGCAACTGGGAATCTAATCTGAGTAAATAATCGAGAACATGGACAAGATATTTTCTATCGGTGAAAGATCCGGAGAGCGAGCCTACCAGGGAAGCAATTCAATCTGGTGATTAACGAAGAACCCTTGGTCGATGCTTACCACGTGTGGTCGCGCATTATCGTGCACTGCCCTGCGCACAACGCTGTCTTGCGAACAGACCACTCTGCTGTAAGCGGCGTCGAATGGTATCCTCAGACACTGGATGATGCGTTACAGACTGAATGTGCTGTGCTATGGTTCATAATGTGGCTGAGCGATCCATCCCTGCCATGCGCACAATTTGCCTATCATCACGTGAAGTGGTGCACTGAGGTGGATGCGATCGAACACGTCAGTCCACCCAACCCTCTTGCATCCAACGATCCCATATCCACATTATAGTTGTTTGGTTTCATCCAGCACAGCTACCTATTTCCCTGAAAGATAATCCACTATCTCGGTATAGGCTACAATCCTTCCTCTATTGAACTCGGATACTTAATCAAAAATAATTTCTGTTTTCCACGAGGCGTAATTGATCATTTAAAAAAACCACAAGAAAAACAAAATTTTTGAGCCTGAAATCGTCAAAATCTCCAAGCCTTAAATAGCGCTTTGAAGTGGTGCCTAAGGAGTGCGTGATGTGCATCTGCACTGAAATTCTTATCATGTGCATATCTCATATCAACTAATGCATGGTGTAAATTTCATGTTATTTGTATGTTTCTGTCAGGGTATTGCATTTACTATGGCCAGCTGTGTAGTTAGAAATATTACAGATCTTCCATTCGAGAAATTATATCAGAGGAGCCATCGGTGCAAACATGTACAAAGTCTTCTTTTTCAAAATGGTCTATTGTCTTGAGGCCCTTTTCCTTAATGATATAAGATATTTCACTTTTATTGCATGGCTTCAAGCTATCGGTTTGGATATTGGTACTTGATGGAAGATTTTTTAAGAGTTTGGCTCTTGGAGAATAGAAACATTTTGATGATAACAGACTTCTAGTTTTGTACTGTGTCATTTGCTATGTTTGAACTTTATTCACAATTTTCAATATACTCATCACTTCGTATCCACTTCTATAACAAAATTCGAAACTTAAGAAAAATTTCCCAGTGTTATTATCAAGAGATGTTGCCAGTTCTAATGTCTTCATCTTAGAAGACGATTTTACTCTTAGTTTGTAAATGTTATAGCAAAGTTTGCGAAGAGTGAAGATAAATAACGAATTAATTGGTACTTTTTCAAAATTGTAAAATTTTGCAGCTAAACTCCAATCGATTACTTACCAGATATTCCTGCAAGTATTTTGTATCACTACATAATCTCTCTGAAAATACGGTGCTACGCATCTTCAACAATTCTTTGAGAACTTCAATTTTAGTTGTCAAACTTTTTCGTACCTTCCTTTAAAGATTGCAGATTTCTTACCAGGAATGGCTTGCCACACACGTTTACTTATTTTATATTCATTTATGCATCAATATTTGTTTTAAATATTGCTGTACTTGATATCTTATTTGGATAACCTTTTCTATCTACACTTTTCCCTAGTAATTTTTAGTTACAATTTGTTGATATGAAAACTTCATATTCTTTTTTTACAAGACAAAATCAAGCTTAATTATTGCATATCCTTATAATAAATGTTTTTATTTGATATTAAAGCTGTTACCTTGAAGTAATTTGTTTGAAGGAATTGGTTCTTAAGCGTATTACTTGAAAATTAAAACAAAAAGAATATATTTATTTCATTTTTGCTCATAATATTACTACCTCTGAGAATCATATCATAAATCATGGATTCACAAAAAAATACTTTTTATACATTCAAAAAAGATTTATTATTTCGAAAGAAATAAAAAAATTTAGTTTTATCTCCCATAAACTAGAAAGTTCAATTCATAAGGTAACTCTTAAGCAATTGTTTGAAAGGATTTCACATAAAAAAAACATATTTAGAAATATTTAAAAATTGGTAAAAAAATAGAGATTTTAGATTCTGATTTTTTTAAAAACTGACTTATAAAAAAAAGTGAGTATATACACAACTACTAGTAACTCTGAAAGAGGTATTTCAATGGAAATAAAAGCTTTAAACTAATCCTAACTATTTCAGTTTATTTATTATGCTATTTCAAATAAAAATAAGGGATTTTAAAAGCAAATTAGTGTGAGAAAGATTCTAATTATTGCGCTTGAATTAGAAGAGAGACTGATGTTTTTTCCAGTTCATTAGATCTCTTATTCTTCCAAGTATTTTTATTAGCCTCAAATTCTCCTATTATGTTTTAATAATAATTTAGTGCTTTTACAAAAGTTGGTGCCGACCAACATGTCTAGTGGTCAGCGAGCCTGCCTACGGATAAAGAGGTCCTGGGTTCGAATCCCGGTTCGGGCATGGATGTACTTTCTCTCTATCTATCCAGTCTTTGTCCTTTTTGTGTATGAATGTGTTGTGAATGGTTGCCTACCCTATAAACGGGTCCCTATGGCATGTGTGTACTGAGGAAGTCGGACTCCACACCAAAATAGGGTTCAGTTGGAAAAGTGTAGCATCGCACACCTTGTAGCCAGCCTAGTTGGCACACGACAATAAATGAATGAATGAACAAAAGTTGGTAAAAATAGTACAAGAATTTTTATAAAAATTAAGATCGCTCCCTCTCTAGTAGCAGTGTTTATTTATCATATATGCAAATTAAAATTATTAATTAATTTGTTGATTAGTGAAAATATTTAAAAGCAAAACTCTCATAATGTTTAAAATTCATTTTTCTAAATTTAAATAACAAAATTAGAATTAAAAACTTTCAGTGTGTATGATTTACACATATTTTGATATAAAGAATTTTCTTAACTTATGGTTTCATATTATTTAATGCATTCCTGATAAATCCTATTTTATCCCTATTTTATATTTTATTTCGTTTCTTATTTTTCTTTTGTTGATCATCTTAAAGTTGTTTCTGTAGCATTTATGATTACTTTTTTAATGTTTGTATGCTTATATAAATCTCTAATCCAAAATTATAAAATATGATAGAATTCATTCATTTGGTATGCTTTATTTATAAAATTATGGTCTTTAATTTTAATTAAAAATTCTATGCATAACAAAAGAAAAATTTTTATGATAAATTTTTAAATAGAATAACGAATTTATTTAAATTTATTATAAATAAGAAAATAAATTTTTACTATCATTTATAATGATGTGCTTTAATTCTTTTTATAGATTTAAAAGGTTAAATTAATGTATTTGATTCAAATTTATTTCATACATGATATTGATGATGAAAATAATGATAGAGTGATAGTGAGAATTAATTTAATAATATGGTAATTATAACATGGGAACTTTTTTAAAATGATTCAATTTGTATGCTCACAGTTTTTTAGTTATTTTGAATATGATAATAAAATTCTGTATATACTCCTTAGAGTTAATTCATATTTTTTATTTTTGATAATTTTTTTTTAAATATAAGTTTGCATTTTGGAACTTTCTTTGAGAACTATAATTACATATTCAGTTATTAATTTGATATTTTACGTTTACACTGTGTTTTGAATTATTATAATGTTAAATATGCAGAATGCTTCAAATTATATAAGGTCATTAAACATAATTTAATTAAATTTATTAGAAAAACATTTTTTTATTTTTTTAAGAATATTATCAGGCGGAAGAATAAAGGGGAGAATTTAGCAAATAAATTAAACTTAAATATTAGTAAAATAAAAATTTGAATAAGAATTTTTGAAAGATATTTTTAATTTTCGGAAGTTAAAGTACAAAAACAGATGGAAAATTGCATGTTTCAAAAATCGCAGCAATATTAGTATAATAAATTCTTATAAAATATATATATTCCATTTTTATTTAAAAAATTCTTCTGGAGTAATACCTCTTTACAAAAGAAATTTTTAAAAAATCGAATTTCCAAAGTAAAAATTGTTTTGAATTTTAAGATTATTTATTTCTTTAATACATTCTATGATATTATTTGTTAAAACATAAAATACAAGGAACTGATTATTTGTTGATTTCATTATATTTGATTTCTTATGTCTTTAAAATTTTCTTCGTAAGAAAATATTGTAGTTAAAGAAATTAATGTCATGCAATATTAGCGGTATTGATTTATTATAGTTAGCAAAATTGAATTACACTACATGTGTGCTTTGAATAAATTTCGAATAATTGGTTTGTGATTAAAATAAAAAAGATAAATATGCATTATCCAAAAAATAATTAGCTATGTTGGTTTTTATACGATTTATTGTTTTATATCTATTGTTTTTTGTTTATATTGTTTTTTCCAGTTATTGCTTTTTTCCATGTCATATTTCTTTAAGAAATAGATAAAAATAATTTCATCTAAGATAATTATTTTTATTATTCTCTTTCCTAAATTTTAAGTACTTTCATCTTATTGGGGCTTAGTTTTGTAATTATTAGTTAAATATTGCATACGATTAATACACTTCATATTATTTGATTATATTAGCTTCTTGTGCTTCACCCTCCTTGTTTCCTGATATCTTTTAATGCAATTTAAAAATAAAAAAGAAGAAAATGTATCATATTTTATACTAATAAGAATCCCTAAGACGTTGTGATAGACCACAGTTATAGAAAAAATTTCTATATTTCATATCCATATAATACGATTTGAGAAAATCCATTATTATGGGGAAAATTACCGTTCTTCTTATTAATATGAATAGAAATTGAGAAAATCGTAGTTATCCCCATAGTTATAGGGAAAGTTTCTGTCTTTTTTTACACACATAATAATACGAATTCCTAAGAACTGAGAAAAACCATAGCTATAGGGAAAACTTCTAGCTTTCCTATTAATATGAACCCCTAAGAGTTGAGAAAAACTGTAGCTATAAGGAAACCTTTCCTATTAATATGAATCCCTAAGAGTTGAGAAAACTATCGCTATAAGGAAACTTTTCCTATTAATATGAATCCCTAAGAGTTGAGAAAAACTATAGCTATAAGGAAAATTTCTGTCTTTCCTGTTAATATGAATCCCTAAGAGTTGAGAAGAACTGTAGCTATAAGGAAAATTTCTGTCTTTCCTGTTAATATGAATCCCTAAGAGTTGAGAAAAACTATAGCTATAAGGAAAACTTTCCTATTAATATGAATCCCTAAGAGTTGAGAAAAATATAGCTATAAGGAAAACTTTCCTATTAATATGAATCCCTAGGAAATGAGAAAAACAATAGCTATAAGGAAAACTTTCCTATTAATATGAACCCCTAAGAGTTGAGAAAAGCTATAGGGAAAACGTCTATCTTTCCTATTAATATGAATCCCTAAGAGTTGAGAAAAACTATAGCTATAAGGAAAACTTTCCTATTAATATGAATCCCTAAGAGTTGAGAAAAACTATAGCTATAAGGAAAACTTTCCTATTAATATGAATCCCTAAGAGTTGAGAAAAGCTATAGGTAAAACATCTATCTTTCCTATTAATATGAATCCCTAAGAGTTGAGAAAAACTATAGCTATAAAGAAAATTTCTGTCTTACATATTTATATGAATCCCTAAGAGTTGAGAAAAACTATAGATATAAGGAAAACTTCTGCCTTTCCTATTAATATGAATCCCCAATGAGGTAATGAAACCCATAATTATATAAAATGTTTCTGTCTTTCATATTAAAATATATAAGTCCGTATAACATTATTTTTCTTCAGGACAATTAAATGAATTAGCTTTTAACAAATATAGCACATTAATGAAATACATAATTTGAAAAGTTAAAGTATATGAATGCAATCATTATAAAGATTGTTTTGAAAAAAAAAAGTTATCAGTCGCTTGTGAACTCGAAAGGAAATTCCCTCTCCATTCCAAGCGTAGCCTTAACAACCACTGGTTGACAGCCCACTTCACTGGCATGGTAACGAATGGCTTACAGTTTGCGTGGTCAGAATGCTTACACGAGTGGGTTCATCTGATAAAAAAGTAATCTTGGGCTTTCTCATAAAAGAGGGAATTATTTCCTTATATTTTGCTACACTGTATGCTGCATGAAACCTTCAGAAATGAACGTGCTTGCATGACATTATATTTAGGAACAGATAATGATTTGATTAGAGTATTTTCGTTCAATTTAATTTCTGTTCCTTACAATCATTTTGATGGATTCCTTCCTTTTGTGATTTATCAGTGCAAAATGAATAAACATGTGGTGTTATATTCTTATCTTTTTTGTTAAAAATCAAAGAATTATATTCAAATATTTGTGTAGTTACTGTTTGTAATATGAATAGTTAAAAAAAAACATTTATTTCAAATTGTTAAATTGTTTAATTCATATAATATGAATTTTTGTTTCCAAATTATGCTATTTCTCTGTTATGAATTGCTTTATTAAACTTTTGTAGTAAGTCTGTCATTATATTTTCTATTCATATATTCTGTATATATAAAAAAGAATTTCTTACCAAAATTTAAAATTTTTATTCAGACATATCATTTTATTTATAATTCTCAAGGAATGTTACCTTATATAAATAGTCTCTCTCATAGTTCGTGACTCTCGGTAATTAATAACAGTCTAAAAACATGAATCTTGATTTTGTTTGAATTCTTTTACGGAAGGTAAAATTTTCATTTTCTGCTCATGAGAAAAAACAGAAATTTAACACATTTACAGAACTTTTCATAATCATATGAGTTAAAAGCTTAAATTATAGGAAAAAAATTAAAATTTTAAGATTCGAAAAAGTTTGGATATTCAGATGGATGAACACAAACACACACACACTTTTTCATTTCTGGTGCAGCATCTTTTGTAATTAAGGTTCTGGTATATAAGTACTTATTACCTTATGCTCCTATGATCCTTTAAAAAATGTCCTCTGAAGAAATATTCTGAGTGTTTGCCCAAAGTACAATCTTGGAAAACGAGGGAAAGAAATCCCTTCTGTAAACACAATCATCGAATAAATCGAGATTACACTAGAAAAAGAGGAAATAGGAGATAGTTATTAACGGAAAAATAATTATTTAGGAGAATATTTCCAGATTGTTTCTCCACTCTTTCTACACCAAATAGAAAAATATAAACATTTTGTTACATATTTAGCAAAACAAAACATTGTTTGATAAGATTATTAAATCAAATTTAAAGTATACAGTTCTTCAAACTTATAATTTTGCTAAGAAAAATACCAAACGATCATAGTATGATGGCTGATTATTAAAGATATTATTGTTAAAACAAGGCTCTAGCTTAAATTTGTAACTTATAAGCAAAAAATATAAATAGTTAAAATACATTCTAATTCTAATTTTACGAAAAAATAATCTTATTGGGAAAATACTTCTAATTATAAATCTTTTTCTGTATCATTTTATTATTATTTTGTTTAACTATTGTATATATTTACTTCAATGTTTTACTTAGTAGAAAAAAACGAGCTCCAGTGGCTCAGTAGCTTCACGCCACTTCCCGTAAGCTCAGCAAAGTGAAGCATCATTTGCCGCGGGCAGTGGTTGGGAGGGTGACCACGGTGTACTCACCTTCACTGGGTTGCTGGAACTCCGTGGGTTGAGGACGTGTCCACGTTAATCTGTGACGTCCAAAGTCCTTCCGCTGGTGTGGCGTGGATGTGGAAAGGAGGGTGCCAGCTCAGTTGTGGCCTCGTGTGACCGTGGTTCAAAATTACGAGGCACCTTAAAAAAGAGCAAAGTCGTACTTTCACCTTCGTGGTGCTCTGATCCAAAGGCATAGCGAGCTTGGCTTGTCCAAGTGTCATAAGCAACATCAACGAAAAAACAATCTTATTGGGAAAATACTTCTAATTAAAAATCTTTTTCTGTATCATCTTAATTATATTGTTTAACCATGGTATATATTTACTTCAATGTTTTACTTAGTAGAAAAAAGTAAAATTACTTCTAGTGGAAAATCAAAATATTTTATAAAGTTTTTTTTTTTAAAAAAAAAAAACATCAGTTCGCTATACAAATTTTAAAACAAAATATTATATATATTCATTATAATATTATTTTAATACAACACTTGATTATAAATATATTTTATCTGAGAGAGTAAAAGCTGGTAACAACTGGGTAATTCCCATGTGAGAAAGTAACATAAACTTATCACATGAAAAGACAAGCAATTAAAAAGATTCACCAATAAGACTTAATAAGCAGTTTTAGTGCATGCTATGCTTTGTTTTTGTTCGTCATAAAAAAAATAAATAACTTGAAAACATTTAGTTCCTTGAAGAGGAATTCTTTGGAGAGATTAATGCTTCCCTTACTTGTTAAGTTAGTAGCCAGAACTCTTCAACTAAATTCCAATCATCATACTTGCATACAGCTATACTCTGCAGCATAATTTTTAAAGTCAATTTTGAGGGAGAATTTTTAATACAATAAATTCAATAAATATAATTTAAATTATATAATAGATAAAATGGATAATTTAAATCCGATGAAGAAAATTTTAGTATTTTTTCTTTTAATCTTTTCTTATCATCAAAACTGACGATATCGGAATTTTAAACAAAAATAGCTCCGTCCATGTTACTTCTCATTTGAATGCTTCTAAAATCTTAAAAATTGATTCTAATATGTATTTATTTCGATCATTTTAATATTTCTATTTCCCAAATTAACCTACTTGAGCTTATCTTACTTACAATGGAATGTTATGATTTAGTCTTAAAATAATAAGGCATATTTCGTTATTTAATAGTGATGAATTGATTAAATGATGATGAATCGTATAAAATTTCAATGAAAAGGCGATATAAAATGTTTTAGCCCATATTTTTTTAATAATACTATTATATCGTATACATTCGTAAAGATAAATCTTATATTACAATAATATAACATTGAATAAATCTAAGTTTCATGAATACGAAGTTTTAAACAATAAATATTTTTGTGAAATATCAATAAATCTCAAATAGCAGAAAGTTTAGATTGATTTGCATAAGTTTATTTCTTGTTGCTAATCTGTAAAAAAAAATTATGGAGCAATGAATGTAAAGGTATTTTTATTCATCAAAAATATGTAGAGTCAGAGTATATTTTGTCAAAAAAATATAAAATCAATGAATTTTAACGAACTTCATGATAAGTTCTTATTTTGTGAAATGCCTTTCTGAATCTAATCTTAACTTTTTATTTCAGAAAACTATTGCATTCAGTTTCGATATTTTTATGCTTATTATAATGCTAGAAAAAATTCAACGAACTTTTTGATACCTTGTTTTACAAGTTTGCTTTTTATTATTTCAGTGATATTAATTTAAAAAAAAATAATGTTGGCGTAAGCAAGGCAATAGCCCTAGGATTCAAAAGAGAGTGATTACAAATATTGCAGTTATTAATTTAGAATAATTAATTAATTGGAACAAGTTCAGTATCCCCATACACTAATTTCTCGACAAATCTGGAAACCGTTGTTTTCGTTGTAGTGTTGCCGATTTCAGCTTTTGTTTTTATTGTAGTGTTGCCAAATTTAGTTTTTGTTACTATTAATATTTTTTCGTTGCCAGATTCCGTTTTTCTCGTGTTTTAAATAATTTTTATGTTATCTATGTGCTTTTTTTTAGTGGCAATAGCTTTTTTAGTTTCACTTCGAGAACTTTCCAGAACTTTCTTTGCTAATTGTTCTACGTTTTAATTGGTAGTCATTTTAATTTCGTTTACTGTTGCTGCTGGAATCAGTGGATTTCCCGCTGTTGTGTTTCGTTGTCGCCAGTGTCCAAACATCGTAAATTTTTCTTTTTTACTATTTCTTTTACATTATTTACTTTTATTTGGTTTAATTTTAATAAATATTTTTTATTAATTGATATATTTTATTTTATATATTTAAAATCGTTAAATATTCTTTTTTCTTATTTCGTTTTCTTAATTTATTATCATCTTTTTATTGTTTTAATTTATTTATTGTTTTAATTAGAAATGTCTCATGTTAAAAATGTTGTTGAAAAATATCAACAAATTATATTAGCAAAAATTAAAGATAATAATGACGGATTTTTTACTTTTTCCAGCTCAAGACCAACAGTTGGAAAATCCAGAATTGTTAATAGAATTTTTTTAGTTCATATTGCTCAGGATTACAAATTATTAATTTAGGATTCGCAAACATTAATTAATTTTTTAACGGAAATTGGATTTGGAGAAGGTGTAATTATTTTATTTAAATTCTATTGCTTACATGTATTTTTTTACTGTATTCGTGTTTCATTTTCATTTACTTAAAAAGTGTATACATTTTAAAAAATATTTTATTCATGTTTTTTTTAATTTTAAAAAATGTATATATTTGAAAAATATTTTTTGCATGCTTTTTTTGTAAAATTAGATAATTTTTACTGAAATGTGACACTGGTGACAAACGAATAAAATGTCGAAATAAATTTACCAATCGGCATGTCAGCTTAACTTCATATCAAGTAAGTCCATTATTTATATTTATTTACCTTTTTAAATTTTCTGAAATGCTTATTTTTTTCGATCGAACTTCGGGAAATTTCCCGTTTTAATAAACGCGTGCCTAGCTTGGCAACTTGGCGACAAAAAAATTCGCCGCGGTCGCCAAGTGTATGGGAATACTGAACTTGTTCCAATTAATTATTAAAACATTAAAAAATTCAAATCATCTTTGCCGATTTAAATTAGCCATAAGATGTGTCTTCTCTGTTTCATTTTGCTTTTTCTGCTGTTCTATTGTCCATGTGTGTTATATTGACATTATATTTCTTAAATAGGAAAAAAATATGGCGTAACAATTAGATTCGCGCATGTGTACTAATAGTTAATAAAGTTTTATTCCAGAGGATAAAAGAGTTTATAAAAGCTTGCTCATGGTTCACACAGAATGTCTATGTTTGAACACTGAAAAATTGGCACAGGTGCCGTATAATCCATGATTCCAATTTCTGAATTTTTTTGGCGATGAAGAAATGTTGCCAAGATGACGTGTCGTGACGTACGCGATAACGTAAGTACTAGGGTTACCAAAATAGAATTTTTTGCATAATTCTTATAGGTCTTCATATGTATGACGTAATAAAACAAGGTTGCCATATACATAAGAAAATCTGCCAATCTCAGAATTTGGCGCATGAATTATACACCTGTGCCGAAAAATTATATAGTATGAAGTGCTATGTTTTTATTTATGAGAAAAAATTTCAGATTATTACTTTTCAATTTGTCTGTGATTCATTAAATAACAGTACATTGAAAAAATTTAGATGATAGTTGACCCTAAATATAATATAAACTAATTTTAAAACATATTAGCTTAAGCATATAAAAAGTAAACATTTTAAATTTGTATAATAAACAATAAATTTTGTATTAAGTCTTTATATTTTTTTAAACTTAAATCAATTTCTAAATTTATAACCTAAAGTATGATTGTGGATAAATTTCAAACTCAAAAAGTATTTTTCTAGATAAAAAGTTTTAATATTTATTATTTTGCAACTTGATTAGGAGAAATTTTATAGCTAATTTAATTTAATCCGCACTTTTAATTATTTATATAAGTTTCAATTCTATGACGTTTGTCTTAATTAAATTATTATAATATTTTTTTATGTTCTATTTCGAATAAGAATCTTCTGCTGCTGCAGTAGAAACACATTTTTACAACATGATGTAAATTATCCAGTGTGCAGGGAAGAACTACCAAGTTATTTAAAATAAGTAATGTCAAAATATTTTTAGAGATGTAATAATATTTTCATCTATGTAAACAAATATTTCATCGAAATTATGTTATAATTATTTAAAATCCTATCTGTCAATTAATTTTGGCCCCTAGAGCATTATTTGAATAATTTTCTATTCTAAATAAATTATTTAGAATTACAAAAAAAATCAATATATGGAGCAGATAAAAATTTTATTATTCAAGTCTGTCTTCTGACTACGAACATTAATAATAAAATGCATCATCCTTGTGACAAATTTAAAAGCTTTAATTCACTTCCAACGAAAGACCCAGGTTTTAAATAAATTATGTTCAGATACCTAGCTACTTAGCACAGAGGGAGATTTAGAAATTTGAGAAGGGAATTTGCCAGCTTAGTGTCAAAATCTTTCTGATTGTCATTTCTACAGAATTATGACTCATTGTCTGTGAGTGTGTATTGGGCAGTATTTATGTCATTGTTAAACACCAGTTCAATTAGTTTAATGTAAACTAACAAAATTATAAGTGAAATCTTACCTTGTTTGAAACTATTAATTTATTTAAGATCATAAAGTAATTAACTTTGAACTTATTTATATTCAGTTAATTCAAACTTTATCTTAACAATGTAACTTTTAGGTTTTTTGTTCCTTTGAATGTTTTGCTTCAATGCTTAAATTTAATGCTCATTTTTCAGCAATTAATTAAAACAGTTTTAATACATTTATTTTACTAAAATACCCACTTAATATAAATTTAATTTAAACTTACGGAATATGTAGATTATCATGTTATACTTGAATTATTTAAATTCAAGCATAGCATAAAGCTATGCTTTGCTAAGCCTAACGGTTTACAAGAAAACAGTAATCGTAATAAGAATTGATTAAGGATTCTGCTTAAAAATAATTTCAAAATGAAAATTAAAGAAAATAAAGTAGCAAAAATGATTACATTTAATAACATCTAGTTAAAAATAAATAAAATATAATGAATTTCAGTGATTTAAGATTGAATGTTGCAAATCATTACTACATAAATGTAGACAAATCTAGAATAATTTTAATAAATAGTTTCTATAATTTCGTTTATTATTGGAAATTTAAATACTTAACATACAATTCTAGGGATTCTATGCCTGCAGAAAATAATGAAAATAAAATCCTTACCTTCATTTTTCGTCCGGTGCTTTACATCCACAACGAAATCCAAATTGAATGTAAAAGACAGGGTTGAAATTCCGGCGCTACATCCACAGTGAAAAGCAAAACGATTATAAAAGACAGTATTAAAACTCCGGCACTATATCCATAGCGAAATAAAAAAAGAATAGACAGTATTAAAACTCCGGCACTATATCCATAGCGAAATAAAAAAATGTGAATATAAAGGACAACATTTATATTCCGCGCTACATCCGAAGTAAAATAAAAAAATAACTATGAAAAATTAGGATTTTTAAATTGTAGCGCTTTACATCAGATAAAAAATCCATGTGCGGCGGCGAAACATTCCGACGCTGTATTTGATGACACATTTGGCAACTAATCGCTTTTGGTGATTATTTGGCGAATTAAATTAGTAAGGAATAAAACTCACTAAATTTTACCAGATTTGGCGACTTTCCGGGCTCGGCGAGCTGAGACCGTAATATCCAGTTTAGCCATTGTTAAAATACATTATTGACAACATAGTTGATTAATATTTTATTTATCAAATATTCTACGAAATTAGAGTTGTATTTAAATATTTCAGTGTTTTCATTGTTATAAAAATTGCTTAGTGATATTTCTTTGGAAATTGGATAATCATCTAATTTTATATTTGTTTTAGATATCTTTTATTAAAAATATAAACGGAAATTTTTTATTTTATTTCTTTATTGAAAATTCTTGATTTTTATTCCACACACATTTACTGGTATTTCTTCCATTTCTTGATTTTTATTCCATTTATATATTTACAATTACTAAACATTTTTATTTTAATTTTATCATATTTTTTCATAGTAAAATGATATAATTTATTTTCTGTTAATTAAATAGAATTTCAATAAATTTTATATGATTTATAAACTTATTATTTATATTTTCATAAAAATATTAATTTTTTCTGTTTAATATGTCATTGATAGATGAGATTTCTTAATTAGAATTGCCTTTAATATACGTTATATTAAATAGAATTCTAATTAAAAAATTTTATTTAGAAAATATAACAAAAATTTTTTTATATTTTCTAAGTAAATTTTTTTGATTAGAATTTTATTAAAAAATGTTTATTTTTTAATACAGATCATTATATTCTAGTTAAGATCATTAATTCAATTCCATTTTGTAACATTTATTAAATAATCATTTTTTTACTCAAAAATGTTTGTAAGTACTTACAATAAAATAATATTCAAATTAATCATATTAATTAAAATAAAGGGCCTTGTTTAAATTTGCATGAAATGTAAAAATGCATTTAAATAAAAAATGTAATGCTTTTTTAAAATATCTTTTTTTTAAATCATTATAACACGTATATAAGAAATATTCCTTTTTTAAATACATGTTAAGAAATAGAATTCGAATTTAGATCATTCATTTAGAACATGTAAAGTTTATTATTTGATAACCGTGACTCATTTCTTAAATTTATATTTTACTAAGTATAAAATTAATTAAAAGTCTATTCGGGAAATCTTGTTGGTTGTTTGATATTTATAAAACAAAGTTTCAGGCAACTCATTTATTTTAGTAAAAAAATTACATTATACTACAAATTTTACTTTATTTTATTAAAAAATTCTAAAAAATTTTAATGCTATTTATGATTTATATTTACATATTAGTGAAGGAATCTGGAATTCATAAGAATTCATAAAGAAAAGCTAATTTAAAATTATAATTAAGAAACAGAAATACATGAATGAAAACTTTGTAATTTGTTCTTGCCTAACTTATTTTAAATATATTGTTCTGAAGATTTTTCTAATACTACTGTGCACATTAAATATTTCCTCTCATTATAATCGTACTTTAAAAAAAATAAGTAAATAAAAAATTTAAAATATATCTATGTTTTGGGAAAATAAAGTAAATTTATGAAGGAAGTGTGGGATTTCTTAAGGAAGTTTTATATATAGGAAAATCACAAATAACTTTTCTTCAAGCAAATAACTATTCAGAGTAAAGCCTCTTCATATCAACTTCAGCCATATTTGGAAGCTGGAATAGGTATTGAGAGAGATAGAGATTTTTCAAGCATGTGTACATAGTGGATTTTTGAAAGTTTTCTATTTTTTTCTTCATTGTGATGTCCGACAAGAAGCAAAAATGAAATGTGTTTTTAGATGTTATGCAATTTATTTTCCGCTGTTTAGCTATCTATTACATTGTATTGAATGAAGAAAATATTTCTTAGAATAAAAAAGTGCGGGATATTAAATGCACTTAGTAATTGTTATTTCATTTAAAGCAATTTTATTTAACTTTCAATGATTTGTGGTACTTGTCAATTGCTCTATTTATAAAATTTTTATTTCCTGATATAAATATAGAAATATCCGAAGAGAATACGGGAGTATCAAAACATTGATTGACATAATTATAATTTTTTTTTAAAAATTATTCATTGCAGAAGCTATTCTATGTATTTTGTAAAATATATATATATATATATATATATATATATATATATATATATATATATATATATATATATATATATATATATATATATATATATATATATATATATATATAACAATATTCTGTGTATTTCTTGCAAAAAATTATGCTGAAGGGGAAACTACCTAGTCATAATTTTTGTTTTTCTTGGTTGCACTTTTCTGTTCATGGAAATGAAAACATGAAATTTCCGTGCGTTATTGTGTTATTGCTGAATGCAATCACCAGCCCAAAAATGATAACACTTTTAAATCGCACATTTTAAGAACACATGCACCTGTTCATAAAACCAAAGATTTGTATGATTTGTAAACATTGCAATCAGAAACATCAATATTGTTCTTTTTGCGGTTGATTTGAAATCAATACCACAAACAATATCATTTTTTAATTGCTCATTTTCCAATTGCAAGAGTTCTTTCAAAAACAAATCCAGTTTTGTCAGTAATATGCGAAGAAACCACAAAAATAAGGGTAAAACTACCTCAGTAAAAACAGGTTCATTTGACATAAATGATGATTTAGAAATACTTAATAATTCTGATATGAATATTTTTTCAGTATCTCTCTCGAAATTAAAACATGAGTTAGATAACTCAAATAATGTCCTAGACTCAGATACAGCAGAAATCAATAACATATGATTCTTTTGAAAGAAATTTATGCTAATTTTGTCTAAAGTTACCGTCTCTTTATTGTATACCATCAGCAACTATTGAAGCAATTATCGATGAAATTCAAACTTTGTAGAAATTCAATACAAATCTCTTGAAAGAAAACATAAAACAAAAATTATCAATTTTGTCTGTTCCTCAGAGTTAAATCTCACAAATTCTTAAAGTTATTACACAATGTGACTTATTTTCTTTGTGTAACGGTACTACATTAAGAACTAATAAAATGTGTATGGTTCTTTTATCGGTATACTTTGGAAAAATTGAAAAAAATATTTAGAAGTGTTGCTTAAAGTATTCAGAACTTTATTTTTTTCTTAAGAAATTATTGCTTTGTAAATATGAAATTTAGAAATGAACATAAAATTTAATCATGAATTTGCTTATTGGTTTAAGATTTCTACATCTTCTCAGGATGCAGTAGATGTTATAGACTTAACTTCCACACCATGTATATTAATCTGTGGTATATATTATATATTTCATAAGGTTTGAAATGTTTTAACTCAAAAGCAAAAATGTGTTGTTACATTAACTGACATCTTAAAATAATGTTTATTCTGCTAACATTCGATTTCAGATAAATCATATGAATACATAAAATTCTAACAAATCAAAATAAATTATTCAGTTAAATATATCTTTTTCGATACAACTTCAATTGTATTTTTCTTTATTTGTCTATATGCACTCGTGTCCAAAAATTAAGGATAACGCAAGTTAAGGCAAAGAAAGAGACAGAAGCAAAATGAATGTGACTTATTCGTAAAGTCTATTTATTAAACAAAAGGTAAACAACAAATAAGATGCTATATGTTTGACATCATTAATAAAAATTGCGATTTTTACTCCCTGAAAAATTTTCAAAAAAGAACCTATTTACAGAAACCAACATAACATGGTTGGTATGATGGTTAATACATAGTATGCCCCTCCAGACGATGCAATACAGGCCGTACAACGCCTAGGTATGCTGAGTACCAAATTATTGATCTGATCTTGGAGAATATTACAACACTCATCAAGCAATGCTCTTCGAAGTTCCAGTAGACACGTGGGAGGGGCTTGATGGACTGCAATTCATCGGCCAAGCATGTCCCACACATGTTCTATTGGATTCAAATCCGGTGAGTATGCTGGCCAGTCCATACGGGTGATATCCTCCAATTGAAGGCATTCGTTTGTGTTTGTACGGTGAGGACGGGCGTTGTCATCCATAAGCAGAAATTCCGCACCCATGGCGCCACGAAACAAACGTACATGTTGTTCCAGAATGACATTTCGATAGATGTGGCCTGTCATGGTTACATTCTGAATATGCAGGTTAGTTCTGGAACCCAGAATAATTCCTCCCCAAACAAGCAATCCTGCACCATCGTAACGGTGTCGTTCAGTGGTGTTCTCTTGGTGGTAACGGGTACCTGGCCCTCTCCATATGAAAGTCCGGTGAGAACCAGAATGAAAGCTAAATCTGGACTAGTCGGAAAACATCACACAAGACCACTGATGAGGTGTCTAAAGTACATGCTCTCTACTCCAGGCTAACCGCAGGGGACAGTTAGTTGCGGTAAGTGGAAAACATCTGAGAGGCCTACGAGCATATAGACCAATGTCCCTTAAGGGTCTGTACAGGGTTTGCTTTGAAAATGTCGTACCGGTAGCTGAAGAGAGCTGACGAGACAGGTCTGATGCTGTCCTCCGTCTGTTTCTTTTGGCAGAAACAGCTAAATACCTGTCCTCCTTCGGCGTTGAAACCCAGGGGCCACATGTGCTGTAACGTCTACTCACGTTACCATCATCTTGGAACCGTTACCAAAGCCTGGAGATGACATTCTGGGGGATTCCAAGATCCTCAGATACTTCCAGCTGGGTACGTCCACATTTCAGACAACCGATAATTCTACCATGTAAAACATCATCCAAATGCTTCCTTCTTACTCCCTTATTAACAAGAAAGTCTCTAGAGAGTTGTCCTTGGATCACGACCCTACAGGAAGTCGAGTTGAGGGTCATTTTTAGCAAATTAACTAACTTTAATGGAATACCAAAAACAAGCATAGCCTTAAATAATTCATTGCGGTCTATAGAATCGTATGCCGCCTTGTAGTCAATGAACAAAATATGTAAATCAATATCAAATTCATGACACTTCTCCATAATTTGTCTAAGACCAAAGATATGGTCCACTGTGGATTTTCCAGTACAGAATCCACATTGATAGTCGCCCACAATATTATCTACATATGGGACAAGTCTTTTGTACAATATCTTAGAAAGAGCTTTGTAGCAAATGCACAATAAGCTTATTCCTCTATAGTTTTCACATACTAATGGATCGCCCTTTTTGAAAATTGGACAAAGCAAGCTTGTAAGCCAATCCTGTGGCATCTTCTCGAATGTCCAAACATACTGGATTATTCCATGTAAGAGCTCTAAGAACTTTGGCCCTCCTTTTTTTATAAGTTCGGCCTGTATGAGATCTACTCCGGGTGCTTTATTGTTTTTGAGCTCTTCTATAGCAAGCAATGTTTCCTGCAGAGTTGGAAGATCCAGCTCCAAAGGTCCATCTATGATTTCCTCATGTGTAACCGCAGGATCAACAGTATAATCATTAATCTTCAGCAGGTCTTCAAAATGCTCAACCCATCTCTCCAAAATTTCAGAGCTTTCACTAAGGATAACACCAGCCTTATTTCTACAATAGTTGATTTTAGGTTTAAAGTCTCTTCGACAGTAGCTGACCTTTTGAAAGAATGCATGGCATTCATTGGTCTTCTTGAGGTGTTCCACATCCTTGAATCTATCTTCCTCAAACGCCCTTTTCTTAGCCCTGAAAACCCTCTTCTCATATCTTCGTGCCTTATGGTAATCCTCCATGCTGCAGAGATCTTTTATATGCAATAAGTGTTTGCTCATTTGCATCTTTACATTCATCATCCAACCAATCCTTACTTTTCTCCTTAGTCTTGTGGCCCAAAATTTCAGCTGCTGTATCAGAAATGGCCCTCTTAAATTGGCACCATAGTTCTTCAAGATCGGCCACATTGGAGAATCCAATTTCACTTCCGAGATTCTCCTTTCTAAAGTCTTTCTATAATTATTGATCACTGTATCCTCTTTAAGTTTGTTACAATCAAACATTTTTATCTTTTTACTTCGTTCTTTATTGGCATTGGAGACTTTACATCTTAGCCTAGCTAACACTAAATAGTGATCACTGTCAATATTAGCTCCTCTAAAGGTTCTAACATTAATACAGCTTGTAAAATGCCTAGCATCAACAAAAACATGATCAATCTGGTTAAGTATTATCCCATCCGGTGATTTCCTTGTATATTTATGAATGTTTTTACGCTCAAAATAGGCACTACCAACCACTAGGTCATGTGCAATAGCAAATTCAATGACACGTATACCATTATCATTTGATTCTTCATGAGCACTATGGCCACCAATAATGGGTCTGAACTCTTTCTCTTTACCCATTTTAGCGTTCAAATCACCCACAACAAGTTTTATATCATTATGTGGGCAACTCCTTAAACACTCAGAGAGCTTTTCATTATATATTTCCTTCTCTTCATCCCCTTTGTCCTCTGTAGGGGCATGTACATTAATAATACTATAATTTGCAAGTCTCCCCCTCAAACGTAACTTGCATAATCTTGGCGTAATAGCTCTAAAATCCATAATTAGATGTTTCAACCTCTTATTAACTAAGAAACCAGTTCCCTCTATGTGCTTTTTGTCGTGGCAGCTGTAAAACAATAGATGAGTTCTCTTGTCTAGGGAACCCTGACCAGTCCACCTCATCTCCTGGACCGCAGCAACATCCACCTTGTAACTATCAAGTTGCTGTATAAGCTCCTGCAGGGCTCTAGCACGATAGAGAGAACGCACATTCCAAAAACCAAAAATCAAGTCCTTAAGCCTTTTCCGAGTTCGTTTACGAGTTAGGCAC
The DNA here is from genome assembly GCA_037975125.1 of Latrodectus hesperus. Lineage (NCBI taxonomy): Eukaryota > Metazoa > Arthropoda > Arachnida > Araneae > Theridiidae > Latrodectus > Latrodectus hesperus. The sequence continues at coordinate 34,358,369 of CM075861.1, forward strand.
CAGTCAATTTCCTGTTCAGACTTTGAAACCGAAGGTTTTTTCCGGGGTGAGGGGGTTAACCTCACGCCCAACCCCCAACCTGGAGGACCAGTCCCCTGATATAATCCCCAGGGGCAGGGTACCCGGCTATCCCCCCAGGCACTGGGCACCTATTTTTGTCGCCTTTTACGACACGCATAGGCTACGTTGGGACTATTCTTACCCCCCGGTCACCACACGGAGCTTGAGTATATGATGCTGACGGCGTAAATATGCGGACAACAATTTTTTTTAATATTTCCTAATTTTGCACCATTTTATATAACTTGTTATTGAAATTAAAGTTTTCTTCGAGGGAAGTATTTAACTCTAAGATAACTTTGATTTCCCTTTTTAGGTAACTATTTACAAAGTTTAAAGAAATTCTGTTTTAAAGCAAAATATTTTATACAATGTTATTTTATAAATTATTGTTACTTTCACACATTGTAGAATTTTAATTTTTCTGTTTATTTTAGCTGAAAATGTTTACAAATTGTGTATATATGTATGAAAAAATTTTTTTTTCCATATTTTCTACAAAAGGTGTTTTTTTAAATTTAAAATCAGCTATTGTAAGTTAATTTTAAAATGGGCATAAGGTTCATGTTTCTCACAATATTTCTAAAAACTTTTAATTCGCAGTTATAGATTCGCTTCTCAAAATATTTACTTTTTTCAGTAAAGCAATAATGATATTAATTTGCTGTTATTATTTATACACATTCTTAGTTTTTAAGTTATTGCTTCTCCTTTTTTCTTCTTCTTTCCAATCCCCTTTGTTTACCAGGGCTAAACTAGGTCCATGACGTCATGAACCGCCAGAAAGTCCATGACTAGCAAAGATGATTCGAAGATGTCCTCTTTATTAAGTCCCAGGCAAAAGATAATATGTTCCGGAGACGCACTTGCCGAGTTGCATTTGGGACAAGGCACGTAGCATTTACGTCCTTCGCAGAATGAAATGGAACGAAGATGTCCACTTCGGAAGCGGGTGATGGTAGTCTGGCTCCTCCTGTCGCATTTAAGAGTGAGGGAGCATCCCGGTGAGTAGCTTTGGTACCAATGGTGCAAGGGTGGAATTGGCTTGGTTGATCTTGTTGACACGGGAGTAGAGTTCAAGGAAGCTAAGTGGGCCAAATGAAGCCGAGGTCTCACTAGTACCTGCCTTTGCAAGAAAGTCAACAGCTTCGTTGCCTTGCAGATTAATGTGGGATAGAATCCACTGAAGAAAAGTAAGCCGATCCTGTGATAGTTTCTTCAGTTTTGGGAGTATAGAAACTCCTACAAAGTCACGAACGTTAGACCATGTAGCAAGATGTTGGATGGAACTCTTGCTGTCCTATAGGATCCAGATGTTTCTTTCTTTGACGAATGGTTCAATGGCTTCGAGGGCCGCATCGACAGCAATTAACTCACTTTGGAAAACGGAGCAGAAATCTGGGTTTCTTTTTTGTATCTTTACGCCTTAAGTAGAGTCGTTAAGGAAGGCAAAGATCCCACTACCTGAATGGTCATTGCAATCCCTGCTGCCATCCGTGTAGATCTTGATATCATTATCAGGAATATCGTTGATGACCTCGAGGGCCAGTTGTTTTAAGAAGGCCGGGTGATCAGTTTGTTTGTAAACGGAAACAGGGAGGCTAGTGTGAAAAATGACATTTGGCAGTCCTTCAGATGGGTCTATAGGTGGATTTAAGTAATGCTGTTCAACACTGTTCTTTATGAACGTGGTGGAATGTACTTGTCTAAATGGACTATTTATTTTAAGACGTTGGTTACTTGTCTAATTCTTTAAATAGGAAGAGGTTTTGGGATCCAAGACTGTAGTTTGTTGTAATATTTTACAAGGCTGGCTTTTCTTCTAAGGTTCAGCGGTTGCAGATCCTCTTCATAGAGAACAATGTCATTGGGGCAGGAGTTACGAAGGCCTGTGATGATTCGGGCTGCACTGAGCTGAACACGTTCCAATTTCTGGAGACTAGATTCAGAAGCACAGCAATAGATCGTGTTCCAAAATAGGTCTTATAAGGGAGATGTAAGTATTTTTGAGGGTAACAACGTCAGCGCCCCATTCACGATCAGAAATGTACTTTAATATGTTGATTCTTTTTCGACCTTTTGTAACTAGATGTTCAATATGTTATTACTCAAAATTTCTGGATCCACAACGTATCCCAAGTATTTTGGGTATTTGACAGAAACTAGAGGCTGGTGATTTAGAAGAACCTTTGGGCAATAGTTGTATAATTTTCTATTGGTTATTGCTTCTTATTCCTTTTAGTAATACTCTTCAGTTAGAAAAAAGTAATTGAAACAACATACTGAAGATATAATTTTTGATAGCAAAAATGAATCCTTATAAAACAAATTCTATATTCTCTTTTAAATAAATCAATTATAAATGTGTTTATCGAGATATAAAGCATCAGTTAGAATGATTTAGTTGAAGTAAAGATTTTATCATTTTCATTAGTAGTGAGACCTTCATTACCAAACATTCTTATCATGAAATTGTTAAAATCTTTTGGAATAATTTTTATCATCATAATGATTGTGATTGCATAAATCTAAGAAGGACTTATTAACTATTTAAAGAAGTATATTTTAGGGAAATTCAATCAATTATATAAAACAATAAAAAGTTCTAAATATTTTATTGATCTATTAAATAACTTCTCCTCTAAGATATTCGACTCTTGAAGTTTCAAATTAGTTATTCATGTGTTTGATTTCTATTTTTGTTTTTGTTTTTTAGATGCTTGTTCAACATCAATCCTTTGTGGCAAACAAAATCAAAAAAATTTGTCAAGGACGGAATCCAAGCATGTGTTTTGTCACTGCTAAATAATTGATCTAACTTTGAATGGCTATGATTATTAAAATGTAGACTAAATAAAAAAATAAATTCTTTACTTTGTTTGTGTGTTGTCAATTATTGCTTTTTTTCCCTTCAGAATCTTCATTTGCTTGTATTATAATGGAAAAAATTATCAATTACTTTAAATAATTTCAAAAAGAAAACTTTTATTGTTTTACAATATAATTGAAAAACTATATCATTAACTAATTACCCTTTGGTGTTTTTAGTAAAGTGGAATGTTTTGTAAGATTTCTTTCCATCCTAAATCTGTAGAATCACAGGTAAATCAAAAATTGATTTTATGTTTAGTTTTGTATCTTATTCAATATAACTATTTCTTAATTTTTTCTAAAAAAAAATCAACCCATTGTTAAAGTTACGTTTGTGACGTAAGAAAGTTAAACAATATCGTTAGATATTGAATGTTTAATAATTGATCACCGAATGTTCTGAAAAACAAAATCTTCTACAATATAAGATTAATTATGTTTTTTATACTTTGTATATTTTATAAAAAATTACTTACTAATAATTGGCTCATAATTAGGAAATTCGCTATTGCGTATTCAATTGGTTTATACACTCAGTTACAAGTAAAATATAACATTAATATTTATTCAATAAATCTCCTTTCTGCTGGAAAATTAACAAAATTTACCAAAAAGCGGAAATTAAGGCTTTTTTATTTTCAATCATTAATTATTAAAAGAAATATGTTTATAATATAAGCCATTTAACAGAATATAATACAAATATTTATTTCAAATGAAAATTGTTTCATTCTGAAAAATAAAAAGCCTTTGAAAATAATTATGAGCTATAATATAAATCATTGTGCATCCATAATATGTTTAGATCTTCAAGAGGCCATGAATCTTCTTATTTAACGAAAAGGGGGGTGATATGTAACATTTCCTTACCATGAAGAAAATAATCCCCATTTCTTTCAAAAATTACCTTTTTACATAAAATAAGCTCCTAAATAAAAATGTCATAAGAACCAGAATAAAATGAAAAAAAAAATACTTTGTGAAAATAAAACTAAAACTTATGAAAACATAGCTGTAAATAGCTATTACAATAGTTTCTAGAGAATATACAGTAAAATGCATAGTAAAAAGTGCTATAAAAATAACAGTAGAAAGTGCTGTAAAAATTACAGTAAAAAGGGCTGTAAAAATAACAGTGAAAAGTGCTGTAAAAATTACAGTAAAAAGGGCTGTAAAAATAACAGGGAAAAGTGCTGTAAAATTACAGTAAAAAGGGTTGTAAAATTACCGTAAAAATTGCTGTAAAAATTACAGTAAAATGTTCTGTAAAAGACTACGAATATACTGTAAAATTTACAGCATATTGTACTGGTGCCCAAATTGCCAGCACTTTTTGCTGTAAAAATAAAGTGCTTTTTTTAGTGTGGTTATGATTTAACTTTTAATCATATTAATAAAAACACATTTTTCGTAAAATTTAAGGAGATTAATTTAGGCAGTATTTTAGTACATGAAAAATATTATCTGGTTACTTCCCTAGTATTTTTAAAAATTGGAAATAAACATCATGTACAAAGAACATTTGCAGTTCAACTTCGAATAGTAGGCATTAAAACTGATTGATTTAAACAAAACTGAATGTTTCTTTCTTCCTTTTTTTAAATTTTCAATGGCAGGGCGAATACAAGGAATAACACAAATAAAACACATGAAAAATCCCAAAATAGACGTGAGACGAAGACAGGACAGGTGAATACAGTAGATAGACGTAAACGAGATGACCGGAGTCATGTCCCCAAAAGTTCTCTGGCTTGCCAGTAAAGCGATGATTCAGAGCTGCCATGCAGTGCAGCACAGCGGTGCGGGTGTGTCCTGTTCATGGGCTCTGCCAAGTTGCAGAGCGGACTGTTGGATGAATTTAAGATGCAAATGCGGTGCAAGTGCTCAGCCAGACAGTCAGCACCCGTCAGGAGTCGAAACTGTGCCACATCTTCACGGCGTGGACCACCAGAGATATTCAGAAGATCATCTTTCCACCGCTTGGATTTCATCCTTTCTTGTAGTTTAGAAGCTTGAATTCTTTTAAAAACTTGTTTTAGGTGTAGCTTTATAGTGTGGGAAGCCCGGTGGCTTAGTGGCAGCGTTTCACGCTCCCATAACACAGGTCCGAGGTTCTATCCTCGGGCTGGGCAAGGTTGACTTAGCCTTTCATCCCTTCAGTGGGTCGATTAACTGAGTACCAAGCATGCTTGGGAACTAAACACTGGGGGTCTTACGTTAGGCTGACCACCTAACTGGGACATATGCTTCGCACCCCAGGGCCCTCGATCATGAAAACAGTTATGGGCACTGTAGGCCTTGGCCCACATGGGCTATCATGCCATGGAGTTTAATATTTATATATATATATATATATATATATATATATATATATATATATATATATATATATATATATATATATATATATATATATATATATATATATATTATGAGGCAGAGACGAAAAAGAAACAGCAATATAAATCGGAACTCTGTACCTTAAAAATCGAAGGATTTACAAGCTAGGAAATTTATGTGTATAAATATATTTCATAACACATAAAAAATAGTTTTTTTAATTTTTATCTTTTTCGCAAATAAAGGTAAAACTAGAGATAAGAATAGGCAGTACAGTTTAGAAGACCTGTATTAAAATAAAAATTGTCCCATAAGCGAATGACTTCTATCAAGCATTGTGTTATAAGTATTTATAGCGAGTGGCTCTTACTACGTGAGTGAGCGAGATCTCCGATGTTTCTGGACAGTACAGTTTAAGCCACTTATTGAGTAGCACACGACCCAATGCTCAGCTGCCACAGGGGGACCAGAGTCACAAAGAATACAGTGAAGGGAATCAGCAACACCAATACGGAAAAGCTCACACCTCAAGCTCTCACGTTCCGTTAAAAGTGTGTCAAAATCCCCTTTTTTAGCGATTCAGATATGGATTTTCTTAAGCAATTTCTCCATCAACTATTATTAATATTATAGCTGCTGCAGCATATTTCCCTGTTCATAGCCGTGAGTCGGACTTAACCAATTAGTGAAAACAGTCAGGTGGATGTTTCCGTAATTTAGAAGCAGCGATCAAGCAGAAGACGCCCTAATATTTGACCTTTAGGGCGTCTTCTGCTTGATCACTACAAGTACACTGCAGAAGTATCATTTCACTTGGAGGGTATGGTGACCACGACCAATTTAAACGTTCCATACCCACTTTTAGCGTACACGACGAATCTTAGATTAAGTCGATACTCAAACTCACAACCTTCCGATAATAATAACGACATCCTAACTGGCCAGGCGACCACGACTGAGAAAAAGTTTTCAGTACTTTATGTTGTTGTTGTTGCTTATGACACTTGGACAAGCCAAGCTCGCTATGCCGTTGGCTATGCGAATTTAAGTCAATAGAGAGCGTCTTTCATTTGGATCAGAGCACCACGAATGAGAAAGTACGACTTTGCTCATTTTAAGGTGCCTCGTCATTTTGAACCACGGTCAGGTGACGAGGTCACACCTGAGCTGGAATCCTCCTCTCCACATCCACGCCACACCAACGGAAGGACTTTGGACGTCACAGAATAACGTGGACGCGCTCCCAACCCACGAAGCTCCAGCAATCCAGGGAAGGAGAGTACACCGTGGTCACCCTCCCAACCACTGGCCGCGGCAAATGATGCTTCACTTTGCTGAGCTTACGGGAAGCTACTGAGCCACTGGAGCTCTTCAGTACTTTATACATTTTTGGGGAGAACAAAATTCCTTTAATAACTTAACGTTTACATCGTTATAGGTAAGTTTACTTTGAAATTGTTGAATCATCATCATTGTGGATTTCATATTAAAATAATCGATCAAAGGTAATGTTAGTTAAAATATTGAATCCAATAAACATTTTTTTAACTTCCTCAGTTTTGAATGAAACTAAAATATTTATGAGTTATTTGCATTAATAAATATGATTATATAAATGAATAAGTCATATTTCTCATATTTTCTGCACAAATTTTTAGTACCTATATATTTTTTTTAAAAATGTTCTTAAGTGTATTTTACTATTAAAGTAGATTTTCAAATAAGAGAATGAAGTCGAGTATATAATAATTTGGTTAAAATGTTTCCTTTTTAATTATTGTAGCAGTTTTTAAAAAATTAATAAAACAAGCACTAGGAAAAGTTATTTATGTCAGTTTAAAAGTTTCTTATATAAGATATTAAAATTTCATTTAAAAATATATTTGTAATATTATTATTTAAGAATAAAAAATATTTCATAAAAATGACACCTCAAAAATCGGGAGCCTAATATCAATCTAATGAATTTTAATTAAAATTTGTTTCACAAAACTTTTCTGGTTCAAAAAGCATATCGAAAATAATTTGAAATCTCACGTTTTTATGATTTCGGGGTAACATTTTGCATTCCTGAGAGTTTAATCTTGTCTCCTCTTCAATCTCGCCCTCCAAAAACTTGTAAAAGATTCTAACATAAGCACTCGAGGAGTGATTTTCAACAAGTCTGTACAGATAATTGCATATGCTGATGACGTAGACATTGTTGCACGAACACCCGAGGCCTTAAAAGAGGCTTTTATGTCACTAGAAGCTGCAGCTAGTAAAATGCATATTGCAATCAACCAAGACAAAACAAAATACATGACCACCGAAAAATATAGCACTCCCTATCTAAAGGTAGGAAACTACAAGTTTCAAACTTTTCCTCAACTTTAAATATTTGGGATCTGAATTGAATGCATCCAACGACATCGCACCTGAGATCCGCAGCAGGGTTACAGCTGCTAGCCGATGCTTTTTCGGCTTAAAAAGTACCTAAAATCTACTTTCGTCAGTCGAAAAACAAAAGTTTTGATATACAAATGCTTGATTCGGCCTATTCTCACTTACTCATCTAAAACGTGGACATTGACTGAGAAAGAAAAAGAAACCATCTCCATTTTCGAAAGAAAAACTTTAAGAAGCATCTTTGGTGGAATAAAATGTGAGAATACTTGGCGAAGAAGAACTAATTCTGAACTCTATAAACTATATAAAGAACCAGATATTGTTAAATTTATCTCAATACAGAGATTAAAATGGGCAGGACATTTGAGCCGGATGGACGACAATAGGGTGACGAAAAATATTTTCTTGGCTCGCCCCATGGGCACCAGAAGAAGAGGACGACCGAAACTCCGATGACGTGACTGCCTTGAAAACGACCTAAAAGCACTTTTTTTGTTACAGCTGTAAATTTATTGAAGGCTCTTAAAGTAACCATTAAGTTTAATTCTTGCTTATATAAAAAATATTATCATTACATCTGATTATCAAATATAATTGACGAATGTTCACATACACTCACACACATATACATATAAATAATTTAACTGAATTATATATAACATTTTAATATATATACACACTTGCCAGAAGAAGTGCTACAAATGCAACTCACAGTAAACATTCTACAGAGAATATAAGTACGTTATAGCGTCAGCATAAATTCAAATTTTATATAATAATTTTATTTAACAAGTCCTTAAATATCAGTAACAATTGGATAACGCACATTGTTTCCAAGTAATAATAATAAATGGTAATTGCATAAAAAGCAGTCAGAAAAAGTGTGTACAGATGAGAAAAGTCTTAGAAAAATTGCTTCTATGGGTTGTCAATTAAACTTTAAGGTCTGGTCGGAAATCCTTTATGTCTAATAACCTCTTCCAATCGTTAAGCATAGAGTGAATTTGCTTGGCGTTTTCTGGTGATGAAATATTCCATTCCATTATAATTACTCTTTTTAGATATTATATCTTTCGATATTATGTTATGTTGCCGAATGTGGTGCCTTGTTTTCTCCACACCAGTTTATCCCCTTTGATGTGAGCCAAGCAGGCAGCTGAATGGTTAGCGCTCTTGCCTTCGGTTCAACAGTTCGTGGGTTCGAATCCCACCTTGGGCATGGATGTTTGTAGTGGTTCGGATTCCACTTTAAGCCGTAAGTCCCGGTCTAATTAGCCCTCGTGTGCAAAAAATGACCGTTGAGCGACAAACAAACCAAACCAACCCCTTTGTTGTGAATTATATAAAACTTGCTTTCCTCAGAGATTATTACTTTGTCAAAAAACTCAGAAGGTTTATTAACATACATACTTACAGGCAAAATTTAAACGTTTTTGCTTATTGGCAGTTTAAATACATAGCTTTTGACAAACTACATGGCCATGATAGCCAGTTTTTTTCAGGCCGAGCTGGCAGCCGAATGCTTAGCGCTCTTGCCTTTGGTTCAAATGTTCGTGGGTGCGAATCCCACCTTGGGCATGGATGTTTGTAGTGGTTTGGAATCCAGTTTAAATCGTCGGACCTAGTCTAATTAGCTCTCATGTGCAAAAAGTGGACATTGAGCAACAAACGAACCCAACCAACCAGGTTTTTTCAGAATTTTTAGTATAGTATCTTCATGAAGATATTTTTGAAACCTTTCTCTAACATCAAGTGCTATTTGAGATACGTAAGGATTTTAGAATGCATATCATTTCTCGCAAAGTCAGCTTAGATGGTCTGTTACTCCAAGGCTTTAATATAACAGAATTTGATGGCTTGTAATTATTGATTACTCCTTGCATAGAAAAATGAATTCTTCCAACTATGTTTTCAATTGCTTGAAGAGCTTTACCTTCATTCCTCATTCCTTGGTCTAAAGATGATTTTCTTTTCATTGGGAATGGTCTCTTTTCCTTTAGAATCCATTTTAACTACTTGTTTGCAAATTTTATTGTATCATATAAACAAATCAATGTTTTTTTATTCTATTTGTTGTTTTGCCACCAGAGTTAAAACAAATTAGTAGTAAAAAATAAATGCAGACAATAATTCATTTCATACAAGTTCACAAAGTTAAAAAAGAGATTAAATTCCAAAAATCTCTTTAATTTGTACCTATACGCAAACTTTTTCTAATAACTTTTTACAAAAATTTTAATTATTATTACTTTTAAACTTAGTGTGGCAGCATTTCATGCTCCTACAACACAGGTCCGAGGTTCGATCCTCTGGCTGGGCAAGGTTGACTCAGCCTTTCATCCCTTCAGTGGGTCGATTAACTGAGTACCAACCATGCTTGGGAACTAAGCACTGGGGGTCTTACGTTAGGCTGACCACCTATCTGGGACATATGCTTCGCATCCCAGGGCCCTTGGTCTGAAAACAGTTATGGGCGCTGTAGGCCTTGGCCCACATGGGCTGTCGTGCCATGGAGTTTAGTTTTTTTATAGTGTGGTAGGAAATCTCTGTGAGTCTTGGCTTGAGAAGTCTTGCGCCTCTCTTTGCTATGAAGTCCACCTGCTCGTTTCCATAGATGCCGCAGTGCCCAGGTACCCACTGGAACACAACACGCTTCTTTCTTGATGTCAAATTTTCCAAGAGCTCCTGAATATAGAGAATTTCACAAGATGGGAGAGAGATTGTGTCCTAGTGATGCACCCTGGAAAGGTATTGCATACGGCAAAGTGGTCTACAGCTTTCGGCATATTCTCTCGTCGACAACGCTATCGTCCAAATTCAATGCAAATTTCTGAACTTGACAAAACTGAGGTTAAAATTTTTACTAAAAAGTTATAGTAATAATTACATAATTATTTGCTTTGTTAAAACTATATAACACTGAAATATGTTTTTTTTTAATTTTTACTCTTGAGCTTAATTTACAAATAGAAGCTTTTCTTCGTTACTGTAAAGATTCAATATGAGGGGTATATTTCGAAGTTCACAGCTTATTTTCCACTTTATTTTCATTCCAATTTGTCAAAAGTGATAACATCTTTAATCTTCTTATCCTTTGTATTCATACTCAGAAATACGCATAATTTAATTCTAAATAACACAAAAGTTTTTGTGCAGTAGTATAATTAAATTACTTGGGTTTTTTATCCTCAACTACTGCCATCTAACTTGTCTAGTGGTCAGCGTGCCTGACTGCGGATAGGGAGGTCCTGGGTTCGAATCCCGGTTAGGGCATGGATGAACTTTCTCTCTCTATCTATCTTGTCTTTGTCCTTTCCTTGCATGAATGGGTTGTGAATGGTTGCCTACCCTATAAACGGGTACCTATGGCATGTGTGTACTGAGGAAGTCGGACACCACACCTAAAATGGTTCAGTTGGAAAAGTAGAGCAGCGTACCCCATATTACCAGCCTAGCTGGTACACGACAGCAACAACAACATTCTCAACCACTATGACGTTCCAAATAACGACCGCAAAGAACTAAACTGCCTTTTCCTATGAATTTAAAGAAAAGTTTCTTAACAAAAAATCAGACTCTATTTCAAATGGCTTTCCGATTGAAAGATATATTTTCTCTTTTACATTTTTAAGATTGAAAATCTTCTGATTGAATATGGAACTTTTTTGTATGTTATGGAAAGTAATTGCTAAATTTTATTTGAATCCTTAAAGAGTAGGGAATGACAAACATGCACAAACGTATAACATCTTTATGTAATATGCATTATGTATGTACAAATGATGTTATTAAAATGATTGTGTTTGATAAAGATTGAAATGAAAATAACACTTTATTACGACTTGATATTTTATCTGGATAAACGTGAATCTAGATAAAATATTTAGTAAAATAGATATTTGTCTAAAAAAAGGGGAAAAAAACAAAAACTTGTTTTTTGTCAGCATTATTTTTATCATAAGTTGTTAAATAAAAGACATAGTGTACTCTATACACGCACCTTTGTTGAAACCTGAAAAAACCTGTTGCTCATAGGGAAGAAACGGTTTTTTAACCGTCTGTCAGCCAAATATGATAGATAGACCAAATATGATAGGAGATATGTTTTAACTGTCCCTAAGCCAAAAAACTATAGTAAAGCAAAAAGTTATAAAATCTCAATGAAAGGAAATTTTAAATAAGCTGTTAAGATTTTCTTAAGAAATACCCAAAATTTTTTCCACCCGTTTTTACTATCTGCTGAAAGTTCAAAACAGTATGTTCCATAACAGATCAGTGCATATAAGATGATATTTTGTATGTGTTACGTAATGTCTGATTTGAATTTAGATAGATTCGCGACTGGATTTTGTATGGAATATGTTTTCTGAAACCCATAGTCAGATATCGTATGAGATAAGTTATAAAAGACAAAGCTTTAGAAAGTCTATCAGTATTCAAAATGCATAAAATATTCACAATTGTTGAGAAGTCAAGATCATAAGTAAAAAGCACAGTTCTGTATAAATTAAATTCTTTCTCATTTGATATCTAGTTTGTTTTTGGCTTATCGCGTGGGAAGAAACCACACGCTGAACCTGAGTATGAAAGAATCAAGAATTTAGCCTCTATATAAATATCCATTAACAATACTTCTTGGAACGATATAAATATTATAGCATGTGTACAAAAATTCTATATCCTGTCAATATCCATGTAAAACTTTTGTTAAACTCAAACAAGTTTAATTTAACAAATCCGAGTCTGTAATGTTTTAATTGCCGCCCAACCTGTCTAGTGGACAGAGTGTCTGACTACGGATAGGGAGGTCCTGGGTTTGAATCCCGGTTCGGGCATGGATGTACTTTCTCTCTCTATCTATCCTGTTTTTGTCCTTTCCTTGTTTGAATGTGGAGTGAATGGTTGCCTACCCTATAAACGGGTCCCTATGGCATGTGTGTACTGAGGAAGTCGGACTCCACATCAAAATAGGGTTCAGTTGGAAAAGTGGAGCAGCGCACCCCATATTGCCAGCCTGGCTGGCACACGACAACAACAACATGTTAATTGAAAGTGCAGTTCATGAACATACAAAGCATTTCTTTAACTGAATTGCTTAAAGGTATATTCCGTTTTGATAAACGTCTATAGAAACATCTGATATAATATTATCAAGAGACAATTGAATCTATGTAGCTTGGCATAGTTTTTCGATAAGAAGTCTCCTTTGAATATTTCAAACTCCAGATCCTTGTATTATTAAGCTATTGTGAAAATTGGCTCCTATTGTGTTAATATGCGCTCTTCCCGTTTATAAAAAATTCCATTATTTTCATTATATTATTGTTATTGTTTCTCCGCAAAAAACATGCTATTTCTTTAGGACAACAGCGGCGGTATAATGTAAAAGTTGGTGGTGGTGGGACTAATCCCCATCTGGTCTAGTGGAACTAGACCAGATCCAGGAGATCATAGACAGCCAAAAAGTCCAAAAGCAGATGTGGACTCTTCACAGCCTCTTCACGAGAAAACCCCAAGCACTTCAAGATGTTGTTGCGGGCAAAACGGAGCATTGTCGCCCTTGGGGCATGATGGGTATTTTCTTTCACCGTCCTCAAAGATCATACACTTCATGTGGCCAGTAGAAAGTCTAGACAGTGTCGTCTGATGTACTCTGGAGCCCTTAAATGTTGTGGCGGCTCCAGGATGTCTTTGGAAGTACCAAGGGTGAGCAGGAGGGTCAGCCCAGGTTTTAGAAGTAAGTTGTTTAGCAATGGAAGAGATCTCTGATGGTGTTAGTGCCATGCGATCTTCCGGGTTCAAAGGATTACTGGCGGCAGCCTTTGCAAGGTCATCGGCTACTTCATTCCCAGGGAGACCAACATACGAGGGGACCCACTGGAGAGGGATTGGGTGTTGAACTGAAAGACTTATCAACAAGAGTAGAAATGAGTCACAATGTAAAAGTACCCCACATAATTGTTTGAAGAGAAATAAGCCTTAATAAAGCACAAATAATTAGTCGCTGAATTTCAATTAACTGGAAAATAGTTACGTTAATATAAGCTCTATTTCCTTTTTTATTCATTTGGTTTCTATAATAAATTATAATTTCGTTTACAAGATTTTGTTTCTAAGGTTAAGTTGACTGTGTGTATTCTGTCATGTATTCTTTCTTATTAATATAGTAATATTTCAAGGTAGGAAATTGTGAAGTACTGAATGTTAAATGCTCACATATTTTATTTTTCATTTTTCAATAAAAATATGCAAATGTGAACCCTTGCTCTACTTTGAACTTCCTGTGCAGTTGGGATGACAGGCCATTTTGTATTAAGCACATGCAAAGCTATTGATTCCTATACAGACTTTGACCACACCTTGTTTTAGGCATTTTACACGGCCAACTCTTATGGGCTTTTAATTAATTATTATTACTAAATACAAAAGTAAACCTTCCTAGTTAATTTATGAAAGAAACCTCTATAAGTCGTTGAGATTTTTTCAAAGAAGAAGTTTTGTTATCTTTAAAGCAAACATCATAAACTACAGATTTTAAAGAATTTTGAATTGATTTAGGTTAGTTTTTTTTTGACGGAAACATCATTACAGTGAATCTTTTTTACTAATATCAAAAATTCATTGTAACGAGAATTGCATGAAGTCAAAAAGTAATAAATAGTTTCTTAAAATTCATAAATTTTACTTCAAACATATTTTTAAACTTTGTCACATGATTTTAATTGAAATTTGCTTAATAAGTGATGAGAAACATAGTTTCAACTACGTAATTACATACCATCTTTTTAATGAACTACCATTACTGCACTTGCAAGATAAAGATTGAGATTTAATCATGAAAGGAGGAAGTAATATTTCAGTACTATAAAAAATTGTATATTTTATTGCAATGAATAAACTATTATGAACTCTTGATTATAAATATAATTTCCAATTCATTTATGTATTTCATATTAAAAAAACTGGTTGGAATATCCTAGTGAATTAACAAAATAGAAGCTGCTGTATCAAATAAAAATATATTTTTCGTGAAAAATTAATATTGAATAATTACAATATATAGTTTAAACAGTAATGAATGTATTCGTAAAATGCCGACCAATGGCTGAGTGGTTAGCGTTCCTGACCCTTGAGCTGTGGGTCCCGGGTTCGAATCCCGGTTCGGGCATGGATGTCACTATCTCTCTATGTTTCTCTGTCCTTTCTTGTGTGTTGATGTATGAATGTGGCCCGCCCTATAAACGGGTCTGTGGTGGTATGACGCGGGTAATGCTACTCGCCTCCGTGACTTGGTTCACAGGTGCCCGCTGGGTAACGACAAATGAGTAGCAGTTTCCGGCCATGTTGTGGCGAAGGGTTAGTCACCCAAGTGCCCGCCGTTATTAAAAAAAATGTATTCGTAAAATGATGCCACATTCAGGTTCTGTAAAATCCAATCTATATTCATTATTCAAAGAAAAATGTGAAAACTAGTGAAAAATAAGGTTAATTGTATGCAAATAATTTGAGTTATGTTGAGTTTATAAAAGTTTTAAATAAATTTAATGAGGTAAAAATAAGACATTTTACTATAATAATACAAAACAAATAACTATAATGCAAAACAAATGTATAAAAGACTATAATATAAAACAATTTATATTCTTGTTTATCTAATTAAACATTTCACGTTAAATGTTATAACTTTTTAGTAGAAGTAAAATTTGAAAATAAAATCGAAAAGAAAAATGAATATTTCCGAAAACGTTAAAATGGAATGGTGGAAATAGTAAAATATAAAATAAAATGATAATAAATTTTAAAGTAAATATAAAAATTACTTCATCACAAAAATATTTTAATTTGAAGCTAAGAATAGTGCTAAAAATATAATTGCAATGTTTCAACTATATTATTAACCTATTTATATTGCAATTTATTATATTATCAATCTTTTATTTCAATATATATATATATATATATATATAGGCAGAAAATTTAATATTTAATTTTCTAGAATTTCTCTATTACATCTAACTTTATAGGCTCCAGTTTGTAAATTATAGTTTATGGGGTTCCCATACGATATTGCTGATAATACGAGAACAACAACATTAACTATTATTACCAATTTAGTTAAATACTAACTTTAAATTTTTAACATTTGATAATTTTTTCGTGTATATAAAATAATTTTTCGAAAATATTATATTTAATATTTAGATATTGCGAAATATGTTTTTAACTATTTATATATTTAAGGTTATTTTTTTAAATAGTTTTAAGTTATTTTTAAAATGAAGGTCCATTGAAAATTTTTCTCTCATTCAGAAATATGTAAAAAAAAAAACTTAAAGTATTTTTGATTATGAGTTTAAATAAAAAATTATAACTTTGAATAAGAAAAATCTACTGAAATTTTATCATTTAATTTATTATTTCTGCATTTGTACTTATATATTTTTATAAAGGTATCGAAGGTAATGAAAGGGTTGATGAACTTGCTAAACAAGGATCGTCTTTTGCTCCCATCGGTGCAGAACCTTTTTGTGGGATTAATTTGAAGACCGCAAAAACCAATGCTCTTAGATGGGAAAAACAGAAGATGTATGAAGCTTGGCTCAACATTCCTGGTCAAACTCACGCTAAAAGTATGATCTGTGGATCATCAGCGAGGATTGCCTCTTAAATTCTAAGATGCTCAAGGCAGAAGATACGTTTAATCGTAGGCTTCATAACTGGGCACTACTATTTCAGAAAACACCTCCATAAAATGGGACTGTTTCAGCAAGACTCTATCTGCAGGAAATGTCATACGCAAGAGGAAACGGCCAAGCATATCATTTACGAATGCGAGGCTCTTACCCCTTCCCTAGATTAACTTCTTTAGGCATCATCCATTCTAGAGAGTTACACCTAGTCTCCATTAAAGGGTTATCGGACTTTATTCATAAAGTGGATGATCCGAGCAATTGGAACTAGGAAACATTGGGTTTGGAGTTAATAGTACAAAATGCTGATTAAAGCGGAGGTGCCCAATGACATACAAACCCAATTCTAAGAAGAAGAAGAAGATATATTTTATCGTAAGTATAGATATATAATGTGCAAGTGATATTAATCATGACATATATATTAAGATCTATTAGAAAAAATATAACGTAATTGAGGGTCGTGGTTGACCTCTTCAGTTGCTTTCTTTATTAATCAACATAACATAAAACGAGTAAGTCAAAGAATTTTCAAAAAGTTATGTATTAGGCTTAAGTTCAAACTTCATGAACAAAAGAAGCGGATTGAGATTGTGGTGCAGAGGGCGAGATGAACCAAAATATATAAATTTGAGGTTTCAACTCCTTCCCTCAGTAGTAATACAACCACAAAATTCAAAGAAGACTTACTACTTTTGGATGACAGTTAAATAATTAAAGCAGCCATTTTCAAGAATTAATTTCAGTCCCTCAAACTCACTAAAGCGAATGTTTTCTCCTTATATTTTATCCCCGATGAATGGGATTCTACTGAAAATATTCTAGGGTGTGGTGGCCTGGTTGCTTAGGGTGTTGTTCTCATTATCGGAAGGTAGTGAGTTCGAATCCCGGCTTAACCGAAGATCCGTCGTGTTCACTAATGGCGGCTGGGGCATGTTAAAACTGGGCTTGGTCGAAATGTTCTCCAAGGGAAATGATACTTCTGGGGTTGGCAGGCCAAGTATTGGGGGTCTTCTGCTTGGTCCCTGCTTCAAAATCACGAAGACTCCACCCGGCTGCTTCTATCTAACTGGTAGAGCCCAACTCAGGGCTAGGCAGAGGGAAGTGTGCTGATGCAACAACAACTGCAGATAATCTGACGAAGATTCAAAGCTCCATTTTAATATCCAGGGCACCGACTCTACTATTTGCTGATCTTGAAGCCAATAACTGTTTTAAAAAGTCTTAAAATCTTCCTCGCCAATAAGCACGTTTTCGAGAGGGAAAAATTCAGCGTTCTCCTGAGTTGGACTGGGGGATTTTTAAAATTCTGCGGGGTACAAATTTAAAGGCCTTTAATGGGAAAGAAACGGAGGTAGTACCAGAAAATCATTCCATTTCCTCTCAAGTAAGTTAATCCTACCTTACTTCCGGTAAGATCAACGAATATCATAATTGAAGAACTGGTATTAGACACTAATTCTGATGCAAACTTTTTCCTCCTATGCTACTGAGAGAGTTAAGGCTTTGCAACAATTCAGGTAAGTGGTTTTTTCTACTCGTGATAGCATGTTCATCTTTTTCAAAGCTTCCAGAAAATAACTGATGTTTTCAAATTTACGTTCTTTAAATAAGAGTGTGATAAAACTAAATTTAAGTTCTTCAAATCATTAAGAATGGACAATAATATGAAGGCTCTTCTTATTGAAGGAATCTAGTTTACTACCTCAACTCTTTGTAAAAATTTTCAGAGCAAGTATAATCATTTGATGTATACCAATTACTTGGAGGCATACAAAAGTAATTTTTAATTCCTAAAATAGAAGAAGATAACAACTATAAAGTTGAGCTCCAGTGGCTCAGTAGCTTCACGCCGCTTCCCGTAAGCTCAGCAAAGTGAAGCATCATTTGCCGTGGGCAGTGGTTGGGAGGGTGACCACGGTGTACTCTCCTTCACTGGGTTGCTGGAACTCCGTGGGTTGGGGACGTGTCCACGTTAATCTGTGACGTCCAAAGTCCTTCCGCTGGTGTGGCGTGGATGTGGAGAGGAGAGTGCCAGCTCAGGTGTGGCTTCATCACCTGCCCGTGGTTCAAAATGACGAAGCACCTTAATGGAGCAAAGTCGTACTTTCACCTTCATGGTACTCTGATCCAAAACGAAAGACGCTCTCTATTGATTTAAATTCGCATAGCCAACGGCATAGCGAGCTTGGCTTGTCCAAGTGTCATAAGCAACAACAACAACAACACTATAAAGTTAAATATTTTAGACCTACTATCTTTTTCACTAATACAATTGAAAACCTGTCTGACAGATATATCAAATTGGTCTGTTTAATGGATAAGCCACTTTTTTACTCTCAATATTCCTTTCAACCACGTAAATGCATTGATTGATTAATCTACAACTCATTCTTCATTTTATAAAAGGATTTTAAAGCTGAAAGATGTTTTCTTAGATATTGAAAATGCATTTGGTAATGAAACAATTGAAACTATTCTACAATCATTTGTTAGAAATAGAGTTAAAGCTTAAAGAGAACAACTGTTTTCTAAGGTATTAAAAATACTTTTCACCAACTGAAACCAATCTACAATCACTTATTAGGCAAAGATTTAATGGCACCATACGTTTTTGGATTAATAATCAACTTATTAACAGATTTGTTAAGATTGTTTTTGGGGAAAAGCATGGCTTCTAAATCTGGCTGTTTTCAAAAAGAAGTTCTTTCAACCATCTTGTAGTGTTGTGCTGTAGACTGCCTTCTGCATGTTTTAATCATATTTAGTATAATTACCATTGGCTAGTTCTAATTATCATTTACTATCTTTAGTATCAAATCTAATATCTTGAAAGGAATTGAGATTTAGTATAACCCTTCTGTATACACTGTCCGACATTCAAAATGCAACAGCAAGAAGAAAATGCTAGAAAGTGACAAAACTCGGCATACAGAGAGAGAGAGAGAGACAGAAACGAACTATAAGTTATCTGTATTTCGAAATAATATAAATAATACAGAGCGTGGACAGGATTGGGTCATTCAGTCGTACGACCATCGTTGACTGTAATACACGAAGCAACATGTGTAGCCACAAAGTCAATGAGAGTACGTATGGCATCCTGAGGAATGGCTCTTCATTACCTGTTAACCATTTGTCGAAGTGCCTTTTCTGAACGAGACTGCGTCAGGGTCTGCAAATGAAGCCCAATCATATCCCAAACGTGTTCGATCGGTGAGAGATCTGGTGTGCAGGGTGGCCATAGAAACAACTGCGCACCTTACAGGGCATGCTGGCTGATGCGAGCAATGTGCGGTTGGGCGTTATTCTGCTGATAAAAAGCATTAGGCATCCCCTGAAAGTAGGGGAGTGTCACCGGCCACCGCACATCATTCATGTAACATTGCACTGTCATAGTACTGTGAATACAAACTAGAGATGATTGTAACGAGGTGGGGAGTTCCTTAATTGCTGCAGAATTGGGCCTGTCTCAAAGTCGACGCCACACTCCTACGCGGTGACTATCATTGAAGAAATAGAAGCGTGACTCATCTAAGAAGACGATCCTGTGCCACTAACGTCATCCAATCGCTCTAATCTGGCACCATTTAAGACGTGGGCGTCTATGCTGTGGGTCAATGGCAGTCTTCTTAACGGATGCAATGAGCGCAGGCCATTATGAACCAATCGACGGCAAATGGTTCTGCTCGATATGGGAGCATCCAAAGTGTCTTGCACTTGCTGCAGAATCTCGGTAGACGTGTTTTGCGGGGCCGTCCCATCTCCCATCGGACACGTTAATCCACGTTTGCTGACGTCACTCTAGTTATACCGGCACCCCTCAAAACATTTCACTGTTCTTTGTTCCAATCATCTTCGGTGCACTGTGGACGCGTGCAGATGTCTATCAGCTACGATTTCCCATAAGGACCAACTTACCTTTCTCAGTCCGATCCCCATGCCCCTTCTAAACTCGTCTATCTGCTGACTCCGTCTACGATGACCTGGCGTTCTCGGCAATTACAGGCTTCCTTGCTCTTGTCGCCAAGAGCAAACTTTCAACGATTATTTTCCAAGCAGCAATAATGACGCAAATATTGCCTACTCTGCCCTTATGTCTTATACGACGTCTTGTGAAGAGTTGGGCATTTCACATCATTCACATGTCTCAGTAAGGTGCGTCTACTCTGAAATTTGCATAATTTTCTGGTCACTCCTTATTGGTGTCGAATTTTCAATGTCGTGCAGTGTATCTGCAAATAAATAATAAATAAAAATAATAAAATGTGATTGACATCATAAAGAGAGAGTATTCTTAATTTGAAAAAGGTAGCTTTTTTGTAAAGAATTTAACTTGCTCCAATAAAGTTAAATTCTTAGAGTTATTGTTTGACATGAACTTAAGTTAGAACAGGCATTTTAACTTATATTGGAAGATTTTTATGTTGCCATTCTCATATGTGAAGTAGAATATGCTTGGACAGAAGCTTCTTCCATAAATGAGTAGTTGTTTACTCAGACGGTAAGGTTACTGGCTTTATATAGGAGTACATTAACTTCTGTTCAAATATTTATGAATTCGACCTAACTCGTTGCAAATTAGCCAATGATTCTTAAATTAGTGAATGATTCATTTAATATAGGTGCTTTTGATTATGAGTTAGCTAATGCTGAGGGCTAGATCAAAAACCGATTTTGTTGGCCATACACTAGGTTTAGGTATTTCAAAGGAATTGAATAAATGCAATGTTTTTTTACATCTTCAAAATCACAGTAATTCTTGAATTGTTGCAACCCCAATGATCCTAGACAAGCAAAATTTTAAATAGTACTTGTTATACTGAAAGACAGAAAAGAGGTTGTTTAAGAATATCAGATGGACTTCTTGCTGGATACTGCCACCTTAAAATACATCTCAAAAGATGTCACCCTATAAAGGGAGTATTAGATGATACTACTTGCAGAATAGTCTATATATGGAATAAGTCTCATTAGACATTTCATGCGAACGTGAAACATTTTCAGCCCATAGATTTGAACACTGGGTTGACATTTTATAAAACTTGTTGGTTGGGTTTTCTGGTGCAAGGTTTTTCATAAAACTTGGATTCTCTAGGATAAATTCTTTTGATGTCTACTGTGTGAATTTTGCTTTAGCTACAGACCTCTTTCAATAAGAGGCTCTTTTTAAGATGCAACTACAATAAACCTTTGTGTGTGAAAGTAGTGATACATTCCCTTGAAACCACCCATCTGTAAGTCTAAGCCTGACTCTAAAGAGTGGAAAAGTATAGAAAATAAATTTCATATTCAAAATGAATTTTAGCAGTAAAAATATTTATTCAAAATACATTTTAATATTAAAAATATTTAATATAATTTTAAGAATTTATTAATATAAACAGTTATTTAATCGTACATTTTGGCTTAGGCGACATTTTTTGAGAAAAGTTTCTATACATCTTCACATTTAAATTTAAAATAGGTTGAGAATGTTCCTATTAAAAAATCAATATTTCATTTATAATGAATGTTAATACTATGATACACATGTTTTATGTATTTAGACTTGGAGACAAAAACAAAAATATGTACCGTTGAGTGATAATGTGGTAATTCATGTGGAATGCTTGCGATTTGTTGATAATATACTTTCAATAAGCAGAATACAATATATTTATTTTTGGTACTTATAATTTCTCTTTTCTAAAATGTAGTAGTATATTATTTGATTCAAGGTCTATTCGTTCATATGTCATTTTTATTTTGTTGATACATCATATTACAGTGTATAACAAATTACATATAATGACATCAATTATTTCCATACTATTACTATTTGATTACAAAAATATCTTTTTTATCATATTAAAAAAGTTACGTTTGCAGTGGTTCATTAAAATTTAATTTTGGAGCTCAAACTCAACAACACAATACTACCCTATTTGGAGGAGTTTGCAATCAATGTACATTGCTTGTTGAAAAAATTCCTTATTTAAGTGTCAATTGCATAAATGGTAAACGAAATTTAAAAAGGAGTACGTGTGATTGGTAAACAATTACATTTATTCAGTTAAGGACAGTGAATAATTTACCCGATTTTAAGAACATAGCAAAATTTTGTCATTACTTATAGAATAAAATAAATAGCAACTACACAAATGTCGAAGTATATATAGGAAAAAGAAAAGATGAGTTATTAAAATGGTTGATGTTTTTACTTACATTAACTTATTTTTTCGCAAATAAGATAATAAAAAATAAAACAAAAATATCAAAAAGTTTTTGAGGATAAATATTTTATCTTGCTTAATTTTTACATTCAAAATTAAAAAAAAATTCACGCATTAATCTTGAATCAAATAATTTTATTTGAATTTAATAAAATTTAATTATATATAAATCAAAATTTAAAAAATTAAATTATTTTGTAAGAATGACACTTTGCTTTGATGGACAAAATATAAGTTCATATTACCTTAATTAAAAACACTGACGTAAAAGAATAATATTAAAACTGATTTAATATCTCGATGACAGAAAATGGTAAAAGTGTTTTGATGATGTGGAATTAAATAAGCATAAAAGCGAATTCATATCTTCTTCAAATTATTAAATTAATTTCCTTAAAAGATGCTCACATCTTTTATTCTAATAACAAGTAATTTATTAAATCAGCCTGCTGAGCTACTGAATGATTAGCGTTGTTGCATTCGGTTCAACAGTTCTTGGGTTCGAATCCCATCTT
Source organism: Latrodectus hesperus (assembly GCA_037975125.1). NCBI lineage: Eukaryota > Metazoa > Arthropoda > Arachnida > Araneae > Theridiidae > Latrodectus > Latrodectus hesperus. The sequence continues at coordinate 34,381,448 of CM075861.1, forward strand.
AGGTGTGGATGTTTGTAATGGTTCGGAGTGCACTTTAAACTGTGCGTGCGGACTAGGTCTTAGCGAGCAAAATGACACAATTTTAAGCGAGAAACCAAACCAACTATAAGTTAGCCGTTTCTGATAGATTCAATGAATTGTTGTATCATGTGTTTGATAATGATAAATATGTAAATATACATTATATGAATTCATGTTAATCCCTATTTTTGAGATTTTATTTTCAATTTAAGAAGAATCTAATTTTAATAAGTTTCGCGGCAATGAAGATTTCATGGTCTGAATGACCTTTGATGTAAAGATTTTAAACTAAGCTAGATGAATCGAAATTTATTACTTTCTTCAGTATCTGTCTGCTCTAATTATCCTGTAATAATAGACTTTTGAATGGGTGCTCTAAGCTAGTAAATGAATCATCATCGCTCATTTTTTTTCAATTTAAAAAACTGACAAGTCACTCACTTTATTCTCAAATACGAATATTTATAATAATTCAGATTTGAAGTTGAAATATGAGTTACATAAAACTTTAATTTTTGTTTGAAAAATTACTGCTGACAAACTTAAACTATCTACTTTTCAGCAGTTTCGGAATATTTCATTTAAAAATTTAAATCACTGTCTTCTGTACATTTGTTATTTTTTTATCATTTTGCACTCAAAATTTAATATTACTAACGTTCAATTGTTTTTTTTCCTTCATAATAATTAGTTAGAAATACTTCATAAGCTATGACAGCGCCAAGTGAATGCTCAAATGCTTATCATTCATTCATTCACTGTCGTGAGCCAGCTAAGCTGACAATATGGGGTGCGCTGCTCCACTTTTCCAACTGAACCATATTTGGTGCGGAGTCCGACTTCTTCAGTACACACATGCCATAGGGACCCGTTTATAAGGTAGGCAACCATTCACAACCCATTCATACAAGGAAAGGACAAAAGACAGGATAGAATGAGAGAGAAAGTGCATCCATGCCCGAACCAGGACTCAAACCCAGGACCTCCTTATCCGCAGTCAGGCACGCTGACCACTAGACAAGTTGGTCGGCAATATTTATCATAATTTAAGAATTAAGAATGTTTTTCTTCTTCTTATTATTATTATTTAAAAAATAATTAAAATCAATTAATAAAACTGAAAAAAATTTAACGCTTATTTCTAAAAACCCATTAAAATAAAATCTTCCTTATTTTCGATTTATTATTGAATATATTATAAGCTTACATACACACATAGCACACACACAAATGTAATCTAACAAAATACTTTTAAATCTTGGAAAAATATCTTCATTAATTAAAAAAAAATAGTGACTTCTATTTATTTTTCTTCTTGAGAAATGTTACTCGTTCCCCGCAATTAGAGTAATTAGCTAATTTCTACTTTTTTTTTTGCAAGATTATATATTTCCGATAGTAAACATTCCTCCGCTCGAGGTTAAATGCAGTTCTTTTCCCGAAAAATAAATAATGGAGGCGAACGCATTGCACAAAAGCCCCTCGATCCAAAAATAGAAGAAAAAGAAAAGAAAAAAAATGCCACAAAAGAAGAAGTCCGGAGGAAACACACGCAAATAACTTTGTCTCTCCCACTGCATGAAGTAAATTCCCCAAGACGACATGAATCAAGTTTTATGTATGTAAAAGAACGCCCCCTCCACCCCCACGTGAGTTAGATCTCATTTTGTTTATGCGCTCGGCAACAACAACGGTCCGCTGTGGAAAGAAAGCTACAAAAAAGGAATATACATCCATGCCTCATTAATCACAGCATAAGGCCTGCGGTGGATAAACCAAAGGGAGAAGAATTTTATTGACGTCGTTCTAACGATTATTGATGGATGGAAGATTCATCCCCCCCCTATGCAATCCTTTTTTTTATAACACGATGAAAAATTATTCAGTATCACCAGTCCATATCGGAAAAGTTTGTTCTTCATATCGACGCATTTCATGTAGGAAAAAAAAATCAGCAATACATTGCCATCTTTCTCTCTCTCGCAAGATGGCACAAAGTCCAACATCGCACGATCAGCGCTGAGAAGGACTTAGAGCTGCGAGTGGCAATAAAATGCTGCAATAGCAAGAAGTGGCGCCAGCATACATTGAGAAGAAAGCGGCAGAAGTAAATGAAGCCCCAGAGAGAAAGTGTATTGTTCAAGCCTAATTTAGTAATTTCATTTGTTAATGAGCAATTCATTGAAAAATGAATTTTTTTTATATAAGTTAAATAAAAATGAGTTAAAGTAAAACATATTTTAGATCATTTATATTACTTAATCAAGGTAAAATGTGCCGACCAAATTGTCTAGTGGTCAGCGTGCCTGACTACGGTCTTGGGTTCGAATCCCGGTTCGGGCATGGATATACTTTCTCTTTCTATCTATCCTGTCTTTGTCCTTTCCTTGTATGAATGAGGTGTGAATGGTTGCCTACCTATAAACGGGTCCCTATGGCATGTGTGTAGAGCAAAGTCGTACTTTCACCTTCATGATGACGGATTAAAACGAAAAACGCTCCCAATCGACTTAATTCGCATAGCATAGCGAGCTTGGCTTGTCCAAGTGTCACTAGTAAACAACAACAGGTAAAATGTTCTGAAAAATTCAAATTTATTTCAATGTTTTGCATTGAAGCTGACCATTTTATTTATTTAATTAAAAAAAATTATTATAATCAAGCTGATTTGCAATTAATTGGCTTATTGCATTTAGGATTTAATAAAAAAGTTTAAAATTTACAGGTTTTCCTTTCTACTCTAATTTTGTTATTTTTTTGTTTCTTAGAAAATTCATTATTTCTGCAACACAATTGAATCCTTTAATTACTATTAATTTTTTCCTTAATGTATATTATATTTCCTATATTGATAATTTATTTTAGTTTCTTAATTATTATTATTTGGATATAGTTTTTGTTTGGTTTTTTATTAATTATATTTAAATTAATCCTATTCGAAGTGGGTGCACATTTATATTTGCACTGCATAATAGAGTATTAAGAATGAAAGAGAATAAATGATAAAAACAATCAAAGACGATGCATAAATTAAAGTTGAAGTTAAGTGCTGCGGTTGACATATGAATTTTAATCTTTCTTTCTTATAAATAAAAGAACATAATTATAAGAAAGTCTTTGACAGACTGATGATTAAAGGGACATCTTCTTTTAACAAAAGAGGTATACATTTTTCTTTGGAATTATACAGTTTTAACAAAAGACCTAAATGAAAATGCGAAGTACCTTTGAAATCGCAAGTTTTAAACCAATTTAATGTTAACATTTAAAAACACTTTTCAGCATTTCTATAAAATAACATTTTGATATCTTGATCAAGGTAATTCCAATAATGGACCTATAATAGGTACCAACATTAGGCACTCCAAGGTAAACCCAATATTGGAAATATCATGGGTGCCAGATTTTTTCCAATATTACCAAGGTTGATCCTATCATTGAGGCCAAGATTTAGCCATGGAAAAAATGCCAAGATCAGCCAATATTGAAACAATAATGGGTGCCAAGTTTTTTCCGATATGCCATGATAAGCCATTATTGGTCCTATAGTGACAACCAAGTTACTACCGATCTTGGACATGCCAAGATAGGACCAACATAGGGAGACAAGTTTCTGCCAAAATTAATATAGCAAGTTAAATACATTATGGCTACCTATTTTTTTTAAGCTTTTGAACTGTTTCTTTTTGTTTATTAAGTTTATTTGTTTATTATTAAATGAGATTAATTTTTTTCTTAGTTTTAATACCCCTTAAAATTTTATGATTCTTGAAATTTAACTATTTAATTTGTTGCTTAACAACAAACAGTTATTATTTATCAAGGGTAATTTCAAAAAGTCGCCATGTTTATATGCTTGTTTTTTCATATATTTGTAATAACAAAATTAGTTACTAGGAAAATTTGTCTTCTACTTGAACTTAAAATTATAATCAAATACTTCATATTTTAATGTTTATAAAAATAAATTTTATTTTTCATGAGCTATTCTTTTGTACATTATTAACTGTGAAACTACTCCGAAATTCAATGTTATTGTTATATTATATAAAGTAACATTACTAACTTGGCAAATAAATATTTATCTCTACATTTATTTATTCGCATTTAAATTTATATAATGAATGCATTTGCAAAGTATTATTTAAAAAGAAATATTGCTGTCATAATTTATTTGCATTCAGCCCTTCAAAAGTTCATGGAATTTTGTTTTTTTTTTACAGCATTTCTATATTACCATTTATAAGATCTTAATATTTATAACTTCCATTCGATTTATTGGTAAATTTCTTCACATTAAAGATATCATTTGAAATTTGGAATATTATCTTGCGAAAAATATATGTTGAAAATCCAAAGTCTAGGGCTTTTGATGCAGAGCTAAAAGTAAATATAAACCACAATTTGTATGCAATTAATTCTAACTTCATCGTAAAATGACATTTTTCTTACGGGGGAACTTGAAAAAATTATAGCAAAGGATTTTCTCATAGTGACCCAATAGGCTTTATTTTTTTTCCTTGGTAAATTGTTTACTGAGGTATTCTGTTTCCAATCATTCTTGTAATAAAGTAATTATGTATAATGTAGTTATTTGAATAAGTATTGGTTTGTTCGGAAAGTAATTTCGTTTCTTCCCGACAGAGAATTTAACTGTACTTTTTTGCACCCAACTTCACACTTAAGCCATATAATTATTATATGCTTTGAGAGCTCATATAGCAAGGCTTGTGTGCGAAAAATTCCAATTAATTCTACGCAGTAGTTTTTGGTTGGTGTTCTTTTAAATAATGAGAGCGATAAGCAGCATTTTCGAACTTTCTTACTGTTTTACTACAGAAAGTGTAAAAATGCTATTCACGCCAGAAAGAAATTGACCGATGTGTATGGAGAAGGTGTGTTGACAGTAAGCCAGTGACAGAACTAGTTCGCTAAATTTCGATCCGGCAATTTTGATGTCGAAGATGCACTACGTTCGGGAAGGCTGGTTGAAGCTGATAGAGACGCGATAAAGGCATTAGTTGATGCGAACCGGTAAATAACAATAGTTTATGACCACTTGAAAGGCCTGGGATTATCCTCGAAGCTCGATGTTCCCCATGTTCTCACAGAGAGAAATGTGTGTCACCGCATTGACGTCTGCGATTCGCTTCTCAAACGTCACGAAAATGATCAGTTTTTGAAGCGCATCATCACTGGGGACGAAAAATGGGTTTTATACAACAACGTCAAACGCAAGCAGTAATGGAGCAAAAAAGATGAACCGGCTGAAACCATTTCCAAATCCGATATTCACCAAAAAAGGTGTTGCTGTCTGTTTGGTGGGATTTTAAAGGAAATCGTTTTTTTTTTTAACTTTTACCGTGTAACAGAACGATTAATTCGGAAGTCTATTGTCATCAGCTGGACAAACTCAATGATGCACTTCAACAGAAAAGGCCAGAAGTAATCAACAGGAAAGGTGTAGTGTTTCACAAAAACAGCACAAGACCTCGTACAAGTTTGGTATCTCGCCAAAAGCTTTTACAGCTTGAATGGGATGCAATGCCACACCCACCATAATTTCCAGACCTGGCACCATCGGATTATTATTTGTTCCGGTCACTCCAAACTTTTTAGACAGTAAACCTTTCACCTCAAATGAGGAGGACAAAAATCACCTGGATCAGTTTATTGCCAGCGAAGACCAAAAAATTTTATGAGTTTGGAATTATGCTACTACCAGAAAGATGGCAAAAGGTGTTGGACCAGAACGGCCAATATATAATTTAATAAAGTATTTGTTTATTATACAAAAACTGTCTTTCATTAAAAAAAAAAACGAAATTACTTTCCAAACAACCCAGTAAAATGTTTGAATAACAATAATTTCGTCATCAAATAATATTTATTACTTACTGGTAAATTATATTGAACCAAGCTTCACGGGTTCGTGTCGATTAAGAGTTGAATAAAGCAACCACTTAATGTGAACACAAGATTTTTATTCGTAAAAATTTCACTAGATATAAGTAATTCCCGCTGTAACAATCACAATTATACAGCTACAATTCATCAGATATAATAAGAAACAGCTTCTAATCACAGGTCTCAAATACCTCAGACAGAGAACAACTAGCAGTCACAACTAATCGTCTTCATTCACTGACTGTCTTCACAAAACTGCTTTTTTTCTATGTCGGGCTGCTGTATTTATACCTGACTTGGTGGAGAAATCTACCAGTTTCGCAAAGGTTCTGGAAGCTTCTAAGCTATCTCGCTAAATTTTGGTCCTAAAGCATAGGTGATGGATGTTTCCAGAAGTATATCTTTCTCGCCAAGTTGCCAAGTTTTCTCGCCAAAACATCGCCAAATCACCAAATCGCTAGAAAATCCGCTTTTAAACTACAACACGTCTAAATACCGCAATTTTTGCCCAAAATGTGAGAATTTCCGATCTGTCTGAGATATTTTAAGACAAATACTATAATTATTTATAAATTTGTAACAATATTAAAAGTTCTTTCATTAAACAAAATAATCGAAATCTAAATACAGCAAAAACTTATAAAGATTATAGAGTTACACTGTGAAAATAAATACTCTAAAAACACACACGCATAGATGTTATTCACATTTTTCATCTTTTAGAAAACATATTGTTCTTACTTATTCTTAGAAAACATAAAAATATAAAATTTTACTTTATAATTATTTCCTTAATATTTTTAATATAGAATTTAATTTTATTATATAAGTATTCCACAAAACTTACTTATCATTTCTCAATTTTTTAGTTTAAATTACTTACATGGAAAAGAGTATTCACTTAATCAAGCAAAAATAAATAGCTTTTAAAATAGTCTAAGTTAAAAAATATTTTTGGTTTGAGTACCCTCATTAGAAAAAATTAGTTCACATTTATGTGTTTTGAAAATAAATTAAATAAAATTAATTGTTTTATGATTATTGATTTCTACCTCGGCAACTTTTGTTTAAAGTAATGTTGAAATCTTCACAAATTTATGTATGAGTTTCATTCCTCATAAAAAGACATCCGTAGAAAAAGATGAATTTTAGTGATTATATTTTACTTTGCTTATATTTTCTTGTAGGGAAAGAGCAAAATTTAACTGTGTGAAATTTGCTCTTAATAGAAAAACATCATTTAATTAATGAAATAAAACTAGTGCAAAATATAAGAATTCGATTATAAGTTTATATACTAAAATTGACAGTTTGTACTATCAACAAATGTTTTTAAGTAATGCAGAAATGCGAATTGATTTTAATATTAAGCAAAATTAATTTCTGTATTGATAATATGATTCTCTAAACTATAGCATGTCAATAATTAGATCTATATTCTAAGTAGCCCATGTATTCACAATCGGTAGATATTAAATATTTACTTGCTTTATAACTTCACTTCTTTTATTTTGCAAGTTATTTTCAACTTAACGGGGAATGTGAATTTCATCATCTAGCAATAATTTCTAAAGTTCTCTAAATTGTTTAATTTAGCAAACTTTAGAAATTATTGCTTAAATAAAGAAATGAAATTATTGCTTAAATAAATTAAACAATTTAGCAAACTTTAGAAATTATTGTTTAAATAAATAAAGGAAATTATTGCTTAAATAAATTAAACAATTTAGCAAACTTTAGAAATTATTGCTAGATGATGAAATTCACATTGCGTTACGTCAGCCACCATTCTATGTTTTTAAGTATTGCTTAAAAGAATATCAAATTTACCATTTGTGTTAACTCCTCAACTTTGAATGCAAAATTGCAAATTTTAAGCGGGACAGTTATTTTATTTACATAAGTTAAAACAATAAATAACTTTAAATGAAAAAAGTGCGTATTTATTGCTATAATGTAACAAACTTTGTTTTTAATTTAAAATTCAAAATAAGATTCTTTGATATTAAGGCGAGTTATATCAAAATGTAGAGAATAAAATGTAGACATATAAGTTGGGGTCTATCTTGGCCAAGCAGATTGGTCCATTGTAATAAAATGTAGACCATTCAAAATTGGGCCAATCTAGGACACAAATAATGGACCAAGGAAACGCCACAATAAGCCAATGTAAGGCTAAGATACTTTGCTACATGTGACGTACTTATTAGTATGTAGTATTACATCAACGATTGAATTCAAACCTGAAATTTGCAATCCAATATGATGATGCTACTTCCAGGCCTCATTAAGCCTAGACTACTATACGTACTTATTAATATGTAATATTACAACAATGATTGAATTCAAAACCAGAACAACCAATTCAAAAATCCCAATGCAACAACCAAGTATCAATAACTGTACTATACGTTCTTATTAGACTGTAGTAATACAAAAATAATTGAATTCAAATCAGAAACTTTTAATCTAAAGATCCTAGTGTTACTATCAGGCTTCAATTAACCTAGACTACTACAGATTAGCATGTAGTTTACACTACACACTAATAACAATTGCTATAAAACTACAATTTACGTTAATTGCATTGTTATTTTCTAGAGGAGATTTTTTTATAATTCCTTTAACCAAGCTTAGAAATGTATCCATCGTTACAAAATTATAATGAAATGAATAATGTGTTACCATAATAATCATGGTTGATTAAAATGCTTCAGTATTACATAAAATCTTAATGATCATTTTATTAGTTGATATTCCATCATTTATTGTCATCATTAGTTGTTTCTTGAGTTGCGAAAGAGTTACAGAGGAAAGCAATTAAGAAATTGTTTCTTAATCGACTTTTACATCACATACTCTTTATCGCAACTGCTTCCATAACATCACGCAATTGCAACAGGCAGCCAGTGGCACGGAATACAATTAATAAATCGGCCGCTTTTTTTTGGAGATCTTCTATGGAAGAGCTTGTAAAAAAGTTTCAAATGTAAGTTACTAGTAACGTTGCCCGTATCTTCGAAGTTTTGGGAGAAACCACACCTGCCAAAAATATAAATTAGGAGACATGAACACGTAACGCTTTTACGAGCCTATCTCGGAGTCATAAATACGGAGTTTCGGAACACAGCTTCGGGTGAAATTTCAAACTCCTTTTTTTACTGTCGCAGAATGGAAGATTTACAGAGCGTATCGACTGATTAAGTCAGCAAGAAACTCACAAAGTTTTAACAAAAACTTATTTTATGGAGTCAAATATTCAAGCACACAAACAATATATTTTTCACAAGTATAGTTTTCTCATTACTTATTATACTATTCATATACTTACTTGTCATGATTCTCTTTCCTAATTATACCTGGGAAAATGATTTGAAATGTAAACGAAACTATAATTTACATTTATTGAAAAGTATAATGCATATAAAATGCTAGGCAAATGTATTTAGAGGTATTTTAAGTTAAAATGAAAAATTCAAATTCCTTTTTGAAAAATTAGAACACTATGGTTAATCGAAACAATGATAAAAGTAAGGTAGAATAAAGTTTCATTTTTGTATTCAAATGAGTGTATACATAATATAGCGTAGAAACTTATAATTTACAAATAGTTTTAAAAAATTAAGTTTTAAACGTTAAATGACACATAATTTTCAGCTGTGATCAAGTGGTGAGATCAACACTCAAATCGATGTCTTCTTTCTTTCATCACATCGATAAAATTGCCGCCCAACTTGTCTAGTGGTCAGCGTGCCTGACTGCGGATAGGGAGGTTCTGGGTTCGAATCCTTGTTCGGACACGGATGTACTTTCTCTATCTATCCTGTCTTTGTCTTTTCCTTGCATGAATGGGTTGTAAATGGTTGCCTACCCTGATGCACATAATGGCAGCCTAGCTGGAACAACAACATAAATAAAATTTTTTTAGAACATACGACAATTTAATGGGCTCATATTCTCTCAGCATGGTAATTTCTGAATGAGTAAAACAGGATTAATTAACAGCAATTCATCAATATACTAGGGTTCAAAAACTTATACCATGAGTTGCGCAGCAACATATAGAAAATCATTCTCCAAAACAGTACCCGCAGACAATAACCCTACTTTTTTATTTCCCGTTCTTTTAGTTCTAACAGGTAATTGGGAGTATTAGGTTATACTGTCACTGATGACTCTACAACGAGTTCGATCCTAACATAACTCAAAATTTCATGCTGTTGAGCATAATGATTGTTCAATAAACTGTTAGCCGTTAACTGTGTGTTTAGGTCACAATCCTCATCATGCTGAATAGCATGCGATGGTCATGCTGTTGAGCATAATGATTGTTCAATATCATATTAGGCGTTGGCTGTGTTAGGTCATAATCTTCATCATGCTGAATACCATGCGATGGTCATGCTGTTGAGCATAACGATTGTTCAATAACATATTAGGCGTTGGCTGTGTTAGGTCATAATCTTCATCGTGCTAAATAACATGTAATGGTCATGCTGTTGAGCATAATGATTGTTCAATAACATATTAGGCGTTGGCTGTGTTAGGTCATAATCTTCATCATGCTGAATACCATGCGATGGTCATGCTGTTGAGCATAACGATTGTTCAATAACATATTAGGAGTTGGCTGTGTTAGGTCATAATCTTCATCATGCTAAATAACATGTAATGGTCATGCTGTTGAGCATAATGATTTTTTAATAACATATTGGGCGTTGGCTGTGTTAGGTCATAATCTTCATCATGCTAAATAACATGTAATGGTCATGCTGTTGAGTATAATGATTGTTCAATAACATATTAGGCGTTGGCTGTGTTAGGTCATAATCTTCATCATGCTAAATAACATGTAATGGTCATGCTGTTGAGCATAATGATTGTTTAATAACATATTGGGCGTTGGCTGCGTTAGGTCATAATCTTCATCATGCTAAATAACATGTAATGGTCATGCTGTTGAGTATAATGATTGTTCAATAACATATTAGGCGTTGGCTGTGTTAGGTCAAAATCTTCATCATGCTAAATAACATGTAATGGTCATGCTGTTGAGTATAATGATTGTTCAATAACATATTAGGCGTTGGCTGTGTTAGGTCATAATCTTCATCATGCTAAATAACATGTAATGGTCATGCTGTTGAGCATAATGATTGTTTAATAACATATTGGGCGTTGGCTGTGTTAGGTCATAATCTTCATCATGCTAAATAACATGTAATGGTCATGCTGTTGAGTATAATGATTGTTCAATAACATATTAGGCGTTGGCTGTGTTAGGTCAAAATCTTCATCATGCTAAATAACATGTAATGGTCATGCTGTTGAGTATAATGATTGTTCAATAACATATTAGGCGTTGGCTGTGTTAGGTCAAAATCTTCATCATGCTAAATAACATGTAATGGTCATGCTGTTGAGTATAATGATTGTTCAATAACATATTAGGCGTTGGCTGTGTTAGGTCATAATCTTCATCATGCTAAATAACATGTAATGGTCATGCTGTTGAGTATAATGATTGTTCAATAACATATTAGGCGTTGGCTGTGTTAGGTCATAATCTTCATCATGCTAAATAACATGTAATGGTCATGCTGTTGAGTATAATGATTGTTCAATAACATATTAGGCGTTGGCTGTGTTAGGTCATAATCTTCATCATGCTAAATAACATGTAATGGTCATGCTGTTGAGCATAATGATTGTTTAATAACATATTGGGCGTTGGCTTTGTTAGGTGATAATCTTCATCATGCTAAATAACATGTAATGGACATGCTGTTGAGTATAATGTATATTCAATAACATATTAGGCGTTGGCTGTGTTAGGTCAAAATCTTCATCATGCTAAATAACATGTAATGGTCATGCTGTTGAGTATAATGATTGTTCAATAACATATTAGGCGTTGGCTGTGTTAGGTCATAATCTTCATCATGCTAAATAACATGTAATGGTCATGCTGTTGAGCATAATGATTGTTTAATAACATATTGGGCGTTGGCTGTGTTAGGTCATAATCTTCATCATGCTAAATAACATGTAATGGTCATGCTGTTGAGTATAATGATTGTTCAATAACATATTAGGCGTTGGCTGTGTTAGGTCAAAATCTTCATCATGCTAAATAACATGTAATGGTCATGCTGTTGAGTATAATGATTGTTCAATAACATATTAGGCGTTGGCTGTGTTAGGTCATGATCTTCATCATGCTGAATACCATGCGATGGTCATACTGTTGAGCATAACGATTGTTCAATAACATATTAGGAGTTGGCTGTGTTAGGTCATAATCTTCATCATGCTAAATAACATGTAATGGTCATGCTGTTGAGTATAATGATTGTTCAATAACATATTAGGCGTTGGCTGTGTTAGGTCAAAATCTTCATCATGGTAAATAACATGTAATGGTCATGCTTTTGAGTATAATGATTGTTCAATAACATATTTGGCGTTGGCTGTGTTAGGTCATAATCTTCATCATGCTAAATAACATGTAATGGTCATGCTGTTGAGCATAATGATTGTTTAATAACATATTGGGCGTTGGCTGTGTTAGGTCATAATCTTCATCATGCTAAATAACATGTAATGGTCATGCTGTTGAGTATAATGATTGTTCAATAACATATTAGGCGTTGGCTGTGTTAGGTCAAAATCTTCATCATGCTAAATAACATGTAATGGTCATGCTGTTGAGTATAATGATTGTTCAATAACATATTGGGCGTTGGCTGTGTTAGGTCATAATCTTCATCATGCTAAATAACATGTAATGGTCATGCTGTTGAGTATAATGATTGTTCAATAACATATTAGGCGTTGGCTGTGTTAGGTCAAAATCTTCATCATGCTAAATAACATGTAATGGTCATGCTGTTGAGTATAATGATTGTTCAATAACATATTAGGCGTTGGCTGTGTTAGGTCATGATCTTCATCATGCTGAATACCATGCGATGGTCATGCTGTTGAGCATAACGATTGTTCAATAACATATTAGGAGTTGGCTGTGTTAGGTCATAATCTTCATCATGCTAAATAACATGTAATGGTCATGCTGTTGAGTATAATGATTGTTCAATAACATATTAGGCGTTGGCTGTGTTAGGTCAAAATCTTCATCATGGTAAATAACATGTAATGGTCATGCTGTTGAGTATAATGATTGTTCAATAACATATTAGGCGTTGGCTGTGTTAGGTCATAATCTTCATCATGCTAAATAACATGTAATGGTCATGCTGTTGAGCATAATGATTGTTTAATAATATATTGGGCGTTGGCTGTGTTAGGTCATAATCTTCATCATGCTAAATAACATGTAATGGTCATGCTGTTGAGTATAATGATTGTTCAATAACATATTAGGCGTTGGCTGTGTTAGGTCAAAATCTTCATCATGCTAAATAACATGTAATGGTCATGCTGTTGAGTATAATGATTGTTCAATAACATATTAGGCGTTGGCTGTGTTAGGTCATAATCTTCATCATGCTAAATAACATGTAATGGTCATGCTGTTGAGTATAATGATTGTTCAATAACATGTTAGCCATTAGCTGTGTTACGTCATAATCTTCATCATGCTGAATAGCATATGATGGTTATACTTTCGCATGATGATGATTTTATCAAAAGAGAAAGACTAGTCAAATTCTAAAAAAATCTTTCTTTCTTTTTCAGAATTTATAACTATGTTGAATGATTGTTAATTTTAATAAAATTTCCATGAAAACATTTGACCTAAGACATCCATAAGCTTACATTATGTATACATTGTTTATAAAATATCGCTTTTAGGGCGATGTATTAATAGTTATTTGATACATTAAAGATAACGTAATGAATGAATAAATTCCCTAAAATATAAAAGACTTCGTTTTCGAAACTCTGAGAAATTAAAAAGAAGTTACATATAGGATTTTTTAAAGTAATAGTACAATAAAATAATAAAAAAATGTTTGTAATTTAAAACATAAAAGTTATTAAAACATGTAATTAATTGTTAAACATTTAGGGTAGCTATATATAACTGAAATTAAAAAAAACTATTCAACATTTAATACAATAGTTAAGTATTTAGTACAAATATCGTTCGCTTAAAAGATTTTGAGTAAATTGTGAAATTACCTTTCCAAAACTATGAAAACAAATTACAAATTTTGTAAAAATGCATCTTAAAAATAAAAAGAAATAACAACAATTTTATCTCAATACTAAAGATTGATTTTTATGATATTAAAAATAGAAATTTGGGATTAGTGATGTATACGCAACGAAATTTCTACTTAGATAAATAAGGTGAAAATTATTATGTCCATTCACCTATTGCTTCATAATTTAAAATAGAAGTTGATGCTATAAAGAATCATAATGACTAATTTAATAAATGTTAATATTATAAGGTTTAGTATCACTCCTATAATGTACACTTCTACCACATAATTAATGATTATGAAATTAAAAGTAGAGTAATTATAATTACTGAGGCAATTTAACTAAAGATCTTAAAGAGAGATGCAGTTTACATCATAAGTAGCTTAATTAAACCATTCTCATAATAACATATTTCATATATGCCTCTATTTTGATGAAAATTGTGAGATAGGCCTGTAAAATATCAATTTTTGTATGATTATGATGCATCTTTAAAGCATTACAATAATATATTTCCAGATTTGAATTATCCTTGCAAAATTTTCTGTTAATTCTAATGAATTGCTCTTATTGTTTATTCTACCGAAAATTTTTATCATTATAAATTATTCTTCCATCTTTTTTTCTCCTGTCAATTCTTATGAATCGTTCTCATTACAATGTGTTATTCTTCTGTCAAGTATTCTTTTCATTGCATTATGTTCACTTTTACATGTTGTTCTATAAAAGTTCATGTTTTTATATTTAAATTGAAATTTCAGTCGGAAGTGGATTTTTTTAAAAATTCTTTGTGTCATATTATGAATAATTATACTTCTAATTATTCGAATTATTCTGTAAAAATTTTCTGTTTTATTTCATACAAAATTGTTCTTTATAGTTGTTATTTAAAGGAATTATTTATTAACTTATTCAAAACAGTGACAAAGAAATTTGTGTACTTGAATACACATTATTGATGCGCAGTTTTTGACCATGAACACATCTCCAGCCTCTCATTTGAGGGTGTGCCATATTTTGCAGTTATGATTACTGATATCGTCTAGTTACAAATTTCTCTAATCAATAAAAATAAAATTGTTATTATGTTTATGACTCAAATTTCTTTTCGGTGTTGAATGAAACTTACACAATTTGGTAAAAGTTTACAATCGGGTACTTCTTGATACTTTGGTGATTTTTTTTATGCCAAAATAGGTGCCAAGACTTGATTAACAAGATGGCCGCTACACAAAAGCTATACAAAGATAGAGCTATCAGGATTACCAAAAATAGAAGTTTATCACCAAAATTTATCGCCAAACCAAGTGGTATCTGATTCTACACCGAAACCACTTATTTTACTATGTCATTCTCTTACTTAAAATTAAACTATGTTTAACTTCAAAAGTTTAGTTATAGCAATTAATTAATTTAATACACGTTCACATTAATGTTTTGAATTCCATGTAAAGTTGCCACGATGTGTGTAATTTAAGTAATGTGTAATCTTTCTGTTTCGAAATTCTTCTCATTTCAAGAAGGAAGCAAATGATTCTTTTCTTCCTTTTTAAACTGTTATCGATGAATAAACGCTGGAGGTGAACAAGAAATATTTACGATATAGAACCCTCTTTTTGTACATTCTCACAATGTAATTTTTCCTAAGAAATAGCAATTTTTACTATTTTGATTTTTGGAAAAAATTGTTTGTCTTATCTCAGCGAACATGATTTCACCTTTCCTAATATGGCAACTGATGGAATGTGAACTGAAATAATCCCAACTTCAATATTTAATTACCTCATAACTTAAACGGAGTTTTTAAGAATTCCACACTTTACATGAGTTGTTTTTAGTTAATGTTTACATTAAGCCTTATTTCTTGATGTCTTTGGGATGATATTAATTAAATTATTTTACTTCCACCGCAATGCCATCTCATGTTAATGTGTATGAGAACGTGTATCCTTTCTGTCAAATAATTATTAACTAACATGTTTATAAAAATAACATTAATTAAAGGATTCTGATTATTTATTGTTTCAAAAAAATTTTATTCTAAATTTATGAATTTAAAATTTTTTATGTAGTTAATATTTCTTAAAAAATATTTTCTAATAAACGATGCAACAATTTATTATACTGCAGATTTACACGGATGGTCGTAGGGGTGAGGGCGCTGAGTCGGGAAGCGGCGTGTTTGTTCAACAGGGAGATGGCAAAAAGATATGTAGAAGAAATCCAAATTACTGTTCTGTTTTTCGAGCTGAGCTTTTGGCAATTGAAGAGGCTTTAAATGCCTGTGTTACTGAGGGTATAGTCTCTGATATCTGGATCCTCAGTGATAGCCGAAGCTCCATACAACATCTGGCCCAGTGGTGGCGGCATGGTGACATAACAACAACTAAAATAGTGCAACATCTTACTAATTTGAAAGCCAGTACCATAGTCTTCCAGTGGGTGCCATCTCATGTTAATGTGTATGGGAATGAAGTTGCGGATCAGTCTGCCAAGGATGGAAGCCTACAGAATATCATCATCGGAGACTGCTTGTCCTCCTCAGAGCTGACCTCTAGAGTTAGGATGGCTATCAATGCTACTTTTAGGGATACCATTCCTACCCACGAATGGTACACATGCAAACATCCTGGTTCCGCACTAGTGGGTAAACACAAGAGATGCAGCCAAACGGCTTTGACAAGACTGCCAAGTGGCCACCTGCTTGCTCAGAGACACGTCTCTGGTACCAAAGTCTACCCTCTCTGTCCCAAATGTCGAGTGGTTCAGGCTCGGAGGTGGTGCTTGAGAGACTGACTATTTTTGGATTCATGGGGCTGGTGTGATGGTACTGTCACGCCAGTCGGGGATAAGCACAACAACAACAACTTCCACCGCAAGAGAGAGATTTTTAAAATTCTTTGAGTTTTTGCTTACTTTGATATACCGTATGGAAAAAAGATCTTAAGTAAATTATATTTCTAAAAAAAAAAAAAAAAAAAAAAAAAACACTCTACAAAAAGTTAGAATTTATGAAACCTAAGTAAACATTTTCTCCTCGTAAATCTAAAAAAAATTCTAAATAAGCATGTTGGTAAATCAGGTGTTAACTGTAAATTCATTGAATCAGATCTAAAATGATTAAAAAGAACGCAGCGAAACAGGTATGTTCAGTACAGAATATATTTATTGAAATGCAATAAGCAAAAACTCTTGTGAATTGTTTGCATATTCAAAGCCGAAGAGTCTTGACTCAAATGTTCTTTATCAGATAAATTGCTATAATTTGAGAAAAAAATTAAAATTTTGGAAATTCTGACATCACATCAGTAAGGTTTAAAAGATTTATAAACCAAATTTTTAGCTAAAAGTTCAGTGAAAAGATATCTAAATAGATTAATTTTAGTCTATTAAGCCTAAGTGGAACACCTGACATTATTATTTACGTGATAGAATTTAACTAAAGCAAAGTCTTCGAGCACTTACAGAAGCGCTTCTATGAAACAACTACCGTCTCTCTCTCTCTTTATTCTCCATGGGAGATAGAAAAAGAAAAGAATTCCAAAGGTGGAAGTGCACGCAAGTGCTTAAAAACTCCCCGGCAATGAGGTCGTTTTCTGCAGCATTGCGTGTGCAGGCCTTATTTGCCGCTGTTGCCAGAAACATTTCCATCTCTATTATTTAGATGCACGCCTTCTCTTAAAAGAGATCGTCTCCCTCAGGTGTCGCTGTGAACGTTTTATGAAGTGGTAAATGATGATCGCAGCAAAGACATTACAATGACATTAACGCTGGCCTGGTGAATAGGTTTGCTCGTATGATTCAACTTACATTAAATAACAGAGATGTGAAACAAATTGCCTCTACATTACCCAAATAATTGAACACGAAGAACTAATCCGAAGACAGGATAAAATGTTGTTATACGAAGAAAATAATTGCTATGTCTTTTAAAGTTCACTATTATTAAAAATCTTTAAAATAGCTGTTAATAAAAATTAAAAAATATAATTAAATTCCTAAAATTGACAGTGTTTAATTTTTAACAAATTTATTGTGAGTAAGACGAGTTCTGTGTTTTTGGTATATAATTCAAATACTTAAAACAGAGTCAAAACAAACCAAAAATTCTTTATGGAAAAATAATGAAACATATTTTATTTCTTAAAAGTTAAAACAAATTGCATTAATAATTTTTTCTAATGAAAAACGTTTGAGTGATAATTTTTTTAAAAAAATATATATCTTATTTTAAGAAATTAAAACAAAAAAGATAATAGTTATAAAGAAAAAAGATTTTTTTTCCTTGAATGATGTTATATTTACCGATAAATGATGCAACCATTGTTAAAAAAATCTTTTTGTTTTAATTTAATTAAATTACTTTAATTAAATTAATAAAATTTTATATTAAGTTAAATTAAAAAAATATTTACCGTTAAACATTGCTTTTTAATCAGCGCAAAACGCATATATTATTACTAATAAAGTTACAGATATAAAGATGAAATTAACTTCCTAAATCTTTTAAAATACAGCGATGAATATAATAGCCATTTTTGAAGTTTATTTAATTTTTCTATATCAAGAATTAAGTTTGATTTATAAATCAGTGAAATGTTAATTAATTTTATGAGTAGATTCACGAGATTCCTTAATATATTTTAAAACCATAACTGTACAATTTAAATGCGCAGTGAAATTATAAATAGACTTTTCTAAAAACTCAAAGAAAATAGATAACGAATAATGATAAAAGACAAATTTTCATTTTAAAACAAGGAAACATGATCGATTAAGCAAGTCACAAAAAAATCATTTCCACTCTTAAGGGAGTGAAGCTAAAATTTCCTGTGAAATTCCAAATGGATACGCTGAGCAGCTGAGCAACATTCAGCTTAGGAGATAATAAATAGCATTTACTGAAGAACAACAGAAAAAGGCTTGCAATGTCTTCAGAATTTGAAGAAAGCTAGAAAGAAATCTTAGGAAAATTTATACAGTGAGTTCAGTTAACGAACAGTTCGAACTGCTAACAAATAGCAAAACGAACACTTTCAAGAAAGATTTTGTGTTCGGACAACGAACACATATTTGGATAACGAACTAAAATGAATTCTAACTTAACATTCGGAGCATGATGTGTAGGGTTGCCAAAACAAACGGACCAAAAATCATTTTTCATTTCTCTTGAATTATGCTACTTGCCTATTGGTCAGTTGTTGTTGCTGACCAATAGTTGATGTTTCTGACAGTCGCAATGCCCTTCAGCACCTTCAAACTTGTTCACAGTTGGAGTCAAAACCAGCATTTCTATCTTTCTTCAGCTAAAGGATATCTCCAAACTACACGATGTCCATTTACAGTGGATTCCATCCCACGTTGTTATCTATGGCAATGAGCAAGCGGATCACTTAGCCAAGCAGGGCTGAAGTCCTTCTCCACCTTCTAACACAGCCCTAACCTTTGCTCAACTTCATTCCAAAGTCGTTTGTGATATTTCGAAGGAATGGAGAAACCCACCCAGGCATCACTGGCATGGGAGCAGCGATCATCATTCAGTCTCAACTGCGACACCCGAACTGCAATAGCAAGACTCAAACACAAAAAGTCTCTCATTTTTAGAGGGGAGGAAGACCTATTCATTATGCACAAAATGCCGAGCCCAACAGGCCTCCCCTGAACATGTTCTTGACTGCATGGGGCTCACCAAGAAGGACCTTTATTCTTCCCCCCTTTTTGTTTCAGATTTTCTTCGGGTCAGTGGTCTTATGGACCTTATCTGACGAAGTCAGACAAAAGGAGGATATGCCTCCTTTTGTCTGACTTTATAATGAATATTAATATAATTTAATATATTATACTTTATAATAATATTTTTAATTGCATAATGAATAGGTCTTCCTCCTTGTAAAAGACCTTATCTGGATCTGGAAAGACCTTATATGGACCTTATCTGACGAAGAGTCTTCAAAAAGAGAGAAAAACCATCGACATTGGGCATATTTTTTTAATACCGCAATAGCAAAAAAGGAAAAGGAGTGATTAACATGCAAGACTATACACGTATTATTTTCTTAATAAAGTTACTAAGAAATTACACATCCTTATAAATTTTATTTTTAGGGACTCCAAAAAAATTAATCGATTTCACAAAAAAACGATGGTAGATCGATGATTAACGAACAATTCGGATGGTGAACATAGCCTTGTAACGGATTATGTTCGTTAACCGATTACCTACTGTAAATGCAAATAAGGTCCAATGACACCTGAGGAAGATCAATATTAGCTAAGAATCTTCCCTTTTACTTGAAACTGGAGAAAATAAAAAATAAGGCTTATAAAGTCCATATTGGACAATTGATAACTGATTTCAAGCTCCATCTTTGATGAGCAATTCGTAAATTTTTTTGAGCCACATGGCCATTAACTAACACGTGATATGAGAAAAGAAGAAGGAAACTACAAATGCAATGATAATCTTACTTTCTTAACAATGAAAATTTGTCTTAGAAACAATGAAAAAACTCCTTGTATATCATGAAACTAACTTCTCAATTTAAAGAATGAAAGATGCGGAAAAGCTTGTAAAGTTTTTAAAAAAGCGAAAGCATCTATCCTTCTATTCTAAGATTTTAACTGGGAGAGATTTTATAGAGTTATTATGACATATTAAATGTTTTTGTTATTTTGCTATATTAACACCTTTAAAACTTGAATATTGTTTAACTTAGTTTAAAAATTATAAACCTTAATCTATTTAATCATTAACCTAACCTAACAGACCAGCCAAGCTCGCCTTTGTCTTTAGCAGTACGAATTAAGTCAATAATGAGCATCTTTCGTTTGGATCAGAGCACCACGAAGGTGAAAGCATGACTTTTGCTCTTTGTAAGGTGCCTCGTCATTTTGAACCACGGTCAGGTGACGAGGCCACACCTGAGCTGGCACCCTCCTCTCCACATCCACGCCACACCAGCGGAAGGACTTTGGACGTCACATATTAACGTGGACACGTCCCCAACTCAACGGAGTTCTAGCAACCCAGTGAAGGAGAGTACACCGTGGTCACCCTCCCAACCACTGCCCGCGGCAAATGATGCTTCACTTTGCTGAGCTTACGGGAAGCGGCGTGAAGCTACTGAGTCACTGGAGCTCATCAAAATTGTAATATACACAATTTTCAAAAAAACTAGATTTATAAATAGTCTAAAAACATATTAAATTTATAATTAAGTAAATTAAAAAAAAACATAGAATATTAATCCTTTACCCAATCAGTTATTGATTGGGTAAATGTATTAATATTCTACAATTATGTACATATACAGTAAAATACAAAGAAAATTATGAATTGACGTTACTCAATCAATTCATAATTTTCTTTTGTATTTAGCTGTATATGTACCCTAATTTTCATTGACAATTTTTCATAAATTAGAGTATATTGTTTTAAATAATTGAACAATGAAATTTAGACTCAAAATACATGTTTTTTTGTTATGAATTATTTTAGTGAAAGTTCTACCTGTCATGAAAATTTCACGTGTGTGGTGTGCCGCTTTTCTGGTGTAGCAATTTTAATGGCCAGTAGTGTAAATAATTTAGATTTGTGGTGTTAATTTGATTTTTTACTGCAATACTTTCCTGAAAATTTTTTCTTTATTTTGTTTCTCTATAAAACTGATCATGAATGGGAAAATTGTAGGTTCAATACTAGATACATTATTTCCCTACTAAGAAAGTATTATATTTCTGCTTAAAATCTCCTAGTATATCTTACCATGTAAAATGTTGATAGAGTTCATTGGTGAAGAAAAATCCTTCTGAAAAACATAATATTTAAAAAATTCTTTAGTATTTTTATTTAATAAATTAATGTTACACTTTACTAAAGCTAGAAAATTAAATTCTTGTAAATCAAAACTTTTAAGTAATTTAAAATCCTTTAATGGAATTAAATACTATATAAATTTTTCTATAAAGGAAATAAATAATGCAAATTTCTTTAATGTTCTCTTTCAATTATATTCAAGTACTTAAACAGGATTGAGTGCATAAAATTTTGCATATCATATAAAAAGAACATTGTTTTCGTTTGCATCGGGGAAAAATTTTGCAATCAAAGCTAATTACTTATTTTTCTACCTGCAACAAATTTTCTTGGAAAGAAGAGCTTAGGTTTATTAATTAAAGCAAATATTTCAGATCACGACTTTTATAAAAGCATGTTTTCGCATGAATTCCAGAAATTTCGATTCGTTCCTGGAATTCTCCCTACGAAACTTTGATCTATCTCAGGAATCTGTTCATTACTCTCATCTTCAACATTTTGATAAGTCTTAAATTAAATTTCTGATGTTTAGTCTTATTTCTTTAATTTATCAGCCTAAATCAAACTGCTATCAACATATTCTCTCTTCAAAGAATTTTAATTATTGATAATGCTCCTTTTTTTTTTTTTTTTGTATTTTGCTGAAATCTAGAGGTTCGAAGTAGAGTGCCATCTCAGGTTTCGACCTCGTACTTTTAAAGTAGAAATAAATTAGTGAAAGTGGTTGTGTGTGATTATGTTAGTGATTTCTAATTGGTAGAATTAGGTTGCCAAAAGTTGAAAAAAATAGTACTGTTTTAAAAAGATTTTAATTTTTTTCGATATTTTAAGATTTTATTTTCTTGATAATGTTGAAAGCAGGCAATAAAAAGACATCCCCCCATTCAGACAATTTCATGTTTCAATTAATTTCATTAATGTACAGTGAGCGTCAGGTTACAGTTACCATTCAACAGCCTGCACTGTCAAATGTTGATCAAGTCGATGATTTCATATTTTTTAAACATTCATGATTTCTAAGCATTTTAGGAAAATTAGTTTGTGCTAATTTTTACAGAAAACATCGTTAAAAATTAGCAAAGTATATATCATTACTTTTGAAGGAGTTATATACATTTCATAAAATATGTTTTAGAAACAAGTTTTTATATTCGTTTCGAAGTTCAAGGAATATGTTTCAATATTACGATTCCCATTTCGAAAAAAATCTCATAAGGTAATGCACAAAGTGCATTATAGTAAAAATTTGATTACTTTTCTTTCCAACGGCGAGCACAATTGGTTGATGGACCCTATGCCACAACAAGGCCAGAAACTGCTACTCATTTGTCGTTATCCAGCGGGCACCTGTGAACCAAGTCACGAAGGCGAGTAGCGTTACCCGCGTCATACCACCAGAAACCCGTTTATAGGGTGGGCCATATTCATACAACAACACAGAAGAAAGTACAGAGAAGCACAGAGAGAACAGAGAAGGAAAGAAACATCCAATCGGGATTTGAACCCGGGACCAACAGCTCAGGAGTCAGGAACGCTAACCACTCAGCCATTGGTAGGCAAATTTTTTATTACTCTAAAAAATTAGTTTTAAGAAAATGCAAAATTATTTAAATAAAACTCATTTAGTGCATAGTCTTGGGGAGGATCTATGGTAGCTAGGCTAGTTAGGTTCAGTTCTCCTTATCGGAAGGTTGTGAATTTGAATCCCAGATAAACCAATGATCTGTTAATGGGACCTGGGATCAATCGTGGTCGTGATACTGTTGTTGTTACTTATGGCACTTGGACAAGCCAAGCGTATTCTGCCTGGGACCTGGGATCCGTCGTGGTCGTGATACTGTTGTTGTTACTTATGGCACTTGGACAAGCCAAGCGTATTCTGCCTGGGACCTGGGATCCGTCGTGGTCGTGATACTGTTGTTGTTACTTATGGCACTTGGACAAGCCAAGCTTATTCTGCCTGGGACCTGGGATCCGTCGTGGTCGTGATACTGTTGTTGTTACTTATGGCACTTGGACAAGCCAAGCTTATTCTGCCTGGGACCTGCGATATGTCGTGGTCGTGATACTGTTGTTGTTACTTATGGCACTTGGACAAGCCAAGCTTATTCTGCCTGGGACCTGGGATCCGTCATGGTCGTGATACTGTTGTTGTTACTTATGGCACTTGGAAAAGCCAAGCTTATTCGCCTGGGACCTGGGATCTGTCGTGGTCGTGATACTGTTGTTGTTACTAATGGCACTTGGACAAGCCAAGCTTATTCTGCCTGGGACCTGGGATATGTCGTGGTCGTGATACTGTTGTTGTTACTTATGGCACTTGGACAAGCCAAGCTTATTCTGCCTGGGACCTGGGATCCGTGGTGGTCGTGATACTGTTGTTGTTACTTATGGCACTTGGACAAGCCAAGCTTATTCTGCCTGGGACCTGGGATCCGTCCTGGTCGTGATACTGTTGTTGTTACTTATGGCACTTGGACAAGCCAAGCTTATTCTGCCTGGGACCTGGGATCCGTCGTGGTCGTGATACTGTTGTTGTTACTTATGACACTTGGACAAGCCAAGCTTATTCTGCATACGGCTATGCAAATTTAAGTCAATAGGGTGCATTTATTGTCTAATCAGAGCACCGAAAGAGAAAGTACGACTCATCTCTAAGACTCTTCGGATAGATGGCACCACCAGTGGATTCCCTCCCTCGAGTTTGCCTTTGATCTGAAGAGAAAGGAAATTGTTTCCAGACCATTGCACCCATGGTAACTGCTCAACGACCGACCTCAGGACTTTCGCTTCCACAGATTTAACGAGCATGTATATCATATGTACTCGGTGGATTTTTGGCGCCATTGTTAATCGAACCCCGCTCCATCAGACAGAAGGCCGATGCCTTAACCACTAGGCTACCACGGCTCGTGGTCGTGATGTTCTTCCAGTGAAATAGTGTCTCTTGGGGTGGCAAGGTGTCTTCTACTTGTTGCTGCTTCTAATTTCGAAGTCTCCCACTCCTCTGGTAGAAATCAGCTCTAGGCTAAATACAGAGAAGTATACTGACGCAAACACACAGCACTGAATATTATTGTTTATAATAGTTGTCACTCCACTTTAAAATTATCATATATTAAGCTAAACTTGTTTGTTTCATTTGATACATACGTGCTCGTTAAATCTGCGGAATCGAAAGTCCTGTGGTCGGTCGTTGAGCAGTTACCATGGGTGAAATGGTCTGGAGAAATTTACTCCCCCTTCAGATCAATGCCAAAATTGAGGGAGTAGATCCTCTGATGCTGCCATCTATCGGAGGATTTGAAGAGCAAAAGTCGTACTTTCTCCTTCATGGTGCTTTGATTAAACGAAAGACGCTCTCTATTGACTTGAATTCACATAGCCAAGGCATAGCGAGCTTGGCTTGTCCAAGTGTCATTAGTAACAACAACAACATTTCATTTGATTTTGGCTAAACGGTAATTCTTTTTACTACTAGTTTGACCCGCGACATTGACATGTTTTAAAGAGGATTTCGAATTATTTGAAACACCCCCACCGTAGGTAGGTGTCGAAAGCACGAATTGTTGAAATGAAGCCCGGAACAATGATTTTTACAACCCAAATTCATTGGACCAACTTTAATCCTAGTGTCGAGCTCAAGAATTAAACCACTTCCAAAAGTTCCACAACCCATTTCTTTACCACAATGCATAAAAATTTGATTAAACAATATACAAAATTGGCACAAATTAAACTGCTTGATTAATACTGATAATAAATCTTTCCTCTATATAAGCATTTTAACATTATATGTAACTAATTATCCCAAACGAATGAAACACTCCTTTGCACGAGAACCAGTCAATAACTAATAAGAGAGTTAAAGCGAACGGAGAAGCAGTTTCTGTGGTTGTTTATGCATGCATGAGATTCGCATGTCATCGGCCGGAACGTCCACAACAGTTTTCAGAACACTGCTTCAATTATTCACACTTCCGCTCTCTTCACCACACTGCTGGAGAGCGTTGGATTTCAAGACGAATGATCGTTCGCCCCACCGGGTGATGCCTACCCCCTTCATAATGAATAAATGTGAATTCGGACACATTTATGCATTCATTGTTAATACGAGATACGGCTAGCAACATCCAAATTCATGAATTGGGATTCGATTACATTTTAAAATTCTATGAACGGAAAATTTACACAATGTATTCCGTTTACATTTTGTAATGTTCATTGATATTTGTAACAAATGCTCTTTGGTCAGAGAAATTGTTTTAAGGAGTAGGCCGAATGTATTTCAACTTGATTCATATGAATTTAAAAAGTCTTAGAGATATTCTTAAGACAAAGATTATTCAAAGTTTGGGAATAGAATTTGGCATCATTCTAAATTTTTTTTTAAATTTTATTGTGAAAACTTCTTTTCCGATATTTTTTTCTTTTGATAAATAAACATTTTAAGGACCAACATCGCTTTTTTGTTAATGATTAACAGTTAAATAAGTCACACTTTAGTCAATTTTCTGATAAAAAGTTATCCTAATAAATGATTAAGTCATATATAATCAATAATTATCTCAAGAAAATGCTTAAAAAGGAATCTAATCAAAATATTTTTTAAGATTTCAATATTACTGTAACTAAGTTTCTAATCCTAAGTTTATTATTTTAAATAATGTCTATAATAATACTTAATTACACACACACACACATATATTTATCCAATGGCGGGCAATATATATATAATACTTAATGTATATAATTAGACTTCCTTATTGTAGGGTACACTAACTTCATAAAATGAGAAAATCACACACAAGTTAAAAGTATAATGACATTTTATGCTTTGTTTACAAATGTTTACATTTTTAACTGCACAAATCGTTTGCAATAATGTAAAATAAAATTATGCTTTGCGAATGTTTTTAGAAGAGATATAAATAAGAATTTAAAAGGTTATGAATAATTTAAAATTATTATAGAAATTTACTGCAGTATTTCATAATAAATAAATATATAACACCTTTATAAATTATTTGCTTAAATATTTTGCATGATCTACTATTTTTGTAGCTCTCAGGTGACAAAATTTAATACATCTATTCCCAGAAACGAGGGATTTTGTACACAAATCAACAATATAATATTTAACCAACTTTAAAAGAAAGTCTTATAATACGTTTGATTTTGATTTCAGTTTTAATCTCAAATATGAAATATATGCTTGGTTAAACTTTTTTATAAAAAAAACTATTTGAGCTTTATTTCATATGTGTTTTGTTTAATTAAAAATATAATATCACATTTAGTAACATTTCTTAACACTAGGAATTATTTTATTAAAAATAAACTCTTACAATTTTTCATGCTCGATACTGAGTTTTATATTCTAGATTTTATATAAATATTTTGTGTGATTATGTCATTTTGGTAAAGGCAGTCGACATAGTGGTTTTCTAAAGTATCGATACACAAACTGAAAAATGTGATTTCAATACAAAAAATGGATCAGATTTACTGTTCTTTGGCGTGGTTTTTTGGCGCCAAATTTGGCGAACATTTTTACTGGAAACCAAGCAAACTAGTACTTTGGCAACCCTATTTGTCATTAAATTCTCATGATTTGAATTCATTAATATAAAATTTAATCAAAAAATTTTATGGATAATTTAACATATCAACTTTATTATTTTACCATTGATGTTTGAAATCTATAAATCTGCGATCTTGTTAATTTTGTAAAATTAGTTGAGCATATTGTTAGATACCAACAATGTAAGAAATATTTGTCACTATTTCAGCCATTTTCCTCCCGCCATTTTCCCGATCGGAAATTCGTCATACGGTCACCCTTGGCGACTTTTTGAAAATTTCGCCAAGGGTGACCGTTCGGTAAAATTTTACCCAAAAAATGTGTGCAGCAACAGGCAGAGTTATGAGTGGAAGAAAAGCCGCAAATCCTTGAGTGATTTTTGAGAAAATCAACTCAATAAACAATTACAAACTTCAGAACAACAATGAATTTGGGATAAAATTTATGATCAATAACAATTTGATTTATTGAATGAAGAAATGACTTGATTTGATGGTGACTTGTTCGGGATGTGTCATAAAAACCATTCTTTGCAGAAGTAGACTCTTAAAATGCTATGCTTTGTAATGACTTACAGACCTATTTAATCATTTCAAAGATCGAAGACAGCTTGAGCTGAATACGAATGATCGTTAGAAGGTTCTGGAATTATCCCCACCGGAGAACTTATTGCCCAATCAAATGGGCTGAAATGGCATTCATTTGCATATCAATTTCCAAGTAGGGACTGAATGGTCACAGCGACTCTCGAAAGTTTCGCGGAAGGGAAAAATGTTCAATTCACCGTTCCCTCCCCGTGCTGCGATTAGAAATGACTGCATTATGCTTCGCGCAGGAATTTTCCCTATCACGACTTATATTTTCCCCTAAATATTAATCTTTCCAATTAGAGTTATGGAATGGAAACAGTAATTAAGTTGTGTCATTGGTTGGGCACTAAAATCGTGAAGTAGCACATTTAATGCGCTACTTTAGATTGCAATTGGAAATTATTATATTAATTTTCAAAATATAAAAGTGGATTATTCATAGTGGAAATTAAAAAAAATTCAGAAAGTATATAAATAGGAAATATAGCAATACTTAAATCTTTAAATATCTCACTAAAACATTTTCTTTAAATTTATTTATTTTTTTTTAAAAAATTTAAACTGTTTTTTTACCATGTATTTTGAGAACTTTTCTATTTACATTTAAATTACTATTAAATGTAAATGCATTAGATATGATTAGATAAAAAATGCAATGCAATATTATTATTTATTGTAAAAGTAATAGCTTATATATTTCATATTTTATTCTTAGTCTGAGATTATTTATATCGTTGAATGATAAAGAAATTTTGAAAAACAGTTAATTTAATTAATCCAATTTTCTTATTTAATGAATTAAACTAAAATTAGCTTAATTAAATAATACGGTTAATTTAAGATTAAAAATATAGATTTTTAGGCACAGGTGCCGTATAATCCATGATTCCAAATTCTGAATTTTTTTGGCGGTGAAGAAATGTTGTCAAGATGACGTATCGTGACGTGCGCGATGACGTAACCACTGGGGTTACCAAATTAGAATTTTTTGCATAATTCTTATAGGTCATATGTATGACGTAACAAAAACGAGGTTTCCAGATACATAAGAAAATCCGCCAAAAAATTGCCAATCTCATAATTTGGCGTCATGGATTATACGGCACCTGTGCCGATTTTTATTTGATATGTACTTGATAATGTTGTAACTATTATTAAAGTGAATAATAAATATTGATTAAACTTCTATAATCATAGACACAAGTGATATCAATCCTTTAGATTTTTTACATTCATTGTCACTAAATAATTCTCATAAATTTATCTTACTTTGCATGTGATAATTTCCATTATATTATTAATGATGAAGTTGCTTTGTGCTTTAATGGAATTTAAGAAATCTTCAAAATTGATATTTGAATATGCAATAATGATTATCTATAAAAAATAATTTTATTAATATAAATTATTTAAAAAAATGCTAAATTTCCTTTTAAAAGGGTAAAATAATGAAGTAATATTTTTTAAAGAATATAGCAACGCCTCAGTTATTCAGTGTATGAATGATGTGGAAAAATTTTAGAAAAGTTGTTAGAATATTTCAGAAAAAAATTAGTATTGTTGTATTAGTACTTGAATAGTTTCAATACTTAGAATGATGTTTCTATTGTTAAAGAACTTTGCTTTGTTTCATTGATGTTAGAATTAATTTAACAGAAGAACCTACATTTTTGACAAATTTAAACTCGAAAATACTATTTGGAATGTTTGCATCAAGTTGGGTTTGTTAATATGAAACACAGTTAAGAATTTTAAAATTGGGATAACAACTCCTTATAATGAAAAAAAAAAATAATGATATTCTTAAAATAATGTTTTTTCTTTTATTTATTATATGAGTTTTTCTAGTTAAACAAAATTCCAGTGATATTAGTTAATCATATCACAAAGCTCAAAACTGTAATTATCTTGAAAAAATGTTTTGTAGTAATTTTTAATTTATAAACGCATGAAAAACACCTAAATTGAAAATAAATTGGTAAATTTTGAATAATACCATTTCTGTTTATCGTTCTTATTATCGTCATCGATAGCATGATAATGAACATTTTGAATCTTGAGGTCGGTTAAAGGTGTATATAAAAGCTATATAAAGTTAATTAAGTTTCAATAAATTATGAAAAATCGAGAACGAAAATTGTAGGAGATAAGTTTTCTCATTCAAATTTACACATTAATGTTCACTTAAGAACAAAATACAGGAGCAATCTTAAGTTCTAAGTTTCATAAAAAAGTGTAAAAGTATTAAATTAAAAATGATAATCCCAAGAGCATTTAATTTAAAGTGAGCACTCTTTAAATCACCCTAATTAAGAGAAGATGTGTCTCTATATAAATTTCATAACTTTTTTATATCGCTCCAGAAGTTAATTAAAATCGGATAAACTAGAGCATGTTGAGTTTCTTAAATTAATTACATTTACACTCGATTTACTTTATATTCAAGAATAAATAAATACTATTAATATATAAATAAGCAAACAACATTGCTTTTCTCTTGGTGAAAATTGCTGAATGATGAAAATAAAAATTTAAGCGAAAATTCCATGCTTGAAAGCTTAAGAAAATTAAAAACACAATAAATAAAATTATACAGTTTTTTAAGTAAAAATCTTTTCATAGCTGAAATTTTTCGAAGAAAAATGTTTTGTTCGAAAAATGGCTTTATAAATTGTATCGAAGTATTTTAGACTATTTCGGTAGATGATTCTTGTTATAAAAATATATTGAATGAAGCAGACAATAATGAATCATCAATGTGATGCACTAGCCTCACTCTATTAGTTCTTGGCAATAGGCCAAAAATTTCCTTCCTTGAGTGAATTGTAATGACACTCAAAATTGTTACTGCTTCTAAATTTATTACAGCTTGCGAAATAGAATAATTTTGATACTTCATCTTGATATTGTTCCAAAGTATACCGAAGATATTTCATACTTATTTTGAATGTATGTATCACTCTTATATACTTTTAGATTAGATTTTTATGAACATTAATATTATATATTTTTAGGTTTGATTGCAAAAGAATATGAAGCTAAAAATTAACTTTTTTTTTTGTCAGATCATCAAAATTTCATCAAATATTATAGTTGTTGAAATTTACTATTGCTAATTCAAGGCACCAAATTAATTAATATTTCAGTCTGCTTGCCATTTTACAATACATTTAATTAACAAGCAAATATTATTATTATTATTGTCAAAATTTCTCGAGTTGTTGATTTAAAATTACTTACTAAGTGTGAGCAATTAAAAGGGTTTTATATTTAATTTGAGGTAATTAACTTTATAAATTTTCATATCTCTGATTTTTTAGGCTCTGATATCATGTATTTTTAATAATTTTATTAAAATTTTTTATCAACATAATTAATTTAATGCTAATGAAATCAAATATTCTTGATTTTCGTAATATCTATGTTAGAAAAATTTATTTGCTGTGTTGATAATGGTTTCATATTTCCTAAAGAATAATAAATATGAATAAAGTATTAATTTAAAAACTTATAATATTATTTGGAGTAACATTAAATATGAGTATATCCATAACATTGATCTATTTTTCCAAAAATATAAAATAAATTGTATTTTTAAATAAAAAGAAAATGATTATGCATTTATAAAAACTAATTATTAACTTTTTAGTCTAAAACATAATAACAAGTTATTAAGACCATTATAATTATTTTATTAATTTATTTAATTACTGTCAGCAAAAAATTCTCTCTCTGAATTTAAGTTGTTTTTTTTTTCCATCTACATTTTCTTAGTGCATACAATGTTTGTAATGAAATAAAATGTTGCAAAATAGATGATACAGATCATAATTTTATAATTAATTATTATTACTTGTGTATTTTTTTCTTCAGCTTAGAATTAAAGATTTGCAATTATAAATGTTTTAAAATTTTCACACAGCATGATAATTTTAAAGTAAATAAAAAATGCAGTAGGTGATTTAATTTGTATTAACAGAAACTTATAGATATTTTATGATTTGATTTTAGGAAATTTAATATTAATATTTAATTCTGTGAAAATTTCATGACTCACTAATTACAGAAATGTATTATTCTTAGAAGCAGAATTCAGGCAGTGTGATTGCTCTATGCCGATAAATGAGAATTAACTTATCACTGTTTAAAATTTATCTGCTGGAGTGGTGTGAATACTTTAAATGTGGAATGTTGGTTCCGATCACTGTCTCATTACTTGGCTAGGGTTAGCAGTTAAAAAATTTCTTTTTCTGGATATGTCATTATATAAGACAAAAATACCACCAATAACTTAGGATGAAAGTACACAAATGGTATATAAAACTATACTTATGCACGTTTTTTATGGATGTACAGGGTGATCATAATTAAACTGCAAATTTAAAAACGCTGTAAAAAAAGAACCACTGGTCAGAAAGACCTGAAATTTCACCAGAATGTACTTCAAGCAGGGGGATTTTGTTTGGCGTGTGAAAAAAATTAGGAAAAAAGTGGCCAATAGATGGCGCTGCACAGGCGGCTGTGGGTTAATTACATGAATTCTGATATGAACGATAATCAATTGTGGCTGTAAGCTGAACGTTAAACCAGTTGTGCTATTGTAAGTCAGGCAGATGTTGTGGCACTTTTGGTGTAAAGCCTACTCAGAGTGACAAGGTGGTGCCTTATCGAATTGGAAAAAATCAGTTTTTAATTGCCCTGCGGCCAAAACCGTAAAAAAAAGCCAACAATAATTAGGTTTTTAATTGTCCTTAGTCTTCTTCAAGAAATTTTCAATATGGTGTCCACCATTTTCTGTTAGGAGGTGTAAGCGTAAAACGGTATTTTCCACAGCAGCTTGGAGTGTATCAGTGCTGATGTTGTTAACGCGCTGAGTAATGCGGCATTTCAAATCCGCTAAAGTGTCTAGTGGTGCACTGTACACAACATTTTTCAGAGAACTCCAGAGCCAAAAGTCACAGGGAGTGATGTCCGGTGATCGTGGCGGCCAGGGAGTTGGAACATGTCGGCTGATAATACGGTCACTTCCGAAATGGCGTTATATCACCATCGACAATTAACGAGAATTCAAGCTGCTCAGCATTTTATACACGACGTTAATTTGCATATAACCACATGTGCAGCGCCATCTATAGGCCACTTTTTTCCTAATTTTTTTTCCACGCCAAACAAAGTCCCCCTGTGTGAAGTACATTCTGGTGAAATTTCAGGTTTTTCTGACCAGTGGTTCTTTTTTTACAGCGTTTTTAAATTTGCAGTTTAATTATGATCACCCTGTATATATACTATACTTTAAATGATCTGCTTAAATAAAAATGGATGATTAATTAAAATTTAAATTAGTACTAATCATGGTGGGTTTGCCCTGGTTTGTAACAATGTGTCATTTTTTGCATTATACATAAACATGAATGTATTGCTATTGCAATCTGATACAGAAAAAATTGAGAAACACTTATAAATTTTGTATATTGGTATGATTTAATAAGTTTTATAAATGATGAATGCTTCAGAAGCATTGAAAAATAATGAGTTTTGATGACAAGATGAGTATCACAGTAGACAGTATTTAAAAGATCTTCACAAGTTAAATTCACACTGATTAAAAGGGAATGATAATTTTTAAGCATGTCAACGCATTACATAGCATGCATTTAATCACTATGCATGTTGCTTGAAGTGATATATAGGCTCAGCAACAATGCATCGGAGACTTCTACACTGCAGACATTCCAAAATTGGCACAGGAGCCGTATAATCCATGATTCCAAATTCTGAGATTGGCGATTTTTTGGCGGATTGTCTTATTTATCTAGCAACCTCGTTTTTATTACGTCATACATATGGGGACCTATAAGAATTATACAGAAAATTCTGTTTTGGTAACCCTAGTATTTACGTCATCGTGGACGTTACGATACGTCATCTTGGCAACATTTCTTCATCGCCAAAAAAATTCAAAATTTGGAATCATGGATTATACGGCACTTGTGCCCCAAAATTATTCGACTATAAATTCAAGAAAAGAATAAGCAATCTGATGTGATTCAGGTCAACACTAGTGGGGAAAGGGTATAAGGGCCTATACAATCTGATGACAACATTGTGACCCTGGATTTCAATCTTGACATCCATTAAAATAACTGAAGCTAACCTCAATTTGTAGCCAATGTCGTTTGAATAATTCTCGATTATGGTTACTGGCAGCCTAAGAACTTCTTCATTTTTTCATATTGTTTATGTTTGTTATGTGTGATTTAAAAGTCTCAAATTCTATTTTAATTCATTTATATCACAGTTTGCCTTGTTATACTGCCCAAAATCTTATATAGTAGTTTGTATAAATATTGGGGTTCAGTGTAGAAGCCGGTACCCCTTGATTTAGCAAAACATTTAGTGATAAGTATTGGCGATGAAATATAATTTCAGGTAACCTTGGTATTTAGCATTTTGATTAACGTAATTTTAGGGTTGCCATTCTGTTATTCCCATTTTAGCTCCTATCTTAGCATTAAAAAATCACAAAAAAAATTAATGAGTACCCATAAAACATTTATCAAATATTGTAATTGTCTTATTGGTTTTATAAATAAATCTGATGTAATGGAAGCATAAATTTTACAGATCAGTAATTTTAATGTTGTTTCTGTCTCATTAGAAGCAGAATGTATTCTAAGGAAAAAGAAGTTCAAGAACAATATATATTTCAAGTTTTTTTTTTTTTGTGGATTACGTATAATTTTCTGTGCAGTATAGTTATAGGACCTTTGAGTGCATCAACATTTGCAATTTCATACCTGTTTATGAATTTCATTGTATAATTTGATAAGAACTTATAAGTGTTGTTCATTTTAGTTTCCGAATAACGAAATATATTCTTCTGCCTATTAATCAAAATGTCACTCTGAATCTGTAAGGTGATAGTTTTGATTAATATTTTGATTTATGTATATAATGCTATTTTATTTATTTGTAATTGCTATTTCCGTTCTTTCTGCTAATCAACTCTTTTCTAATTAAAAATATTGAGGCATTTTTTCACTGAAAACTAATTTATTTCGCAATCTTTTTTCTTTCTTAGTTTCTTCACAACCCTTACTTTAAACCATAGGTTCCCAAACTTTTTTTTCTCGTGGACCACTTTCAAAGTTTTAATATTTTCGGCAGACCTCCTGCTGCAACATTTCTACTATATTCCCAAAACTCCTAAAATATATCACCCTAATTGGTTTACGAAGAAAAAAATGTAGCACATTTTCTTGTGTCCTATTTATTAAAATAACACTTGTGGTTCTACAAAATTATAAACATTTATTATTACAAACAATCAACAATTGACAAAAAATCAACATTGAACTCTGAAATTTAAATCAACAATAAGAAATAGTCATACGTTTTGTTCTTGTCATTCGCATTTATGTTAATGTAGATTGCAAGCACAGCGCAAGTCGCATTTCATCCCTTTGCAGGTCCAAACAAGCATCCCGGACGAGCGGCACTTTGCAAGTCTCGACATGTAATGTACACTTGTACTTTTGGTAAAACTGAGTAATACGGTCGAAGTTTGGCGATTTTTTGGATTTTTTTTCGCCAAGTACAAGTAAGGATTGAAATTCCTACGCTATATTCACAGCGAAATACAAAACGAATATAAAAGACAGTATTGAAATTCCGGCACTATATCTAAACCGGGTAAAACTGAGGTCTGACCGTAATACTCAGTTTAGCCGTACTTTTATCTATTGTGCAATTCAATTCTGTGTTTGAACTGAGTCTCGAATATTTTTGTGTACCTACCTAGTAAGTGATGCTACCTGCCTACGTTGATACGTTCAAGTTGTCTTGAAACACGCATACTTTATTAATTACTTTTGGATATTATAATTATTATATTTTGATGTATGATATCTTCTTACGACGTTCTTATCAATTTTAATTTTAATTGATCTTTATATTATTTTTATTGTATCTTCAATTTACTTATAAAGCTTCTTATTTCCAAGTTTTTTCTTTATATTATGCATTTTAACTTTACAGAGTATGCTTTGAAAGTTTAGAGTATATTTTATATTTGTACTTTTAGCTGAACACAGTGTTTCAGAAAGTCAACTAGTGCACTCAAAGATTTTGTTTTTGAAATAGAATTTAATCAGTACTTAAGTTTGATGTCTTTCTATTGCATAAAATTGAGAGCATATTTTCTTTTAGCTTTCTCATTTTTAGAATATAATTATTATGAAAATATTTCTTCTATCTTGACTGTAAGAAAAGGACTTCTTTAATGAATTTCCAGGAAGGTTATTCCTTTTTTACAACTTCTGACATTAGATGCATGTCATAATTTTTCATGTCATACGAAATAATTTTTGGAACAAATTTTTTTCCTGTGACCATAATGCATTATTTCTTGAAGTGGATTTATATAATTCTGTACTGCCTGTGTATAAAGTTTGTATTTGAATTTATTTGATGTTTTTAACTCATCACTACTAACACTAAATTTCAAATTAATTCATGTTTCATACATAATGTTTTATTATATAATACATGCTTCATACTTTCATACATATAAATCATATTCGTGTAACTGAGTTTCTCGCACTTTTTGAAGTTCGTTTTCCATGAGTGTCTTTAAAATTGTTAAATGAATAACATAGAACATTGATTATTTCACCATAAACGATTCTTAAACATTTTACCATTTTACTGGCAGTAATGTTTTGTAGAACATTTTGTTTTTGCAGTTAAGAATTTGGTGTTCACACAGTTTTGGACTTTAATATTTTATATTCAAAAGAGTTCTATTAATAAAGGACTTTGAATTTAAGTAAATCAGTTATTTCTTACAGAGTTATTAATTAAAATTTTGATTTCATTACTTTCAGCTGTAATTTTTAAAAATCAAATCCACAATTATTTTTCTGTTGTTGTTGTTACAAATGACACTTGGACACTTGGATCGCTATGCGAATTAAGTCAATTGGGAGCGTCTTTCGTTTCAATCAGAGCACCATGAAGGCGAAAGTACGACTTTGCTCTACACACATGCCATAGAGACCCGTTTATAGGGTAGGCAACCATTCACGCCTCATTCATACAAGGAAGGGACAAAGACAGGAAAGATAGAGAGAGAAAGTACATCCATACCCTAACCGGGATTTGAACCCAGGACCTCCTTATCCGCGGTCAGGTATGCTGACCACTAGACAAGTTGGTCAGCGTTATTTTTCTAATGTATTTAATCTACTTTGTTTATTTTTACAACATGATTGTGTCCATAAAAATTTTTTTAACTTTTTATTTGTAATATTAAGTTTTAAATTTTAGCTTTGCCAACGGCATTATTTCAAAATTTGAAAGAACTGTTAAGACAAATTCACTTATAAAAATTATGAAGATTTTCCACTTTGAAATAAGTAAACTACAATCATATAAACTGCTAAAAGTTTATAGGTCTTATTTTCTCGGAATCACCTGAAATTGTTCACTAATCCATTCCTCAGAAACCCCTAATTATAGAAGTAGTTAACTATAAACAAAAGAAAATAACTAACTATTTACAAGATAGCGAGATAGTTGTTAGACTACAATATCTGTGGAAATGTATTTTCAATTTGAGCTTGTGAATTCCCGAATCGGAAATTCTATAACTGAAATTTAGCTTCTTCGATCATTCACTTCAGAAACTGAGTCGAAGAATAATGCATTCTACTCCTTTAAAGATATGTGAATATTTAACTTTTATATTAACTGGAGGAAACATTTTTCTAAACATATTTATTTAAAATGGTAATACTAACAGAACAATTTAAAAATATTTAATAAAAAAATTTCCTTTTGTCATAAGGCTTCCCATGGTTTTCTTAATACGTGTTATCATTACTCAACAATATTAATCAAAATCTAACTTTTTCTTATTTTTCATAGTTAATTATTTTAAATTCCTTAATTTCATTCTGATAAAAGTTTGCTCATAATACCTTTTTGAAAGCAATTTGATTAAGTAGTTTTATACTTATATCAAGAGAGAGAATAATAAGACTTAAATAAATCAAAAAGGACATAAAAATTGTTAAAATAGAACTAGTTCTTTTTTCCTTCTAATTTCAATTTTTTTTTCTTCTCATTTATAAAACGTATTGATAATATTTCTTTGAGAAAAGAATTTTACTGACAGAATTCGAGGGATTAAATTTCCAATTCTGCATTAAAATTCTTTGAACAAGTAGTTCCATTTCCTTGTTAGGGTCACGAGGGACTTCCTAACCCCATAATGTATACAAGGGGCCGAACATCCATTCTTATAGTAGAACATCTATCGATCCTTACCCCCTCCCCTCTGTAGGCCACTTTAAGGCTGACATGAATAATTCAAGTCCAGCGTGTGCCCAATGTTTAGAGATAAACTCTACAATCTATTTTACCATCTAAAAAACATGAATGAGGAAATCCCCTTCTCTGAAATCAATACAGCGGAAGTTTTCAGTTCTTTCATAAAAGATCCTTTAGTGAAGTACTTTATGCTATAATTATATTACAATATCCTCGAAATTTAGATTTTGCTACATCAATGTTTATATATGTATATATAAATGCCAACCTCGGCGAAAGGAAACCAGTAGATTCTACTGATTTTGATGGGAAATTTCAGGAGACACTACTAGCGACATTTTTGCTTGAAACAAAATGTTTAAAAAGGTAGTACTGTAGAAAAATAATTTTACTCTTTAGATTATACATTCTGAGAATGATTTATGTTAAAAATATATTTCGTATAAATATTTCGTATTATGGAATATTGATTAGCCTTATAAAGGAACTATGAAAGATTAAAAGTATATACTACATGTAAAAAAAATAAGCATCAATGTTTATATGCCAATATTTATTTTATAGGGCAACTTTTAATACACTAGTGCTATATAAAATTACACATAAAAACATAAAATACATTACTAAATAAATTTAATTCAGTGACAATTACTTTGCTTAACAGAAATATTTTCTTAATAATATTACGGATAACTAGTACCATCCATGCCCTAAGTTGTAAGTAAAATATATCACTACTAAATTAGGCCTAAGCCCTAAGTAAAATAGATCACTACTAAATAAATATTCCTCCTAATTGAACTGCTTATGTTAACAGGTATATGGTGTCTGATCTGAATGTCAATTATATGACTGATAACTAATAAGAATCTCGGCAGCGAGAAGAACATATTTAAAAATCAATATATAAATATATAATATATATATATATATATATATATATATATATATATATATATATATATATATATATATATATATATATATATATATATATATATATATATATATATATATATATATATATATATATATATATATATATATATATATATATATATATATATATATATATATATATATATATATATATATATATATATATATATATATATATATATATATATATATATATATATATATATATATATATATATATATATATATATATATATATATATATATATATATATATATATATATATATATATATATATATATATATATATATATATATATATATATATATATATATATATATATATGTATGTATATATATATATATATACATATTATATATATATATATATATATATATATATATATATATATATATATATATAATATATATATATATATATATATATATATATATATATATATATATATATATATATATATATATATATATATATATATATATATGTATGTATGTATGTATATATATATATATATATATATATACCTTGCTGCCAAATCTACTGATTTTATCGGGAAAGTCCTGATTTTTCATCACTTCTCCAGATTTCTTGCTAATGTATGAAAAATCTATGAAAAGTATATGAAAAATCTATATATATATATATATATATATATGTATATATATACACTTAAAAATATATATATAAGAGAGTACACACACACACTTAAAAATAATATATTCACCCACTTAAAAATAAGTTTAGAATTTGAAAAAATGTAAAAACTAATGTGAAAACAAAAGTAATACTATATAAGAAACTTTCAGTGAATATATATTTGTGTCATTCAATAAAAAAGAGCTGAAAAATATTACAATTATATTTAGTAAAGTATTAAAAAGTTGAATAAGAATTGAGAAATACATTGTAAAAAATATATCATTACTAAATAAAAGCATTGTTAGAAACTTATTATCTGCTGTTACAAATTAGTATAGAAATTTAAAATACTCATTTTATATAAGAAATTGTAACAAAGTACTTGAAAAGCTGAAAGATATGAAAAATTTCTTTATACGGTCAAAAGGACAGTAGATTAAACTACATACTTTACTTATAACACAAGGTAGAAAAATAAAGAAATGATTGTCAAGATTATAACGATTCTTTATTAAAACTGACTTTTTTTTCCAACAAATGGAAATTTAAAGAGGGTTTTAGCTCTGCGGTGGCTTATAGCAATCCTGCACATTACGTTACTCTTATTTATTCAGTTATATACTGTGCCGTAGTTAAAAGCGACTGCTAGAGGATCTAAAATACTCGCGCGATTTCCCCTAAGAGTGTCTCTGCAATTCAAAATTTCAAACGTAAAAAATCCAAATTATTCAAAAGACAAAATATAATATCAACCAAATCAGCAATTCAAAGCTAAAATATAAACCTTAATAAGATAGATCCATTGCCATACATTTAAAATAAGTTTTTATTAGTATTTATTTATTAGCTTTTATTAGTCTTAAATATATATTTTATAAATTATTTTTTATAATATATATATATATATATATATATATATATATATATATATATATATATATATACTTTATGCCATATAAATTAGTTTA
Organism: Latrodectus hesperus; assembly: GCA_037975125.1. NCBI lineage: Eukaryota > Metazoa > Arthropoda > Arachnida > Araneae > Theridiidae > Latrodectus > Latrodectus hesperus. The sequence continues at coordinate 34,422,418 of CM075861.1, forward strand.
AACTATATAAGGGGGAAAATTGAGTGAGTTTTTTAGATCCTCTACTCGCTGCATGTCAGAAAAGCGTGTTTGTTTTGCATAGTTGATCATATTCCCCCCGAAAAAGGCATGGTCCGTATCCTTTTTATTATTTTTCTTATCCTTTCATATTTTGTTTTGAATATGTTTTTGTGTTTCTAATTATTTACCTGATTTACCTTTCTTTAGCTGCTTTTGCGCTGGATAGGTGGTTAGACATACTTTTGTATTTTCATATTCTTTATTGCTTTTAAATTGATTTGGAATATGGTATTTGTCATATATATATATATATATATATATATATATATATATATATATATATATATATATATATATATATATATATATATATATATATATATATATATATATCAAAATAATTATATTCGCATTTTTCTTATATGCATATTTTAAAATAATTTCGGCTCTCTGAAATTTAGCTTTAAATTTCATTGGAATTTACCAATTTTATTTCCAAATCGAAATATATCCCTCTTAGAAATGAAAAAGTTATTACTTTGCGTTGCCAAGTTACTTTTACTTTACTTTATTGTCAATCTGACTGCGAGTCTCAGGAGCAATCACGATTATTCACTGCAACTGTACTTGCTTTTTATAGCGTCTAGACTTTGACAATAGTCTATTATGCAAGTAACGATGTGACGTATAAGTAACAAATTAATTCAGTAAACTTGGAAGAGATCATTTCTAATAATAACTCAGTTGAGAGACTCTATTGTGCTTCTTTTTAAATTCATATGGAAATTCTGTTATATGCCATATCGTTATCATCTTGAAATTTTAAAATTAGTAATAAATATGTGTTGTTTGCTCATAATATTTACATTTAATTATAAAAAATATTTAAAAAATAGTTGTTATTTTTTAATAGTTGTACATAATTCTCGATTTTAAATTGCTGCATTCTTAAGTTTACAGTGAAAATAATTTACAAATAATATAACATAATATTTTTTCCATGAAATACTTTAATTCTACCGCCAGATTTTTTTGTTTGCAAAAGTTTTTGTTTTTTTCAGGGACCAGTTAAATTAATACTGGACGTTTTAGAGAATTCAGCAGAAATCTCTTACTAATTAGTTTAAATCAGCGCTTTTTTATATCTCAAATACAAAATAAGATATAAATTTAAATGTCTTTGCATGAAAAAAATTAGGGAACAATTTTTTAATGAGTGGAAATGAAATAACATTCAGCTCAAAACAAATTATGTTGTTATAAAAATTATTTAAAAATTATTAAAATTCTCGGTTCTTACGTATTTACGCAACCGCAGCCAAATTTAGCGGTTTTCAACTGCTGCCAATCCACATGATGCGTCAATAAATATCAATCTTATTTGGACTCGCACGCAGTTATCTTTTGGATGTCTTTGTTGTTTGCTGATTTTTGACGCCATTTTTTTGTGCTAAGAAAATGCCTATTTGGTATGAGGAGTTGATGTCGATTAAATTTTGTGAAAAGCAACTTGATTTATCGGATAAAACTGTTATAGATTGGAACAATTACATGCGTGAATTATGTGTCTTGGATATGGAGAATAACCCACACAAGAAGGTAGGTGGACCAAATTGCATTGTGGAAATGGATGAAAGTTTCTTTACTAAACGTTAAAATAATTGTGGTCGAGTATTACCCGAACAGTGGGTGTTTGGTGGTTTATGTAGAGAAACAAAAGATTCGTTTGTTGTCACTGTTCCTAATAGAACTGGCTCTATCCTTCTTGAAAAATTTATAGAAAACATTGGCGATGGTAGCACCACTCATTCTGACAGTTGGAAAGGTTACCAAACAAATAGAATAGAAAGAGAAGGATTCTTACATGCTAAAGTTAGTCATAAATTCAATTTTATTGATCCTGATACAGGAGTTCATACACAAACAATTGAGAGAATGTGGGGCAGTGCTGAGGGGATGAACAAGAGACATAGGGGGACAGCAAGACATCACCTGGAATCTTATTTATCAAAGTTCATATGGCGACAGCATCAGATGAAAGAAAATAAAGACTGTTTTGAATCGATGTTAAACTCTATATCGGCTTATTTTCCACCGAAATTCGAGTGACAACTTTGTTTTAAATAAAGTGTTTTATTTTATGATTTGTCGTTAAATTTTTAGGTGTAGATTGGCGGCAGTTGAAAACCGCCATATTTGGCTGCGGTGGTGTTAATACGTAAGTGCCAAGTTCTCCTTTGGATATCAAAAACTTCAAATTTCTTCACGTTATCATTTTGTAACAAATTTTTATTAGTATATTAATATTTGTGTGTGTGTATCTATGTATGTTTACAAACATACGTATGGTGGAATTCAAGTATCATATTTCATTGCATTGTAATCTTATTTTATTACTGTTGAATATATATATTCTTTGTAAAACATGATTTGTTTCTGATCAATTAAAATGACAGCATTTTTTAAAATCAATTCAGAGTGTAATCTGTAATCATTACTTATAAATTATCTAAATCAGTTCGCCGAAATAAACTAGAATATTGGAAAAATGACAAATTGTTGAAATAGATTGCCTTTTTCGAAGTAAGCTAAAATTGAAGATTTTGAATGTATTTTGCTTCTGAAAACTCACAGAAATCGAAATATTACTATAAAAATCCCTATATTATTTATTTTAAGTTTAAAAGAATTTTTTAGAGGGTCTATTACAAAATCTAAGACCATGATGCTTTGCTGTGCAAGATCTGACAACATAAATAACAAATTAAAGAAAATTTGGTATTAAATTAATAATTCGCATTTTTTTTGCACAAAAATGTTTATATAATAAAGTTAAATTTAATTTAAAACATTAATATTTATTCTTTGATAATTTATTTTTTCTATCCAACTATAAAAATAATATTTTTAAGATTAACAAATTAAAAATAAATTTTTGCATTCTGTTAAGAGAAACAAGGACAATATTTTTTTTAAATAGAGATGTTTTTTTTTCTCAACATATTATTTCTCAAACCGTAACAAATTAGATCAACGTAAAATTAAACATGTTATTTTAATTTTATTATTTCTACTTAATTAATATTAATTTATTTTACACTTTATTTTTTAATACCTTATATGTAGCATTGTTTAACAGATGAAACACAACAGTAAACCGAATAATTTACTATATATCAGACAAATACATATTTCAAGTTTAATTGCATCTATCTTGAATTTTATTAAAATAATTTGTAATAAATAGTCAATACAATTTCTTATGAAAAAAGTGCCGAAATTAAATATATTTTCTGTTGTTGTTGTTGTCTTGTGTCAGTTAGGTTGGCATTATGGGGTGCCTGCTCCACTTTTCCAACTGAACCCTATTTTGGTGTGAAGTCCGACTTCCTCAGTACACACATGCCATAGGGACCCGTGTATAGGGTAGGCAACCATTCACACCTCATTCATACAAGGAAAGGACAAAGACAGGATAGACAGAGAGAGAAAGTACATCTATGCCCGAACTAAGATTCGAACCCAGGACCTCTCTATTCGCAGTCAGACACTCTGACCACTAGACAGGGTGGGTGGCAATATATTTTACTAATTTGTTTATTTGAAATTCTTTCTGGGATTTGCCTTAAAAAAATACTTGCTTTGGTGTAGTGCAATTTTGAAACAATGATAAAAGATCTGCCAGATTCTGGTCTTATCCTGCGGAAAATTCACGATTGTCCCGAGTTGAATTTTAGAAATGGGTTGCTGCGGATGAAATGCAGGACATGTATTTTTGTTTGCAGATGTGACCAATATATGACTATCCTGAAAATGAGACTATCCCACTCGAGGATCTCAGTGGTCACTCACTGTGAAAGTTATCACAAAATAACAGGTCGTAGTCATAACTTACGAAATATTTATTTGGCACAGATGCCGAATAATCCAGTATGCCGAATTCTGAGTATGAGAATTTTTAGGGGGGGGGGAATCTTCTTGTTTATCTGCTCATCTGGTTTTTATTGCGTCGTAGAGATATAAGTATTCTATAAAAATTTCTATTTTGGCAAACCTAGTATTTACGCCATCGCAAGACGTCACAATATTTCAATTAGCGAAATTTTTTCGTCGCCCAAAAAATTCAGAATTTGGCTTGCTGGATTATACGTCATTTGTGGCATATCTTTTAATGAAATATATCTTTTCATTATCTTAAGGACATAGCGAGTCGAATTTCTCTCGTCATTGTAGCTAAAAGATAAAACAGTATATGAATGGGATATGAGTGGATGTTAATCGCATCTTATTGCATCTAAAATCCTAGGTCATTAATATAAAATCTGAAAATGTACTTTATGTTTTTAAATCAACGTTAAATAAAGCATTGTAAAGTTATAAAATAAAAAAAAAGAAATGTAAAGTAAATGCTTATTTACAAGATTATACAGAATTTAATGAAAGTAAATGTTTCAGATATGTTTATAAAGTTAATTAAGTAATTATTAATCATATTAAAAATTCTGAGGGCGTCATTGTAATTGACAAGACATGCACTTGATTATATGAAAACCAAAAAAATTAGGTTTTAAAGGAGTAAAGAGTTTTGTTACAGAGGATTATACTCAACTTTTAAAATATGTCCCTCAAGATAATAAATAAATATGCATGACAGAGTTATAAAAATACACGATTTATTGCATTTTCTTAAAAGTTTTACACTGTACTGACAAACATTCCCCTTAATATGTTTGCATGTTGAAAAATAATATTTTCGCTTGAGAAAGTAAAAGCTTTGTTCAAAATAATAATAAATCCTTAATTGCACTTTTAAAAAAATGAAAGGTATCTCAACGAATTTATGAAAAACTATAGGGAGTAAAGTTTAACATTCAATAAACATAAGTTAAAAAATTATTAAAAAGACTTTATAGAGTTTAATAAATGGCTGGTCAAATGTCTGTACTTTTTTACATTGTTTTATTTCTTTTATGCAAAGAATATTATAATTGTAACATATGTATAAAGTGTATAAAAAGGATTTTTTGTTTATTAGATATTTTGTTTTTACTAATTATTAAAAGAAACTTAATAATAGAATGGATTTACTTTTTGAAAATGTTTCTAAAGGTAAGAGTCTAGAAACGTTCATTAAATGCTACTTTTTGTAAGGAAACATTTTTTAACTTCAGATACAACATATACACTGAACAAATTGATATTATACTTTAGCATATTTTTTTGCTTTTTTAACGTCATTGCGTAAGTCACGATACGTCATCTTGGCTACATTTCTTCATCGCCAAAGAAATTCAGAATGATGACGATGACATAAATACTAGGGTTACCAAAATAGAATTTTCTGCATAATTCTTATAGGTCTTCATATGTATGACGTAATAAAAAACGAGGTTGCCCGATGCATAAGAAAATCCGCCAAAAATCGCCAATCTCAGAATTTGGCCTCATGGATTATACGGCACCTGTACCAAAATTTGATAGTAGATTAAATGATTGCAACTGTATTTGATTTTGTGCATCACCCATTGCATTCCAATTAATAATTTTGAAAACATGTTTTCTTGAATCCAATTACTTAAACAAGCCTTTCATTAAATCCTTAAAATACAAACTTCAAGAAATAAAATTTTTAGAAATATATTCTTTCCATATTAAATGAATATCAATAATACTTAACTGTCAAAATTTAATGACGATGTTGCCAAAAGTTCAGATCATTTGTGTTACAAGTAATGAAAGAAATAATGAATTGTTCTCATAAATTCATCAGGTAAGTAAATAGTATTATATTTCTATTAAAGTGCTGCTTTTTATAACTTTAACGATAATGCCATAGTTCAGATTTAAGAATGTCAAATAATTTTCCCTAATTTGAAAAAGTAGCAGTAAAATATCCTAGCATTACAAACTATTCGTAAAATTAATGTATTACTTTGCCATCCTATTTCGCCCGTAAATGTCCTGGTCTAGAAGAAGATAACAAATATTGCTCTTCCAATGTAGTAAAAGGAAAAAAAAAAGAAAAGGGAAAAAAAACTGGAAAGAAAAGAATCTGGGACAAAGAGAAACATTGAAAAATGAGCTAGCACCTTTAAAAGAAATAGTTGGTTGTTGTTCTTCCGAAAAGAGAAAGAACTTTAAAAAAATAGCCTGTTACTTTTCCAAAGGAACATTTTGCTTTCGTTTGATGGCGGAGGGTATGCGTTGCCAGCTAATGACACGTAACGGGCTCTAATTGCAGCAGATGGGTGATCGGCCGGAGAAGGGAAGGGACTCATCATACTTAGGCTGATCGAGATCACCCCTGGGGAGTCGTTCTGGTCATCCTCCTACTGCGCATCGTTTTTTAAACTTATTTCTTCTCGCACTGAGCAACATTTTTTGTCTTCCAACAGAATTCAAGAAAATTATTATGACTATACTTACATAGAAATGCAATCAACAATTTATTTTGTATTATTTAACTTCTCAAAATCTGTCCTTGGGCAGTTTGAATTACTTAGAAGTGAGCTTTAAAAATATGTTTGTGTATTTCTATATACAATTGTTTTAAATCTTAGTGAAAAAGCCATTGGTCTATGTAAACGAGGGTATTTTTATACAGTGGGTGATTGGTTAACAAACACAATCTGGTACAAGACTATGTTCGCTATCTGTATTGATCGTTAACCGATCATCAATTTACCTTAGATTTTTTTTGTGAAATCGATTAATTTGTTTTGGAAACCCTAAAAATTAAATTAAAAAAGGGTGTGTATAATTTTTTATTATGTTTATATAAAATAATATTTATAGTGTCTTGCATGATATCAATACATTTAATTTTTTGTTTATGGGGTGTTAAAGAACATGTCCAATGTCGATTGCTTTTCTTTCTTTTTCAGGATTTTCAGGGAGTGATTAATAGCATTGTTGTTGTTGTTGCCATCTGGAATTCGTCATTCAAAATTATATATGAGAAGGTGAATGAAAAAAGTGGGGGAGGAACTCAAAATGGAATCAGTTTTGAATGAAATCAAAACCGAAACTGAGGGTCTACTTTGGCTATAAATGTTCTATCGGAAAATGTTTTTCTAGTATAGAACTTTGAAGTTAAAAAGGCTAGCAACATAATTCAAAAGAAATGAAAAACGACTTTTAATCCCTCGGGTATGGCAATCCTACACATTATGCTCCGAGAGTCAAGAGTGATCGTTAGAATTCGTTTTAGTTCGTTTTCCGAATATGTGTTCGTTGTCCGAACCCAAAAATACTTCGTGAAAGTGTTCTTTGTCCGATATGTTCGCAGTCCAAACTGCTCGTTAACTGATAACTCATTGTATCCGATATAAAAATATGCAAGGAAATAAATGAGTTTTCCTAAATTTTTTAAAAGACTTTCCCAAATTAAATGAATAAAATACACTATCTCTTTTAAATTTTAATACAGTTATAAAAAACAACAACTAATTATGTCATTTAATATTAATAACTATTGCTACAAATAGTTATTAATACTAAATGACAATGATATTATAGAAGTAATATATGTGATATTAGAAGTAATAAAATGATAACTGTATTATTTTATAACAATTATTAAATGAAAATTATGTTATTTAATAATAACTGTTATTTGAGCAAATAGTCAATTGTTCATTAACTTTTAAACTTCAAACTTAGATTTCTAATCTTATAATAACTAATCATGTATTTAATAATATTTTTATTGCTGCAAATACTGAATTTTATAGTTAATTATAAGTTCGTTAAATTTCTAACTTGATTATAACTAATCATGTCATTATATTTTTAAAAATTAATTTTGACGCAAATATTTAATCTTTGATTTTAAATTCCCATGAGTTTTCTAATTTCATCACAATCTATTATAATAGTGCAACACATATTTTCTTATTGTGTATAAGTTTTGTAATAAACAAACTTTCCAAAAACCATTTATTTATGTCATAAAAAATTGGAATTCAGAAATCTACAATGAATAAATTAATTTAACGAGTTATTAAGCATTAAATTTATAATATTAATGATTACAAGTCATGAGATAAAATAAAATGCTTATAAGATATTTTAGACATTTAGTTTTTTTTTATTTGAATAATAGAATTCAAATATATTATTTGAACGATCCATGTAAAACAATTCTCAAAATTTGAATAAAAAATGAAATTCACAAAATTTGAATCATTTATATAGCTGAGAAAATAAACTTAATTTGTGTTATGAAGAAAGATTTATAAGAATAATTTACTCTATTGAGATTGTTTAGATAAAAAAAAGTTTTTGAAACTGTAAATAGGAATATTTTTATTCTAGCTGCAATAAATCAAGAAGTTTAAACTTCGGATTCTAAATTAGGAATCTAATTGTAAATTTAAATTAGGAAAGTGGAATCTATATAAATGAGGAAAAAATATTTCCAATTTGAATTATTTATTTTATAGTTTAACGTAATACAGAAGTTGTTCTGAATTTGAATGAAATGATCATTTCAGATTTTTTATGCACTTTTTACTTTTTAGATTTTTTAAAGGAAATTTTTTTTTCAATGTAATTAAGAATATTTTGCTCAAGAAAAATAAATAACTTACAAAATACTTAAAATGTGTATGCATTTATATACTTAACTTAAAATTTATATATATATTAAATATTACAAAATTAGTGTAATTTTATTAATTTATTGAAGAGAAATTAATTTTCTCTTTGAATGCAACAAAGTAATAAGCAATAATAATAATAATATATATATATATATATATATATATATATATATATATATATATATATATATATATTGTATATATATTGTATATAATTGTCTGTTCATGTTTATATTCAAACCTGTTGGAAAAGATAAAGATGGAGAAATTTATCTTCCATTTTTATGATAGTTAGTATTTGTATTTTTTATAGAATGTTACTTAATAAGAAATATACAGTATATATATATATAATATACTGTTGTGAAGCAAAAAGTCAGAGAAAGTAAAATAAAAATGAAAAAATAAAATCAGAAAATACGGAACAAATTTCTGTGCAGTAGTGAAGTTAAATTTGAAGTTAATCTCAGCTACACACATGTACATTAGGAGTTCACAGTTAAAAATAATTTCAAAATATTACCTTATTTTAAATTTCTGTAATCAAATGTTATAAATGGCTTTCTAAAGGATTGCAGTGTTTATACTACAGTAAAAAAACCAAAAATCATTTTTTACGAAATTGTTACAGGCTAATGTAGTTATTTTTTTTATATTTCCTGTGTTTTAAGGAGTTATTTGTGATTATAGTTTCATGCTTATTTAAAAAAAATCAATATTTTAATCCTGGTAAAAGAACATGAAATATGACAACTTAGTTCGATTTGTGTGACACCCCTTAAATTTCCATTCTGTAATAACAAGTTAATGTTTAACTCATTCATTCATTTATTGTCGTGTGCCAGCTAGGCTGGCAACATGGGGTGCGCTGCTCCATTTTTCCAACTGAACCATATTTTTGGTGTGGAGTCCGACTTCCTCAGTACACACATGCCATAGGGACCCGTTTATAGGGTAGGCAACCATTCACACCTCATTCCTACAAGGAAAGGACAAAGACAGGATAGATAGAGAGAGAAAGTACATCCATGCCCCAACCGGGATTTGAACCCGAGGACCTCCTTATCCGTAGTCCGACATGCTGACCACTAGACAAGTTGGGTGACTAATGTTTAACTATTAGTAATAATTCATTCAATGTTATTCAATTCAAACTTTCTCTAAACTGTTATAAAAACTGGAACATCAGTCTCACAAGTAAAATGATTCATTTTGTTGAGTCATGTTCAAACAAATTTTCTGTATTTATTTATCTTCATGACTTTCATTCTCACAGTTAAGTTCTCTGGGCTGCTGTGAATGATTGGCACTCGTAACACCTAGTGAAGTGCTGTCTTGACTTTGCTTGACTTATACAAGGGAAGGCGACACCTGTTAAACTGCGTACTGATCACGTGCCTTCCCGAATATCTCCTTGTCCTTGTGTGTATTGTTTTTGTCTTTTTCTTATGATACCGCACCACTAAGGAATTTCATCATTTGAACGACAAGGTGGCATGATGACAATTCATGTAGCGGTTCAACTAGTGGTTGTGACACTGATTGAATCTTCATACAGCAGACTTTCTTGCTATATGAAGACTCAGTCACTCAAAGCAGAAGAATCCCAAGCTTGATCTGGAACTCATAGAGATATACATGCAAAGCGGTGCAGGTCAGTCCCGGACTGTATTTTTAGGTTAATGGGTTTGGAATACTCGTCTATCACCAAATACCTCGTAATTTTGAACCAGCCATGTGACCAGGTCACACCTGAAGTGGTACCCTCCTCTACACATCCACACCACACCAGCGGAAGTAGTTTAGACGTCACATATTAACGTGGACACGGCCCCAGCCCATAGAGCTCTAACAACTCGGTTAGGGAGAGTACGGAGGTGGTCGCCCTCCCAATCACTGCCCGCGGCAAATGATATTTCACTCAGCTGATCTTAACGAGAAGCGGTGTGAAGCTACTGAGCCACTGGATCTCACTCATAGAGATATCATTTCACATGGAAGACATTGCGACTATGACCTATTTTAATTGCCCTAGTTGCTAATAGTGAAAACAACGGATCTTTGGTCACATCGGAATAGTGGTGGTGGAACTAGATCAGATCCATGAGATCATAGATAGCCAAGAAATCCAAAAGCAGATGTGGACTCTTCACGAGAAAACCCCAAGCAATTCAAGATGTGTTGCGGGCAAAACGGAGCATTGTCGCACTTGTGGCATGATGGGTATTTTCTTTCACCGTTCTCAAAGATCTTACACTTCAAGTGGCCAGTAGAAAGTCGAGAAAGTGTCGTCTGATGTACTCTGTAGCCCTTAAATGTTGTGACGGCTCCAGGATGTCTTTGGAAGTACCAAGGGTGAGCAGGAGGGTCAGCCCAGGTTTTAGAAATAAGTTGTTTAGTAATGGAAGAGATCTCTGATGGTGTTAGTGCCATGCGATCTTCCGGGTTCAAAGGATTACTGGCGGCAGCCTTTGCAAGGTCGTCGGCTACTTCATTTTCAGGCAGACCAACATGCGAGGGGACCCACTGGAGGTGGATTGGATGTTGAACTGAAAGGCTTTTCAACAAGAGTAGAATACTTCTACTAGTACAGTCACCGATGGATTGCCAATTGAATTGGGAATAGAATCTATTACCCTATGCTAACATGAACACCACACTTCTCAACCAGTTCACCTCGGATTTCTCTGCCTTTACAGTAAAATCCTATTACAAATGATTTTTCACTATTACATATAATTTCCTGATGGCTCTAATTAGAATACAATAGGTTAAAAGTGATTAATCATTTTTGTTCTAAAAGTTTGTCTAAACAATATCCAGAGAAGTCGAGATTCTCAATAAGTTAATATGCTTTATTCTTGCAGCTTTTAAGCATACCAAACGTGCTTCAGAGTTTTATGACTGTCACAGAAAATAAATACTTAACTGAAACTCTTCAAACTTTCCCAAATCACACTTCGTGGAGTCGAATAACGTTTCACATTTTAATCAAGTAAATATTCGACGTTAACCTCTCCTTGGACGGGAAAGCTGATAGTCATTTGAATTACAGTCATTATTATGCAACTGTTCCAGACCGGCTGTGGATCTTCTCATGGGCCTCCAAATGAAGCAGAAAACGATTTCTCAGCTGCTTAATCCGTCCACACAATAATGTGTTTTCTTGCCCCATTTTCTCGCAGTTTTATCTCTTACCTCCTCATAATTCGGCTACGGGCTTAAATTTTCAATTTCTTGCAAATGACCCACCCCCTCTCCTTCGATTGGAAGCTCGAGAAGGATCTTGTAATGAGGGATCATTCTATTTTTAAGTTGATCTGCTCTAATCCTTAACGATGGAAGGCTTGACGACGGTGGTAAGAAAAAAAAAGAGGCAACACACTATTAAGGGCACAAAAGGAACAGAAAATTGTGGAAGTGCTCCCTTCCATTGTCATGCTCCGGACAGAATATAAGGGGGGGCTTTCTTTTCTTGAATATTTTTCCACAACAAAATCAGTTTTGGCGCCGCAATTAAGAAGCGTTTCATTCGCTTGCCGCAGGATGCTATTAATGGCTCGGTTATTAAACGGATGGATTCCGACACGGGCGCAGTTAATGCGAAGATTTTATGAAAAGCAGACTGAATTCACATTAAGTATGGGAGGGTCGTTAAGAAGGATTTGCAAGTGATCATCATCCAATTAGAATGTTTGCTCCCTGAAAGTAATCATTAACTGGATGATTTTACCTGGGTGGGAAAACAGATTAAATCCATCTCAGAAAAATAGGCCTTATAATCAATGTAAAGAACGGTTAAAAAATAACAGCTATACCTATTAAATAACACTGAAATGTGATTTAATCTGTTAATGCTGATTTGTTCGTGTTAACTGTGGAATTATTCGTGCAAAATACAATATCTATAAAAATAAGAATTAAAAAACTATTTAAATTTATTTAGAATTATGCATGTAATTTATATAAAATATAGTCTTCATATTCGATACAAATATCCTTACATTAAAGTAAATATATGTTTCATTATGGGAGAGCAAATATATGCTTTATGTAACATGAAAGTAAATATCTGCTAAAGAAAGTAAATATAACGGTCTGTGCTTCATATTCGAAAATTCCCTCTGTTACAAGTTCGCTCAAATATTTATTCATGTTTCAGTAGAAGGCTTTATATTTTAATATTAGAGGCACATTAATAAGATGTCTATATTAACATTTACATTTCAATGGCATTTTTACGTTTTTCAAAATGGGTATTTTTACGTTTTTCAAAATGGGTGATTTTACGTTTTTCAAAATGGGTATTCTTACGTTTTTCAAAATGGGTACATTTACGTTTTTCAAAATGGGTATTTTTACGTTTTTCAAAATGGGTGATTTTACGTTTTTCAAAATGGGTACATTTACGTTTTTCAAAATGGGTACTTTTGCGATTTTCAAAATGGGTATTATTACGTTTTTCAAAATAAGTACTTTTACGTTTTTCAAAATGGGTATTCTTACGTTTTTCAAAATGGATACATTTACGTTTTTCAAAATGGGTAGTTTTGCGTTTTTCAAAATGGGTATTCTTATGTTTTTCAAAATGGGTACTTTTACGTTTTTCAAAATGGGTACATTTACGTTTTATAAAATGGGTACATTTACAATTTTCAAAATGGGTATTTTTACGTTTGCAAAATGGGTAGTTTTGCGTCTTTCAAAATGGGTATTTTTACGGTTTTCAAAATGGGTACTTTCACGTTTTTCAAAATGGGTATATTTACGTTTTTTAAAATGAGTATTCTTACGTTTTTCAAAATAGGTATTTTTACAATTTTTAAAATAATAAATTGAGAACTAATTTATAGAGAGTTATTAAAAATCCTAACAGAATTGGCAAAACAGAAAAATTTCCTTAACTTACAAAATTAAGTTTTTTCTTTTAGAGGAATGTATTATAATTTCCATATTTATTTATTTTATATAAGAAGGATTCTTTTCGAATTATTTTATTATTATTATTATTTGATATTGAGTTCGCACCGTTCGATATACTCCAGTGAATGTGAATCTTATTTCTTATTTGTTTTTGATACCTTTTTTAGGTCGAAAACTGTTTTTCGAAATACGATTTTTTTTACAACTAGGAAAATATTTTTCAAGCGAAAAAAGTATGGAAAAAAAACATGAATTAAGTGTTATAATCGTTGCTGTTTATTGGACTATATGAGCTCAAATGAAATGAGAGAGATATATACACTATATATAATTATATTATTTTATAAAAGTAATTTATATTTAGTAAGTTTGTATTCACAAGATATAAATTATTTTCATATCTAGTAAATATATATTAACACTTATAATTTTTTCCAGATTTATATATTTCTTCTTTAGTTATTTTATACTAAAAGATTGCATAAATTCTATGTGTCTGCATATGTAAATTCAGAAAACGTATTTTTGTACTTGAAACTAATTTTTTGCACAATACCATACTTGCCAATGAGTAGGAATCTTAAATCATATTAATTTTTGACCGTTAAATACGACCGTTCAAAGAAGATTTCAAATTTAATAAAAAAAACAAGCTCTGAAAACTTCAGATCAAATAAAGTCTAGCTCTTAAAAAGAGCCTAATTGTTGTCAGAAATAAAATAACAGCTACAGATACCAGTTACAAAACTAAATTGAGCGAAACAGACATTCTTTTATGCATGTTTTTGATATATGGAATGTAAAAAAAATGTGTTCGCGAAATGAAAGAATGATCATAAAAAACCAATTATAATTATTCATTTTAATTATTCAAGCATCATTACAACTTATAAAAAAATATGGTCATAATAACATGAGCTTCTTAATGGTCCCCAAGAAAACGGGAAGAAATAGTGGTCCAAACTCTCTGGGGGGTGGAGGGAAAGATAAATGAAGGTCCGTTATCATCAATGCAAGAGCTTTGCACGATCGGAACTATAGATACACCAAAAAGGAAGCTTGAAGAAGAGAAAAAAAATTACATGAGCAAATGAAGGAAAAAGGGCGAATGAAGAAATAAGCAGCAAAATTAGTTTCCAATTCTAGAATACACTCTGTGAAGAATGAAAAAACGGTTGTTGAAGAACTTCTTTTTTTATGTCCCTCCCATGAAATAAAGTAATTAAAGATTTTCCTAAATTTGCGCATTGAGACCATTTTGAGTTGATGTACATTTTTCCTCATTTACTTAACTATGTTGTGCGTAATCTGTATTATTACCGCATTCTGTAAAACTGTGATCCAACATAAACAAAATGTTCCGTTACATCATTTTTTCTAATTAAGTATTATTGAAAAAATGGTAAGTGAAAGCATAAATTACCTTTCATACAGCGTACAATATATCTTAAAAAGTTATTTTTATTTTATTTATTTTGTTGTTGTCGTGTGCCAGCTAGGCTGGCAATATGGGGTGCGCTGCTCCACTTTTCCAACTGAACAGTATTTTGTTGTGGAATCCGACTTCCTCAGTACACACATGCCATAGGGACCCATTTATAGGGTAGGCAACCATTCATACAAGGAAAGGACGAAGACAGGATAGACAGAGAGAGGAAATACACCCATGCCCCAACCGGAATTCGAACCCAGAACCTCCCTATCCGCAGTCAGGCACGCTGACCACTAGACAGTTTGAGCGTCATTTATTTATTTTTATACAAGGAAAGGACGAAGACAGGATAGACAGAGAGAGGAAATACACCCATGCCCGAACCGGGATTCGAACCCAGAACCTCCCTATCCGCAGTCAGGCACGCTGACCACTAGACAGTTTGGGCGTCATTTATTTATTTCACTTCATATATATTGCTTTTTCTAGAGATAAAATTCAAGGTGTAAGTACTTACCTTGTATGAAAAAAAAGAAATTGTTAACATTTTAAAATTTAAACTTAAAATTGGTCTAGTTTTAAAATAATTTCACATATTTATATTGTTTCTTAAAACTTATACTTAAGAGTACCGTTATTGTTTACTCTTAATTATTTAATATATCATATAGAACAATTGAATTCTTTGAATGATGGATATTCATTTATTTGAAATTTTATATTATGATTAGTTTCCACGCTATTTTTGGTTTTCATCTTTAGAAAAAAATATATCTTTAGATCAAATTCTATTCATTTCATTAAAGTTAAAATTGTATTTGTGCAACTTTTACTTAAGGGTTATTAATTTTACTGTTTTTTTTTCCTTTGATAACTTCAAATTAAACCAATTTAAAACTGATTAATAACAAATTCCAAAGTAATTTAATTTTATGCGATGCAAAGTAATTAACAACGAAATGCGATTTAAAAGCCTTTTCATGAAGCTAATTAAAATGTTTTAATAATTTTAAAACTCATCTTACTGATTAAGGGTATTAAATCGCATTCTTCTGGGCGGCTTTTTAATTTTACGTCATTTTATTTGAAGAAAAAAATGTGTGATAAGAAAATTAGAACTATCTTTGCTCAAAAATAAGGATCTTTTCCTCCTTAACAATGATTAAGTTAGAAAAGTAATTGAACTTGTTTCAAATTTTTGAGACTTGCAGATACTTATTGCTTTCCTGATTACACTTCCAATGACCAAGAGCCTCGAGCTTCATAAAGTGCTGATTCGAAACTGGCGACAAAAAATATTCTTTCCCATCTTACGCCAACTTAATGAAAGGAAAAGGTACAAGATATCGTCGCTGTGTCATCGAAGACTTATTAGATCTTTTCCAAGTACATGCCCTGAAGAATATAGAAATTTGTCTTCAATTTCCTTCACAGCTTAGGATGAAAGCTAAAAAATTATTAAAAATAAAATTGAATTCCAAATAAATGAGCCGAATTTTGCAGCGTCAAAAAATGCTATTAGTATTCAAAAACAAACAGTTTTTGTAATGAACTAGATGCAAGGTATGCTAATAAATATTTAAGTTATTAATTCATAATATTAATGGTTTTTATGCATTTTTTCTTCAAACAAACTTCAGACTATAATGTAAATATACAATGAATATTTAAAAACCGTGAGTTTTGCATGATACCGATGATTTAAAATAATGTTATCGCAAATGAGTGCATTGTAAACTTATATTACCTGATAAATAATAAATGACTTCATTTTTATAAAAACAATTAAATAAATATTAAAAATAAATACGGTAAAAAAAATTTTAAAATCTTAAAGTACACCAAAAATTTATAAGAATTTGTGAAAAAAATTAAGGTTAAAATATTCTATTTCTCCTCTTTAAATAACGTCCAAATGGTGATTGAAAACAGGGCTTGTTTTCAACTAGCTCCGATATATTTTCAAACGTAATCAAGAAGATGAAAAATCCAAGGAAATTAACATTACTGATTTAATGAACACGAAATAAAGCAAATACCTATTAGGTTTATATAAAGGAAACATTAATATGGGCATTTTTGAAGCACACGTGTTTTCTATAAGACAATCTACTACCAAGTTATCAGGTAATAGCCATTCCTCGTGTGGTCCCAGATAGACTTTCCAAGTCTATCTTGGCTTTGGTATCTTTGCAAATGACATCACAACGATTTCAATAGGGTATGAGGGTCCTTTCATATTCATAACGCCCTTTCTCTATATAAAATTTGAATGAAGTTTTGTGGATACGTGTATGTTCATCCATTAAAACTAAAGAACCAATTGCTAAAGTATGTAATATTACACTGGGTTCTTTGTTTTCATTCAAATTCCATACAGAACTTCTTCCTGAGATAAGTAATGCGGCAATATATCGAAAGAAAATGTTGTTGTTGTTGTTGCTAATCCCAGATGATCAAGCAATGCGAGACCATCTCCATAAAACCCATTATTTCCAACAAGTCCAAAAACAGTGTAGGATCTTTAAGAATGTCACTTTTGGCAAAATCCAAGCAGTCCAGAATATGGGTAGGGGAGGCCTGCACGGCTCCGCACCAGTGGCCATCCGGGTACTTCTTCTGTCCCTGATGAAAAACGAGAGCTTTAATATGAAAGAAAATGTACAAAATAGGATACTTCTATCTGGGAACGAGAGATATTTGGTGAATTTCTGGAACACATTAAGTGTGTCCTATTCTCTCCAGACTTTTATGCTCTTGTCATCAAGTTTCAAGTCAAATATAGACACATTTGTGGATATAACTATACTCTAATCAGTTATAAACCAATTGAGATGTTTGCGACACTTCTTTAATCATGCCTTAAAGATTAGAGGGACAGAGGACAAACTTGTGGATCTAGGGCTTTATATTTTATGCATGGTAGATTTCTAAACAATGATGGAGTGGATACAATCTTACCGATGTCCATTGCAACTATAATTAACCCCTGTTTAGAGACCAATTTTGATTCCTTTAACTAGATCTGCAATATATTGATTTTACACGAGGATCGTAATCTCAAACAACCATGTTCCAGAAAAACTCATTGCATTTAAAATTTTTCTTCTTTATATTATCCATAATTTCAGTAGAAATGTAAAACATAAATATAAGCTATTCTGATGTGATTCTTGTTCTGAATTAAGAAAGAAATGGTTGTTTCATAAAATTGAAAATGGTTAATATAAGCATAGTAAAATTCAATACTTTAAAGTAAAGAGCTTAAAAAAGTTTTTTTTTGTATTAATAAAAAATTTATATAAAGAGAAAATTTTATTATTTAATTTTGTAGACACTTAATGCAAGAAACGTCTGTTTAGTATTTGTCATATTGCCGACCAATGGCTGAGTGGTTAGCGTTCCTGACTCTTGAGCTGTGGGTCCCGGGTTCAAATCCCGGTTCGGGCATGGATGTTACTATCTCTCTGTGTTTCTCTGTCCTTTCTTGTGTGATGTTATATGAATGTGGCCCGCCCTATAGACGGGTATGTGGTGGTATGACGCGGGTAATGCTACTCGCCTCCGTGACTTGGTTCACAGGTGCCCGCTGGGTAACGACAAATGAGTAGCAGTTTCCGGCCTTGCTGTGGCGAAGAGTTAGTCACCCAAGTGCCCGCCGTTATTTAAAAAAAAATTTCATATTTAAATTTTGCTTGAAGTTCGTTGAGATTTAGTGTCAAAATATGATTTAATTTAATTTATTAGTTTTCAATAAAATTGTGGACTTAATTTTGAATTTATTTCCGTATTTTGAAAATCCCATTAAAAATTTCCTAAATTTAAAATATATGACATTGAAAAAGTAATGGTTTTAAATGTTATTGAAGGGTTCGTATTTCCTGTGATCTCTCTCTCTCTCTTTCTCTCTCTCTATATATATGTGTGTGTGTGTGTATTTTTGTATTTTGAGAGAAAAGAGAAAAAAGGTTTAAGAAGAGAAGAGAATTTTTCTTCAAGTTGACTAAGTATTTTTAAAATCATAAACTAAAAAAATTCATTTTATTAAATTACAGTTTTATTTTTTAATCCCAATATTAAAATTGCGTGAAAAATATTGGAAAAGTAAATTGATTTATTGCTAATGATATTTTACCTTCTTCATCTTTATTAATCATCTTCATCTTATTTAATTTTCAGACATTATAAATCACTATTCCTCATGAATTTCCTTGAAATCTAAAAATTTTTATTGTGGGTTCCTTTTGATACATAAGGTAGGGGGTTCAAAAGGATTCATATGATCACACCCTATTTTCTACCATTCTGTCTTCTTTCTTACCACTTAAGCATATCTCTGACTCTGTACTTTTGGGTGAGATATCGTTCCTCTTGAAGCCTTTCCGTGCGGAAAATGCCTCCGTGCATCCCTTGCAAGTCCATCAATCAGGAGGGTATCACAATATCACCGCATTCTGGAAGCACACCATTTCTCAAATGACGCACTTTGCATGCCTCGATTGCTCTCAGAAGGTGCCTTTCTGCGAGGTTATTTTCCCAGCGGAAGCATTTTCAGCCAAAGCTTATCTGGGTGTCATCCCCATAGCAACAAAACAGCAAACTTCAGCGTGCCTGCTTCAGAGCACGATTATTACTCTTCCGCTGATGGATACTGCAGTGTTTTTCCCATGGACCCTGTTGCCATTCCAAAATGCCAATTTCAAGCACCCTTGTACTGCAATATGGAATATGTACATATCTCATCCAGAATAAATTATTCAATAACGCGATGGTTTGGCATCATGACGAATCATAAAATGTCTTGCATGCCAAAAAAGGTTTCTTGACAATCAGAGGTTAAAAATTGGATGCTTATGAAATGTTTCATGTAAATTGAAAATCAATTTAAATGTTATTAATTTCACCTGAATATTTTATTATTTTACGTGAAACAGCATTGGCAACACGAATATATTACAAATGTTTTATTGAAAACAAACGGGTAAAATATTTTCAGCGAAAGGTGAATTTTTTTCTTTTTAAGATTTTTAAAAGATTATGGAGATATACTGATGAGATTTTTGATACATTTCTCCATTTTACATTTTTCAATAAATTTCTTAAGAACATTACATTTGAAAATATTTTTATAGTAACCAGTTTAAATAATTTTTTTTGATTAATCTTCGAAATATTCAAGCAATATTTTGTATTTATTTAGAAATATACTAATAAAGATAAATTGAAAGGATTATTGTATTTAAGCAACAATATTTTGTTAAAAATTGTCTTTAGATATACACATATTCAGTTGTTTCTTTTAACTAACTAAATATATATATATATATATATATATATATATATATATATATATATACATATATATATATATATATATATATATATATATATATATATATATATATATAAATAGAATAACGTAACTATTCTTAAATTCATTGCGCTTTAATTTTTGTGTAAATTTAAAATTGATAAACTATTTTCTCAAATAAATGTATCTTTGTGTTATCATATCCATTCAAACTATTTAACTAAAATACAGCAATTTTTTTGAATGTCATTATTTATCATCTCATATTTTTGATAACATCCCTCACACACATTACTGGAAGTGTTGATTATTTAACATCTAATTGTATGAGGACACATACTTTTCGGTCTATTTTAAAATGAAACAAAAAAATTGGTGGTATTATTAACATAAGTATATTTAATACTATCTAATAAGAAACACTGATATTCATTACAGAACATTGTGAAAATCATGTTTTAAAATTTTGAATTTCAAAACAAGCTATAGAATTAGTATAAATGAAAAACAGTGTTGAGCTTAATTGGTAAAAACATGTAAAATAAGAACTTGCATTTATTTTTATTAACATTATAATATTTAGTCTATTTTTCTAAAGAAAACCATTTCCCATTGAAAAAGTATTTACTTTCTTCAATATTTCAGTTTGAAAATTTGTAATAAATTAAAGCGAAATGCCAGCAAAAGAATAATATTCAATTTGATTTCAGTTATTTAAATATCGTTACCTATAAAATACAAAATATAGACTGTTATATGAAAATCATTTATAAAAATATGCACAAAAGCACATTGTTACAGTTAATTATGCCTCTATTTTTCTAAGAAATATAATAAAAAATCCATTTAATGCCAAAAGAGTTGTTTGAAGGATGGGAAATTTTGAATCAGAAAATTTAAAATCCTAATAAAGAATCATGATTACAGATGAAGAAAAAATGAATGTAATTAAAGTTTTAAAGGATACTGAATCATTTCTAAATTTTATCAAAATGAATTAAATGAAAGAATTGTCTTAAAAATGATGATATTTTCTGAAGCGAAAGTATTCAAATATTTATTCTACTTATCATCAAACTGTAGAACTCCATCCGGATAAAAAGTTCAGCCAAATTTTCCAGTTCACCATTTTATTTTTGAAGAAAAATGATGCTTGTTAAGTGAACTAGAATCAAGTATTTGATCAGAATCCTAACACGTCACTAAACGTATCAATGATGGATTATTAGATCCTGGGACTTTTAGGAAAACCTTTTTAAAAGCACTATCCCGCGATTTTTCTCTATTGAGAAAAACTGTACTGGCGATAGAAGAAAATTCCCCATATGATCTTTTGCAACAAATTACGCATCACTTTTTTTGCGATCAAGTTCCATTATGAAAACCCAAAAAGAGTACTTTTTGATAAAAAAAAAAAAACAGGTTGTAAAATATAATAACGATTCTTAAATATTTTCAAAGTCGTTCCCAAAATCATCCATTCTTTATAATATATTGCTTCTTTATCATGATTTTGAAATGAATTACTTGCCACTGACCAAGAAAGTACTGCCCATTATTCTCTTTCTCAGTGGGTATTATTATTAGAATAGTAATTCACTCATTGAATAAATATTAAGGAAAAAATAATTAATTAATTTCGGATTTCGTATTATCGCAACCATGCCAACCTCCGGGATAACTTGCCAAATTGGCAACCCTAATGTCGCACGCATCTAAGGCGTTGAATTGGCAACCATGATTTTTTTTTCAAATTTCCCTGCTTGCCACCTTTCTCAGCCTAACCGTTCTTTGAAAATGGCAAGGTAGAATATTAAAATGCGAATCTGGTATTTTACCGAAAAAGATGCCGTTTCACTTTTATCGAAATATAACATTTTACCAGACGTTAGGAAATGTACCACCTCTCACCCGATAAGGCTTTATTTTGGAAAACAGATTTTTTGGAAGTGCAACGTTGCAACCTGTAATCAACACGCGGGAATAAGAAGTGGTGATTGGTTTGAGGAAAGCTGTATCCCATTATTGGCAGCAGTAAGATTCATGTATTGCTGGTGCAAAGAATTAACAACAGTCAAATTTTGTGACGAAGAACTTAAGACTGATAAAACAGTCATAGACTGGAATAATTATATGAGAGAGATTTGTGTTCGCCACGTGTAAAAGAAAATAAATCACTGGATTTAATTATTCAAGAGTAAAACACAAATATAATTTTGTCGAGCCCGAAACGGGTGCGCATACCCAAACAATCGAAAGAATGTGGGGTTCCGCGAAATGGAGAAACAAGAGACAACGGGGTACAGCAAGACACCATCTTGAGTGTTACTTGGAAGAATTCATATGGCGACAAGACCAAGAAAAGGTTAAAAAAATTGTTTTGATTCTATTCTAAAAACCAATTTGCAATATTTTCCACCAAAACGTAATTGATGTATCGTTAAATAAAGGTATAAGAGTTATACAAATGAAAACTAATTATTAATTATTTTCTTTCACGCTGCTTCTATTACATTGTACTTTTCAACTACGCGCTCCATGTCCCGTCAGCGTATTCCGTTTTTAGAATTGGCCCGGTCTTATATAATGCCGCCAATATGGTTGCGATGATACGTAAGTACCTTAATTTCTTATTTTCTTTTAGCACTTCAGAAGATTAAAACATGTCATTGAATTTTGCAATGATTTAATGGATATGTTCGCAGCAAAATAAACATAGAAATTTTACAAACCTTAAGTATTTTCAAAAGAAATATTTATAATGAGCGTAGTGCAATATATAATTAGTTTTTGTTGTTAAATAATTATTTTCAACATTTAAAGTTAGTAGAATGCACCATATAGGTTCATCTATAAGTAACAATAGAAAGTCCCTGGAATATTAATTAAATACTTTATTTTCAGCTGATATTTTAGGGAACGTCATACAACTTTATATTAAAAGTTTTTATCAAAGATTTTTATCGTTTATGTGTACGACAACGATTCATTTGAGAAATTATATAAAATAACTGATTAGCAAATTTGAATGTTCAGAATAAAATGAAACTTTATTTTTTGTTTCAATGTACAGTATATACTTTTTAAAAAGTAATAAATTTACTAAAAAAAATAGAAAAAAACTTATATTGATTAAAGTGGATAACATTAGTCAATTTCCTTACGAATTTAGGAAAGGAAAATCAAATATATAAAGAATAATGTGGAATAATATAGATCTGTTTCTGGTAAGGAAATTCTTCCAATAAAAGAAAATAAAGATATCAAGATATAATGTTTGTATGCATTATTTGTAAATCTTAATAAAGTCCTTAGAAAACAAATATCGCTGAGTATATCTTTCATCTATAACATATTAAATGTACTTTCTTACATTATGTTTGCAAGCAGAATTAGAGACTTATACCACAATTTGGGGTAATTTCCTCTGGAAACATAAGACACACTTATTACTAACGTTACATGAACTCTTCTGTAACATGATACTATAATAACATCCTTCCCATATTAGCTATAGAAGTAGAAAGGAAAAAGCAGCAGCCTTTCTATAACAACAATATTTTACAGTAGTACTCTAATGCTTTAATTTGATTGGGATGATTACAAATAACAAAGGCTCTTATAGAAGTAAGAAGATAGTTGTTTTCCATTAGAAGAAAAAATGGTTACATTTATTGAAGAATATTTAACAATAATGAAGAAATGTAACATCTATTATTAAGAAGATAAAGTACTTTATGTTCCTGTCAAGAAACATTTTAAGGCATGTATTCTTTCATTTTATATTTACGTTTAAGATCTCTCGTTTGAGACCTATTTTATGTTTTATAATGATTGACTTAATGAAGATATAAGCAGTACATATTATTTTATGTTAGGTTGTTCAGTCTCTCTCTCTCTCTCACTAACTTTTGAGATTATTTATTTAATAAAACTCGTATAACTACATAATTTACAAAATCGCTGAATTCATTATGTAATAAAGATTAAATTGAACATGTTTGCTTTTGTTATTTCTTTCCCAACTTAATCGACAGAAACTGTTAAATCAATTATGTAAACCTGAATTTTCTTCCAACATTAAAGAACCGTATTATAGTAGAGTACAGCAAACTTTTCTGATAATCAATGTATGTTGAAATATGGAAAACGCGTCGCATCCATCAAAACGCATTTAACGCAAAGGGTATTGATGCAAAAATGCAAATATTGTATAAATTTGCTTAACTGTCTAATATTTTTGCTTAATTACTTATTTTAGATGTTATTATCATTTATTCGATGAAAATAGTGATTTTCAGAACTGAGAAATAAGTATGTAAAATTTGAGACAGCTAGACGACATTTGGCGAAGTGTTTGGTGATTATGTAGCATTAAACGATATTATTTATCGACAAAAGTTAAGTCAATATTTTTGAAGTTTCGAGTTCATAAGATCAATTGGAGCCTAATTACCATAGACTTACTATAGAAATGTTCTAAAAACTTCCAGGATCTATACCGAGAAAGAATAAATACGGTTTCAGTTAAGTATAAGTTGAAAATGAAGCTAAGGGTCAGTTAGATGCCCGAATTATCATCCCTGATGGTCGCTGTGCTTGGTTTCTGTATTATAGAAACTGAATTGGTTTTCTAGCCTCTGTTAAAGTTTCAAGATGAAATAATTGTAGACATTGTGGCTGAGAGAATTATGAATAAAGTGTTTGTTTACAAGACTAATCTTTATTTCTGGATAATCCCATCCTCATCTATTCGAAGAGAAATTATAGCAGTTTAAAATTCAAGGTATGACATATGTCGTATCACGGTCGCGGTTGGTCAGGGTGTCGTTCTCGCTATCGGAAGGCAGTGAATTCAAATCCCAGCTTAACCGAAGATATGTTGAGTTCACTAATGGCGGCTGGGTCACGTGAAAATTGTTGTGGTTGCAATATCCTCCAAGTGAAATGATACCCCTGGTAATAGAGCAAGCCAAGTATTGGGGGTCTTCTGCTTATCCTGCTTCAAAATCACGAAGATCTCCACCCACCTGCTTCTATTTAACAAATAGGGCCCAACTCAGGACTAGGTACCTAGGCATGCTGGTGCAACAACAACAACAAAATGTCGTGCCTCACATACATGAAGAAACTTGAATTGCTGCAAAACCTATCAAAAGCAGTTTTTTTACAAGTATTGATTTCTGTAACTAGAACAGTAACAGAACAATTATTATCATGCCATCAATGTATGAGGGTTTTTCTTCAAAAGTACTAATTTCTAAGTTAGTCAAAAAGGCAAGTTCTGAGAATGAAAGTCTTAAACAATCAGTTAACGTTGCTGTTCCTGTCTAATCAATTTTTCATCTTCTCATCATAAGTTGTTACTAATGACACTTGGACAAGAAAAGCTTGCTAGCCTTGGCTATGCGAATTTAAGTCAATTATGAGCGTCTTTCGTTTTAATCAGAGCACCATGAAGGTGAAAGTACGACTTTTGCTATTCAAATCCTCCGATAGATGGCAGCACCAGAGGATTTACTTCCTCAATTTTGGCATTGATCTGAAGGGGGAGTCAATTTCTTCAGACCATTGCACCCATGGTAACTGCTCAACGACCGACCACAGGACTTTCGATTCCACAGATTTAACGAGCACGTATATATTATAAGTATCCACGCGATGGCAATCAGTGAAGAAATATCATATTACGGATACACAAGCAGTAAATAATAATTAGGATGCCGGATGAGTCTGTTATTTTTTTAATTTTATGGTATTCAGCTCTTTAATATTTTTCCTTTTAACTTCGTATTTAGAGATGCAGATTATAATTTTACCTTATTTTATTATAAAATGGTGCTTAAATTTTATGAACATTTCACATTGTTTTATTTTTTAAGCTCCAAATGATCAGTTTCAAAACTCAAGAAAAAAGTTGAATAACGCTCGAACACAATAACGTCAAAATGGATATTTTTAAACATTGTATGGAATTATGATTTCACAAAAAGATTAGGGCTCTAAAATCTCTTAGATGCAGGGCTCCTAAAAAAAATCTGATATTTTTTTCCATTTTAGCCACAGGGTATTTATTTTAAATACAATAAGGCCAGGAAAATGGAGCATAATCTCTCTCTATCAATGAAAAATGTATTAGATAAATTATTATTCAAAATTTTGTTCATCAATAACAAAGAAAGCAAAAATTTAGTAGTCAGAAATGCTTTATATTTATCATGTTAAAAAAAGTTTTAGACAAGTACAGTACAAACTTTTAAAATTTCTGTGTAAAGTTTTTTCATTATGTTTCTGTTACATTTATATTGAGATTATGTAATCATAAATTGTCACCAAGAAAATAATTTAACATCATGACGAAACAATGTGATATGCAGTAATAAATAGATAAACAAGAAAAGCGACATTTTGATATCAAACAAACAGAAATAATACTTTTATTATTCATTGAGCCACTTTATTATGCTATTTTTCTCTGAATATTTTTTTATTTTATAAATCTAATTACTATATATGTTGCCGTCCAATTTGTCTTGTGGTCAGCGTGTCTGACTGCGGATAGGGAGGTCCTGGGTTCGAATCCCAGTTCGGGCATGATACTATCTCTCTCTATCTATCCTGTCATTTGTCCTTTCCTTGTATGAATGTGGAGTGAATGGTTGCCTACCCTATAAATGGGTACCTATGGTATGTGTGTACTGAAGAAGTCGGATTCCACACCAAATATGGTTCAGTTGGAAAAGTGGAGTAGCGCACCCCATATTGCCAGCCTGGCTGGCACAGGACAACAACAACAACTATATTTGTTCAAAAAATGTACTATATAAAAATTTACACTATTTTAAATATATAGTGAATTAATAAACGAAAATCAAATGATACTTAACAGTTTAAGATATTTAGAAGGAAAATCTTATATTTGGTTGCTATAGAATAGTTGAAAAACACACACACATATCCAATTGCAGAAATTGCGTCTAAAACTGCAATTAATATCTGTTCTCAAACAAATAACAGAATATTTTCCATTACGTATTGATCTAAAATTTATTGTTGTTTTATTTAAATTCTAAAACTAAATGTAATTAACATAATATTTTTTCGTCGGCATAAAATAAGACACGTTTCGTAAAATAACTTATATTTATAATGAATGAAAGTAAATAAATTTAAATAAAATGTAAAAATCGATATCTATTTAAATGTGAAGTAAAATAAATGAATGAATAAGCTCACACACTTCACATTTATTAGACAGCAGAAAATGGTATTAATTAACCATAAGGCGGTCTATTGTTACAGTCACAGTTAACTTTCCTTGTGAATGGAAAGGATACAATGCGTGAGCTATTCATCGAAGCAATTGAAAATTGGCCGAATTAAAACCCCGGCAACTCATTAGAATGTTTGAAAACTCGCCCGGAAAGTTCTGAACACAAAACAATTGCTGAAAAGGAACTGCCGCCGTTTTATCTCTCGTGGCTCCCCGATGTTTCTAAAGCCAGAGGAGGGGAAGTACCATTGCACCAAGTGCAGGAGAAATGACATTGTAAATACTGATTTCGTCAGCAATGGTCATTGAAAACCAAGTCATTGCATCAGCAATAAAATTGCCATTCCACCTTAAACATACTCTTTTATTCACTTGAAGCAGGGCAGAAAAGCTTTGTGGAAGAATAAAATTGGTTAAGCAAATAAGAAATAATATATATATATATATATATATATATATATATATATATATATATATATATATATATATATATATATATATATATATATATATATATATATATATATATATATATATATATATATATATATATATATATATATATATATATATATATATATATACACAACAGAATTGAGTATGTATTATTAAAATTAGAGTCACAAAGATAATGAGAATATATTTGTGTCTATATAGGTTTAATAGTTCGAAGCATGTTTGCTTGCAAATATCGTGTAAGTTCTTATTTTAATATTAATTGTACGCCTGTGTTACAGAAAATATTATTGTAAAATAATAGAAACTGATGCAAAGATTAAAAGCATCTTAAACTTTTTCGATCACTCCAAACTTTTGTTGTAGTTGGAAGCATGCAATTTATTTATGATATATTCCAGCCAAAGGACATGGTATGAAATCAGCCGTTAATTAACTATTTACAGTCTTTCCTGTGATAGTTATGACTTCAACAATCTAATAGGTTATGTGTTTCTAATGCTGTTTTGAAATCCTGTTCTCAATTTTTATTACAAAAAGATGAAAATTAAAGCTTGACATAGAAATATGATAGATTATGTATTAGTAACAAATCCAGTTTGTGAAATCATGGAAGAAATTATAACTGAAACCCTAGCTTACTATTTGGAAAAATACAAAAAATAGGTACTACCAAAAAAAGGAAACTAACCAAAATTAGGAAAGATTTTTATAAAAAAATGTGGTAGTGAGAAATGTGTACAGATAAAATTCAATTCTTTCTAACATTTATGTGAAGTGGGAACAAAACGAAATTTTTTCCACTTTTTTCTGTAAAAGTTGGAAATGGAAAAAGTTTGCTTTCACTTGGTCTTTATTAATTGAATATTCGTTTTTTTTCCACACCAATATATATATGTTCTTCCTGCTGTCAAAGTATTTTTATTCCTGTGTAATTCCGATTTTTCCGCAGGATATATGATTGGTAATATAAATAAAAAATAAAAATTATGTTTTTAATAACGCTATTTTTAAAAAAAAATTCTGGGTGGATAGTTGAGTTATCAAGACATTTTGAAATAGAGAAGAAAACTATGCACAGTTTTTTGATAGTAGACTGATCGCATAAAAATAGTATTATAACTGATAATTTTTTTCTGAAGTCAAATGAAGACAAAATTCTTTTTACAACCAAACAAGGATAAAACAGAATAACTGAAGGAATTTTCCGTCAAAATTTTAAATGTTAGTACTATCAACTGCTATCGAATCTCTTTAAAAATTATGAAAAATATATTAATTAGTTGCAACTAATGTACTAATTGCAGCCCAACTTGTCTAGTGGTCAGCGTGCCTGACTGCGGATGGGGAGGGCCTGGGTTTGAATCCCAGTTTGGGCATGGATGTACTTTCTCTATCTATCCTGTCTTTGTCCTTTCCTTGTAGGATTGTATTATAAATGCTTGCCTACCCTATAAATGGGTCCCTATGGCATGTGTGTACTGAGGAAGTCGGACTCCACACCAAAATATGGTGCAGTTGAAAAAGTGGAGCAGCGGACCCCATATTGACAGCCTAACTGGCACACGACAACAACAACAAAATGTATTAATTTTTAATTAATTAAATGTACTAATTGATTATTTAGTGTAGGAACAATATCTTAATTTCAATGGAACTCCTCTTTCCCGCCTAAATGTCAATCGAAGTACTAATTTGCTTAAAATAGTGTTATTTCTAATATGCCAAATAAATTTAACAAATGTTAGTAATGATAATGCAATATTAATAATGATTGAGAAGGACAAAAAAGCGAAACTTAATTAGTTTAATAATGGCAAGATATCTAAATACAGATAATGTAATGTCTTAGCAACCGATAATCAGATTAGTTGTTTGGGTTTATT
The DNA here is from genome assembly GCA_037975125.1 of Latrodectus hesperus. Lineage (NCBI taxonomy): Eukaryota > Metazoa > Arthropoda > Arachnida > Araneae > Theridiidae > Latrodectus > Latrodectus hesperus. The sequence goes on from CM075861.1 coordinate 34,452,302, forward strand.
ACGTTTATGAGCACGAGGACATCTTCCAGCCACCCACAAAAGACATGCATCAAATTTTATTCAATATAATAAATGCGTTAAGAAAGGGGAGACAATATATAGTTAAAAAATAAAGGCGTCGTTTTTATTTAATTTGAAATTGCTAAGATAAATGGGAGATTAAAACTGATTATGAACATTTAAAATATTTCTGTATATAATGTTTGTCCGCAAATCATTTTTTTAATAAATGAAAATCAGATGAATTTCACAGTATCATGACTTTAAATAAGCAATAAAGCCATAGTAATAATATAATGTGCAGAAAATTATGTACAAGCGAATATAAAAGTCTAATTCCAAAATAAAGAAAAGTAGAATTCCCAAAAGAATCAAAAATAACTGTTTCATGTTTATTACAGGTCTTTTTTAATCCACTTTAATAACTCACGTTTTGCTCTATGGATAAATATACATGTTTCTTTGATTCTCCTGCATTATTGACAATAGTTTGAAACAACTTATTAATATTTGAAATTATTAATTAAATATTAATGGCAATTGATAGAAAAATTAACAAATCAATATATTGTGAAACTTATCTTGGACAAAAACAGTTTTAGATTTTCATCAGAAATCTCACATTTTCAAACCATGTAATCTGATATTCAATTCATTAAATGTCTCTAACTCGGTGATAAAATACAATTAAAACATAATATATTAACTATGTGAACAAAATAAAATAAAATGTTTTAAGTATTTGCTAATCCTTTAAGAAACAGCGTCAAGCCTATACATCTATATTTAGAAATTTCTGTGAAGGAAAATCGTGGTCAGAGTAGGCAGACAAGTATTTATTATGACATCTGGTAATGAATTGATTCTAATGTTAACAAATATTAGACAAGTTTGGGGCAAACTCAAGAAGAAGTTTCTTATAGTTCCTTACTTCTTCACACTTTTGTAGAGTCTTATGAAACAATAAAATATTCGTTGTGTAAACTGATTGTGGAACAAGATGGCACTTGACAATTTTCATGTCAATGTATGAGGTAATGAGCTGTTGTAAAATTCAACTTTTAATTGATAAATAAAAAGCATTAAAATAATAAATATCATAAATATTCTCATAATCTCAGGAGGAAATAACAAAAGGAAAATAATCAATATTATTTTAACATATATTTTAATCGTTATAATAATCTTTTAAATTTATTTATAGTTATGTTATTTAAATTTTAAATTTATTTATAGTTATAATCATCAGTTTTCTTTTTCATTACGAGAAATAATAATTTTATATAGTTTAGTGAGTAAAATGCATCTTATTCAATAATTTTCTTTGTAATATTTCATCTAAATATCTGATATGTGAAAATATAGATAAATTTAAATATTTTTGAGTCAATAATAAATAATTATGTATTTTCATGTGAGATATTAAATAACTTAAGAAAATATATAAAGGAGGTAAATTTTAAGCAATGCTGAATGGAACAAAGAAAAAGCTTTTAAGTAATATCTAAATTAAAATATTTCACATTTTATGAAGAGAAATAAAAATAGTTGGTATTTATTTTAATTATAAGTAACAACTATTTTTATTTCTCTGATGATAAATTTGGTAGCCTCCAAACCTAATTTATCATTCGTGGCGACAAAATTTATTTCAATCTAATTGATAAAGAAATTTTAATGCCAATCAAAGATCAACCAATCAAATTCTATCGTTATTTATTAATAATAAATCATTCTTTCCCAATTCTTTTATTCGTTCTCCAAAATTTTCTTCACTTCAAAATAATTTTTTAGAATATCGGTAACTGATGTAATAATTGATATCCATTATATGTAACAGTGAGTATAAGTTCATTAAATGATACAATGGAGGAATGCACAATCGTAGTACGTTAAAATTCTACAGTTAAACCGATTATGGTCTGCTAAAATTTCACTTCTATCAGTCATTTTCAAAACAAGTCATTAAATATTAACGCAGAACATTCAATTAATTCATTTTCTTATCTTTCAAATAACTTTTACACAGTCATGCATGAAAACAAATGAAGTTGTTAATGAAAAAGTCAATGTACTTGAAGCTCAATACAATATTTTTCATTTGAGGCTTATTTCTATAATTGGATGCATTCTCATTAAAATGAAACAAAAACTATTTTAAAATTTAAAATGACTTCTATTGTATGATTATCAATATAAAGTGGTTGTTTCTTTCATTCCAATTGAGATCATAACGTCAAAAATGACGTCAGATACCATTTCATGTACGTCACATAGTACTGAGACGGCGTCGTAAATCCAACTTGTCGACGAATTTGCTGCTTCATCTCGAATCTCATTCTGCGAGCGGCAGCAAACAAGGCGAAGTTCACCCTCGAATGTCTCAGAATAGTGTCGAGGTTCATTTTGTTAATAAAATGATTTCTCATATAAAAACCAAAGCATCAGTTTGAGAAGCCGTTTTCCATTCATTCAAGCCATTAACACGTTGGCAATTAGAGCAGAAAACAAAGCAAAATGAAAAAGACAAGACAAAACATGCACTTTTTGGTTAGTTTAAATCGACAAGGATGATTTAAATTTTCAAAAATTTCATTTTATTAATAATGCCCAGGTTAAAAAATTAAAAAAAGAAATTATGGTAATATGTAAGTAGACCGTTAAATTATATCCTGACATTTTTTTAAAAAAAATTTATTTCGAAGTCCAGTAATAAGTTTTCTCTACGAGCATTTAAAGTAATATAGATTTTCGAGCGAAAGCTCATTTTATATGTTATATTTAAAATTTTGCTGAGAATACCATCAGAGTAAAGGATGATTTCTCATTCCTTTGAACTTTTCTGCAGTTCTATCCAGTTATGGAAGTAAAAACATAATTAAAGCAACCGTGTTCTTCTTTCATCTCGACAAAAAAAAAGAACTTTTGTAGCATATTTATTTTATTCCTTTTTCAGGTCTCACGTTACATTTTATTTTCACAATTTAGAAAAGCCAAAAATAAAAGAAGAAATGAAGGGGGAGGAGGGACAACAGGAGAAGTTATTAAGATAAAGGAAGCAAGAAAAACGTTTCTCTGTCGTAAGAAATAAAAAAAAGGCCAGCAAAGTAAAAGAAATGAAAAAAAAACTCGAAATAATAGAATTTTTCTTTAGATGGAATTGGCAACGCAAAGGATCGAGGGAGCTGCCAAAGAGAGAAAAATGCAGGCATTATGAGCGGAGGGGGGGAGGGATGAAGGTAGAAAAAGATAAAGTTTTTAGAAATGCTTTTGTCTCGTTATTTGTGACAGCAGCTGCCGGACGCCTGCCGGATGGGAAAAAAGTAAGAATCCAGGACTTCATCAAATAAAGATTTCCTTCTTTGATCTCAATCGATTCGAGTTTGTCTCTGTCACGGAATTCGTTCGTCATTCAGTCCCCCCACCTCCTCTCTCCGCAAAGAGGACGTCATCAAATCAGTTGGGGACAAACAATTTCGTCGAAATCAGGCCTTTTCAAATCCCCAGTTCTTCCATCCCCAGCTAAAAAGAAAGATGGAAGGTAAGAAGCCTCGCCTCATTTTTAAAACGTTATTCGCTCCATTGGACTCGCAGCCCCCCCCTTCTACTGCGTGCGTAGATGTGTTTTTTTTTTTTTTTTTCTTTTTTTTTCAGGCTGTCTTGTAGATTCTGAAGGACAGGCTCCCTCTTCTAAACGAGTATTTAGTCCACTTAATAGCCATGATTCCTATAACTCTTCGAAGGGAATTTGTACTGGAATCTAGCTTCAAAATACTTAATGATTCTTTCGGGTGTATTGTAATTCTAGTTCAAAACAAGTTTTATTTTTTTTTCTGTATTTTAGGTAATTATATATTATTTGGTCGATCCTTTTCGTCAAAAAATGTGTCGCCAAATTTTAATCCACGTGGCAAATTTTAATCCTTTTTTTATCACTATAATCATTTTGTCCCCTTATGCGGTAAATTTTAATCATTTTTTTTCACTATGTGAGAGAAGAAACAGATTGGTTATCTCTTATCTTCATTGAAACACACAAGTATATAGAAGTTTTATTGTTTAATTCACATTTCAATTTAAAAGTTTTATTGTTTAATTCACATTCCAATTCCCATATAGAGATGTTGCCAATAACTTAATCATAAATTTAAAACTTATATGCACTAAATATAAAAAATGTAGATATTGAATATAACTTAATGATTCTTTTGTGTGTATTATAATTCTAATTTAAAATACACACACATGTTTCATTCTTTTAATTATTATAGGTAATTACGTATTATTCGGTATAAACTTTTTGTCAAAAAATGTGTCGCCAAATTTTAATCCTCGTGGCAAATTTTAATCCTTTTTTTTATCACTATAATCATTTTGTCCCCTCATGAGGTAAATTTTAATCATTTTTTTTGTCACTATGTGAGAGACGAAACAGATCGGTTATCTCTTATCTTCATTGAAACACACAAATAGATAGAAGTTTTATTGCTTAATTCACATTCCAATTCCCATGTAGAGATGTTGCTAATAAATTAATCATAAATTTAAAACTGGTATGCACTAAATATAAAAAATATAGATATTGAATATAACTTAATGATTTTTTTGGGTGTATTATAATTCCAAATTAAAACACACACACACAAGTTTTATTCTTTTAATTATTATAGGTAATTACGTATTATTCGGTATATACTTTTTGTCAAAAAATGTGTCGCCAAATTTGAATCCTCGTGGCAAATTTTAATCCTTTTTTATCACAATAATCATTTTGTCCCCTCATGCGGTAAATTTTAATCATTTTTTTTCACTATGTGAGAGAAGAAACAGATCGGTTATCTCTTATCTTCATTGAAACACACAAGTATATAGAAGTTTTATTGTTTAATTCACATTCCAATTCTCATATAGAGATGTTGCTAATAACTATAATCATAAATTTAAAATCTTGTATGCACTAAATATAAAAAATATAGATATTGAATATAACTTAATGATTCTTTTGGGTGCATTATAATTCTATAATTTAAAACACACACACAAGTTTTATTCTTTTAAATTATTATAGATAATTACGTATTATTCGGTATATACTTTTTGTCAAAAAATGTGTTGCCAAATTTTAATCCTCGTGGCAAATTTTAATCCTTTTTTATCACTATAATCATTTTGTCCCCTCATGCGGTAAATTTTAATCATTTTCTTTCACAATGTGAGAGAAGAAACTGATCGGTTATCTCTTATCTTCATTGAAACACACCAATAGATAGAAGTTTTATTGTTTCAATTCACATTCCGATTCCCATGTAGAGATGTTGCTAATAACTTAATCATAAAATTTATAGACTTGTATGCACTAAATATAAAAAATATCGATATTGAATATAACTTAATGATTTTTTGGGGTGCATTGTAATTCTAATTTAAAACACACATAAGTTTTTTTTTTTTATTATTATAGGTAATTACGTATTATTCGGTATATCCTTTCCATAAAAAATATGTCGCCAAGTTTTAGTCGTCGTGGCAAATTTTAATAATCGTTTTTCATTATGTGAGAGAAAAAGCAAATCATTTACCTTTATTGAAACAAATAGATAGAAGTTTTATTTTTCAATTCACATTCCAATTCCCATATAGAGATGTTTTTAATGATATAATCATAAATTGAAAAATATGCACTAGAAATAAAAATAATATAGATATTCAGCTTGTGAAATTGCTGAGGCAGTGCACTCTCGAAATAATTAATTTTAGCGACGTATTTTTTCGGAAGAATGCGTAACGGGAAATATTGTAAAATGTATCTCTGGCAAATCATGTTGTAGTCACCAAAACAAAGATGACTGAAAAATAATTTTATTGAGATCAATATTTTAAATTATCATTTTACATTTATCAACCATAATGATACTTGATACTTTATAATTATTTACGTTTTACAATAATTTAAATATATTTTATAACTATCACTTTTGTATTACAACAAAGACATTCTTTTTTTGTTTTGTTTATTTTTCACTCTTTCTCGAGTTGCTAATTTACATCTAGATAGAAAAGGAAAAACAATTTTTTTGCTGTGTTCATTTAATATAGTACATTTAAATTATATTATTGCTATATATATTTGATAAAATTGTTAATTATTTAGCAATTTTAGAAATAATAATTAATATTAAATTGAACACATTTTGACTCCTACAGTACGTACATATTACTCCGTAGCCCATTTTTGCCAAATGTTGAAAATTTTAATCTCCCCCACCCCCAAAAAATATGAATTAAAAAGCAGTGGTTAATTTATATTTTTATTGACACATATAGATAGAAAATTTATTTTTAATTCAGATATCAATTTTTTAATAAAAAATAAATATTTGCGTGCTCTGAAAATAAAATAGTATGAAACACGAATTTAAATATAAGGAAAATACATAAAACTAAACAGCAACTTTTGGGGATCAATCCTAACACTTGACGACATATTTTTTTTTCGGAAATGAGCTACTGAATAGTATGTAAATACCCATATCAAGGCGGAGAGCTATCTATAGTGTGAGCAGAAAGCAAATGAATCAGGTCTTCAAAATTATGTACTTAAAGCATTAACTTGGCTATTTTTAACATTTCCGTTCTGTTATACTCAGAAAGTTTGAAAAAATGACCCCAACTCACGTTTCGGTCATAATACTTTATTAAAATTTGAAACGATAAAATATGTATATGGGGTTATATTTTGTGATATTCTAAAAACCATTCACCACATTTTTGAGTTTTAAGAAATCATGAATAACATGAAAAAGATGTAATTAATGTAAAAATGGTATATTGTATAGATATGTATGATATATCTTGATTTCAAGTGGTAAGTTATATAATCATAGTTATTCTATGGCAGATTATGAAAATCTGTGCAACTCGTTTAATGCATTGAGTGTATTTAAAATTCCTTAGATCAGTCAAAGTAACTTTTTTTTGTATATTGCTTTCGTAGCTCTTTTTTACTATAATGAGAGTCTTAATAATAAGTCACTTTTATTCCAGGATTATTCTCCTTTATCCTTAAACTATTCTTTTACAAATCTCTTAATATATTCTTGCAATCTGTAAAACTTTTAACTAGCAACTTATTTTGTTATTCCGTCTACTTAACAATCAATCTACTGACACATTATTCCACCTATTTAGTAGGAATATTTTTTTTAACAAATCGGTATAATAAAAATAATTTAGTGGTGCATTTTTGATAAAAATAATTGAAAAAGTTGAAAATTTCTTAATTGCCATGCAATTTATTTTTTCAAAAAGGGAAAAATTATCAAATCATTTTGATTTGTTAGTAAGAAAAATTATTACTATTTATATTAATATTTATTTATTTGTTTGTTAATTATAAAATATAAAAGCGTTTCTAAAATTATTTTTATAACTTAAAGTTTCTACTAAATACTGATTTTTTAATTTCCAAATGTATCTTTCTGATCTTTGAATTATTTATTTGTTTAAATATTTTCTTTTTCCTTTTTATTCTAGCATGTGGTTCCTTTATTTTCAATATTCAAAGCAATACCTGATTTTCAACAATTTCCTACAGTTTTTAAGAAAATGTTTTCAATAATTATTAAATTAATTAATTTTGAAAAATTTAATTTTTCTCCTCCAGGAATTCATATTCATTCCTTTTATTCTTTACCAAAGATGACGCGATCCTTGACCGGTGAGATGAGATTTTAACTGTATATAACCGTGATGTTAAAGAACTCAACTTTTTTTAGCTTATCAAAGCAAATTTTAATTACTCTTACATCTTCTTAAAATTAGAAGCACAGTTTACTGTGTGTTGGATTTTAATAAATAAAAATGTATTTAAATTCTAAAATGTCATTATTTTATTGTTAATGAAAATCATAATTATTCGAAAGTTATTTAAGTCTACTTTTAAAGGTGAATTAACTTTAATTTTCTAATTCTAAATTTAAATATGATATTTCTACAATATCATCACATTTTGTAGTTTTTAATTCGATAATTTGCATTGTTTTTAAAATTCGATAATTCGTATCGATATGTTCAACACAAATTTTAGTATAAATTCTGAATATACTTCTAAAAGGTATTTATAAGAAAATTGTATAACAATGGTTCACATTGTATTACAGATTTTAATGATAAGAAAGTTATTTGAATTCTAAAACTCATCATTTTGTAGTCAAAGAAAAATCATAACTATTGGATAATTCGTATGAGTATTTATAAATAAATTTCGATGATTTGTCTAATGTTCAAAATAAATAATAATATACATTCTAAATATACTTCTAATAAGTAGTTAGGAGAAGGCTGAAACACACACATAGTTCACATTGTATTACAGATTTTGGCACAGGTGCCGTATAATGCCATGATGCCAAATTCTGAGATAGGCAATTTTTTGGCGGATTTTCTTATGTATCTGGCAACCTTGTTTTTGTTACGTCATACATATGGAGACCTATAAGAATTATGCAGAAAATTTTATTTTGGTAACCCTAATATTTACATAATCGCGCACGTCACGATACGTCATCTGGGCAACATTTCTTCATCGCCAAAATAATTCAGAATTTGGAATCATGGATTATACGGCACCTGTGCCCAGATTTTAATAATAAGAAACTTTTTTGAATTCTAAAAACTCATCCTTTCTTTGTCAAAGTAAAGTCATGACTATTCGATAATTCGTGTAAATATATAATACTATCAGTGAACTTGCATTCAATTTCCTAAATATAAGCTGAATTTCTTATAAATTTTCAAAACACGTTTTTAAATAAAATGAGAATGCACTTCTAATAATTGTTTATAAGTATTTTAAACAATGAACCATTTCCTTCTTGCATAAAACGATATTCTTCTTCACATTAGCACTTCATTACCGGCAGACTTTAAGCAACAATACCATACCTCGAGCAACATTCAGAATTTAGTCCTTTTTTTAATAGACTGAGAAATATAGACAAGAGAACATTACTTTTTTTTTACCTTTTATGGGATGGCATCGGTGTCTAAATGAAAACATTAGCCTCCATCCATCACCTCACTCATCCCCGAACAGCAGCAGAAGAAAATCAGTGCATACTATCGAGAAGGGGATGGGCTTGAGAATGTTTCTTTGTGTGAATTAGGGAGAGGGTACAAAACATTTTCTGGTCTTAATCAATGCCACCATCCCTTTTGGCAACAAGATAAGCACCGTGAGTGCCGGGCGCTCACCCTTTTTCCCTGCGATCGATGCCTGTCCTCCCTACATGCCTCCTTTGTTGCCTCTTTTCTCCGGGACATAGGGAACTTTTTTGTTTGTTTGTTTGATTTTTATGCCGCAATCATTTCTGAAATCAATAGTTTTCTTTTTTACATGCAATATACGAGATACGCGTAATGGGAGACATATAAGCAGGGGGAATGCTGACATGCATTAGAATTTTTAATATTCTTTTCCTTCCTTACTCCCACCCCCCTCGTATATTACTGAGGGGAACAAAAAAAAGATACATCGTCATATTTTTCCCTTTGCGAGGGAGGAATCAAAGGCTTGCAAACAAACTCATTTCCCTCGCTTCAGAGAGTTAATGAAATGATAGACGCACCAACTAGCGGAAAATGCGGGAGTGATTTGGTGATGTAATGGATTGTGATGTTCATATGCTTTAGTATTATATTTGTGCGTTTAGAATTTCACTTAAACATCTCCTGCATTTACAGAAAAGATTATATTACAGCTTGTTGTGTTAGCACAGAAGCAACAAAACTCATGAAGAACATTCAATAAATTTAAACACTCACGGAAAGAGCCTTTTCCTTTGATATAAGTAAGAATTTAGGAACAAAATGCACGAAAATAATCATATTGATTGAATTTGGATGTTTTTTAAAAAACTGATATTTCTTCAAAATCTGACAAATATTAAAACCCATATAACAAGATAAAATATTTACTTATTAAGTAACAATATTTACAGATTGAAATTCGATCTATTTTGGCAATTTTACATTATTCCACTCTACACCTGGTCCATAAAAAGTTCTTGTTAGGAACACAAAGAAAACTATCTAATTATTGCCTATAAAATCCGTCATGGAAACCAAATGTAAGAATAACTTGAGTTGGATTATTAAAAATAGGGAGAACAGTAGATAACTAAACAGAAATGTATGCTATAACAGAAAATACTATAGGAAATATTTTGATTAAAAGCAATTTGCAAAGTTATGATAATCAGGTAAAATCATTTTTAGGAAACCGAACATATAATAAGTTGCTTCTGATTTTAAATAAATGTTAGAAATAATAACACAAGTAAGGGAAATATCTAGCTAAAGATACATTTTTGTCTCTTTAATGGGTAAAGATATAAAGGCAGATGAATATAAATGGCTAAAGATAAATTGTTGTATAGTCTGCCGATGGCTGAATGATTAGCGTTCTGACTCTAAGTTGTTGGTCCCTGGCTCGAATCCCGGTTAGGATATTTCTTTATCTCTGTACTTCACTGTCCTTTCTTCTGAGATAATGTGTGAATGTGGCCCACCGTATAAACGGGTTTGTGGTGGTATGGCGTGGGTAATGGTACTCCGTGACTTGGTTCACAGGTACCCACTGGGTAACCATAAATGAGTAGCAGTTTCCAGCCTTGTATCTGCGAAGGGTTAGTCACCCAGTGACCGCCATTATTGAAAAAAAGAAATAGTGCTGTCTAATAAAAAATTTAGTTGTGGAAAGGTTTGGCTATAACATGACGTTTTATATGCAAACTGATGGGAAAACATGGTAAAAAGCATCATAGTTAATTTCAACGACAATGCATCGAAATGATCATTGTCTACCGTGATATGGAGCATATTTGGTTTCATAGTGTAGTATTAAACGTTCAAAAGGTAAATTATGATCATTGTCTACTGTGATATGGAGCATATTTGGTTTCATAGTGTAGTATTAAACGTTCAAAAGGTAAATTATGATCACTGTCTACTGTAGCATATTTGGTTTCATAGTGTAGTATTAAACGTTCAAAAGGTAAATTATGATCATTGTCTACTGTGATATGGAGCATATTTGGTTTCATAGTGTAGTATTAAACGCTCAAAAGGTAAATTATGATAATTGTCTACTGTGATATGGAACATATTTGGTTTCGTAGTGTAGTATTAAACGCACTTGGCCACCGTGGAAGATCATTCTGTCCCCGTTTAATGAACTTTTGTTGCTCGGTAGCTTCACGTTGCTTCCAATAATATCAGCTGAGTGAAACATCACTTGCCTCGATGAGTGACTGGGAAGGTTACTACTCTTCCTCAGTGGTTTGTTGGAGTTCTATGGGTTGAGGTGGAATCTACGCTTTATGTAGAGAAGCGGGAACCAACTCAGGTGTGACCTCGTCACCTGACTATGGCTCAAAAATACGAAGCAATTACTGACAGGCGAGTAATCTTAAGGTGTTAATCTTAACGCCGTTAATCTTAAGGTGGGGCTCGCCTGCATAGCTGTGTATGCATGTCCTGGTTAAGTCTGTGTTTCCTTCACAGTGGTTTATTACAAAGACAGCATTCTTTAAAGAGGAGGGCTTCAGACTCGATCCTGATAGCTATTGCAAAATGAGATAGATTTTGTATTTATAATTAGCATGATCATCCATCGGAATTAGTATTGACTAGTTTTTGAGGTTCCTCTTCTTGAGATATGTAAATATAGCTCACAATCTAATCGGCAATCTCTTAGATAACATCAGCTTTTCTTCTTCTTCATTAGCCTGACAGCCCAGAGTAGGCCTTTGCCTTCCTCAGAAGTGCATAACAAGACCCCCTATTTTTGGACAAGGTCCTCCAGTTTGTCACTTTTAGTGTTTTTAGGTCGTTTTCAAGGCAGTCACGCCATCGAAGTTACGGTCGTCCTCTTCTTCTGGTGCCAATGGGGTGAGCCAAGAAAACATCAGCTTTTGGAATCTTAAATCCCGTACAAGAGATTTAAGGTTTTTTATGTCACAGCCTATACCATCTTTACAAGGGACGCTTAATGATCTCTTTTTCGGTGTAAAATGGAAATTCACTGAGAAGAGTTGTAGCTTAAATGGTTGTGTAACGACTTGACAATGACTCGAGCTTTAGACGCTTTGTATCTGAATACCTAATAATTTGGATTTAAAATTATTATCAAAATTCCTAGATCCTTTTTTATATAAAGTAGATATTCAAATACAAATAATCGTGTTTTGTTGCATTTTAAAATACTTTTGACAAGCATTTTAAATAATAAATTTCTTCTTCTTCTTCTATCTCGACAAGCCCGGGTGGACCAAGACCTTCCTTAGAACACTTTTCCACGCCGGCCTTTGCTTGGCGACAGACCTCTAGTTCTTCACTTTTAAAATGCCAAGATCCTCATCTACCGCATCCCACCATTTGAGTTTGGGCCGACCCCTTGGTCTTATCCCGATGTGTTTGTAATGCGAGATTTTGTATGTCAGGGTGGAGGGGTCAGAGCGGCAAATGTGTTCTGCAAATTTTATACGATTTATCTTGATGGTCTTTATAATGTCATGGTCTTTTAACATCCTATAGATCTCAAAGTTGTAGCGATGCCTCCAACAGCCTCCTTCATTGAATGGACCGAAAATCTTCCTAAGGACTTTTCTTTCAAACATGGCTAGTTGGTTTTCATGATTCTTAGGGTCCAGGTTTCTGATCCATAAGTCAACACAGGTCTCATAATTGTCTTGTATAGTATCATTTTGGTCTGCCTTTTAACTACTTTTGATCTCAAAAAGATCATTAAACCATGCAGGCAGCGGTTAGCAGATTGACTTCTTCTTATTTCAGAGGTAATGTCATTTTGAGTATTGATGTTTGATCCCAAGTAGGTAAAGTTGTTGACTAACTCAAATTTCATGTCTCCCATTTCTAAGAAATTCATCTCTGTAGGGGATTTTGTAATCGGCATATATTTTGTTTTTTCTTCGTTAATAACAAGGTGTATTTTCTCTGCAGAGTAATGAAATTCTTCCTTTCTAATTAGAATAAATCGGATACATTTTAATGGATCTAAAGACTACAGATCTTAAAACTAAAAGGATTATCTATCAGAAGTGGTCACCTACAGTATATTTTACGGTTTGAAGTAGACACTAAAAGGACTTATTTAAATTCAACTTATTCTTTAAACTTCTTCCTAAGCAAGATTCTTACCGGGCACGGAGTCTTCGGCACCTATCGCAGCAGATTCCTCGGGCAATCAGATGTCTGTCCACAGGACGGCGATGTACAAGATCTGGAACACCTTCTCCTCCACTGTAGCCGCTTCTCCAACATTCGGGAAAATGCCTTTCCCAAGAACTTCCACCAACTACATTTCAAGCAGCTCCTCCCTTTTAAAGAAATCAGGAAAGGTGTCAACGAAATCCTGCAGGCTGAACTCCTCCTCCACCTCCTCCTTCCTGGTACATACGTAAATACCCTCTGTAAACTTGCCTGTATCTGTATATATATATATATATATATATATATGCTTTGTGCTGTACCTTTCTCAATTAAGGCCGCCCGGCCCTCTTCCAGCCACAATGAGTCCCAACAGAACCCCTTTTGTCCCCTCGGTTTGGACAGTCCACCACTTAAAGAGCTCTACTCACACGCCCTGGCCAAGTGCTGATCCTGGGTTCCCTCCAAGATTACTGTCCGACGACGTTCTCCACCCTATACCTTCGAGTGGGACGGTGCTCTTTGGTAATGGTTATTACCAAAGTTATTAATATTATCCCTTAAAATCAACAAGTGTAAAATTGAAAGCAAATGTTCCATTAAAAATAGCCATATTTCTTAAAATTAAAATATGTACCAACCGAATTATAAATATAAATTAGACATCTGAATGATGAATCATAATATCGTACAGTTTACTAAATAATAAATCTGATATAATATATAAATTTGCAAATTGTAGCAAACTTTTACAATATTAGCAAATTATCCTGACCTGTGCAGAAAATTTATCTAATAAAGTCATTAATAATCTTTTATAATACAGTTGCTTGTTGATGGTAGTTTAAATATCGCGTTCATAATGGATATTAAATAATATGATGATGAATGACTTTTATCATAATTACTTTCCACAAAAATAAGCATTGATGATTGATTAAATATCATCTAGCGTTTATTGTTAATTAAGTCTGTTCATTTGAAAAATGTTCATTATACGTTTTCTAATACTTTAGTTAAAAATCTAACACATTAACCGTCAGTCTACATTATTTCGTTACTTTGAATTGGCATTGCAGGATGGTAATGACATGTTTTGACATGCATGGAAAATGATGATTAGGGACTTCCGCTTCTTCATCAATAACCGTTTTGAAATTTATCGCCGAAAATGCTTACCACAAAACTGTACTAATGATGTTGTCTTAAAATAGTTGACCCTTACAATCAAATATAGATAACATACTAGCTGAAAGAAAAAAAATATTACAAAGGAAAAAAAATTGCCCCGCTGTCAAATAATTTTATTTAAATATAATATACAAAATACAAGTTTTTTCTATCTGTAATATCTTCGATATTAAAAATCGAAAATGATTCTTTAAGTAATTTTGGAGGGTAAAATAATGAATTCGAAACGCAAATTTAAAGTGAAAATAATAGCTTAAGCCCTAAAAATATTAAACAACTATGAATATTTGTTTTATTTCAAGATAGAAATATATTCACGGAATAATGTTTGAATAACATGATGATAAATCAGGGTAAGTTCTCTGTAAAAATAGTGTAAAAAGTAAATATTTAAGTGTATACAATTAAAATAAATAGGAAATTATAAAAATATTTAAGGATTAATTTCTAGTATAAAGTTTTCGTATTGTCAAGATGAAATGAGGATTAAGCTCTGGTGATTTTGATGGCAAAAATAGTGCAATAATTAAAAGTGCAAAAAAATACTTCTCCTTTTCTGTTTATAAAAAAATCATTATACAGTAATTCCCCTTAAAACACGGTACTCTTATAACGTGCTTTTATGTTACGCAATTTATACACGCAATTTATATTCCCCTCGTATAAAACGTGTTTTCCCGCATATAACACGTTGATTTCCTCGGTTATATTTCTGTACTACAAAAGTTAAAATGGTTTGTACCGTTCATTATCAATTTCGCGTGCGTTTACATATTGAGTTAATTATGTTCTTATAAAATTAAATTAAACTATATTATGCCGCCCATCTTGTCTTGTGGTCAGTGTGACTGACTGTGGATAAGGAGGTCCTGGGTTCGAATCCCGGTTCGGGCATGGATTTACTTTTTTTTTTTCTCTCTATCTATCCTATCTTTGTCCCTTCATTGTGTGAATGAATTGTTAATGGTTGCCTACCCTATAAACGGGTTCCAATGGCATGTGTGTACTGAAGAAATCGGACTCCACACCAAATATGGTTCAGTTGGAAAAGTGGAGCAGCACACCCTATATTGCCAGCCTAGCTAGCACACGACAACAGCAAACAACAAATTATATTATTTTCCTTTGAACATTCTGCCAAAAAAATGTCAATGGAACGTTAGTTTAGATAACTCTTATATCGATTAAACATGTAATAAAACTGTCTTTGGGATTATTTGATTGATTTGAAATGAACTGTTTTGTAGTTACATTTGTATGTGTTTTTTATTTAAAATGTTCTTACTTTTATTTTAATAAGACGCGCATATTTCGCTCATAATATAGCTTTTTTTCAATATTCGATTTAAACCCTCTTTAATAAAAAAAAGTTAAACGTGAATGATTTTTACATAACTCGCTATCCGAACGCGATTTACGAGTATATTCGTACAACGCGTTTTCCTGTAGCGCGGAGCCAATATACCGTGTTATAGGGGGAATTACTGTAAATATGCATTTCAGTGTCCTTTGTTGTTGTTGTCGTGTGCCAGCCAGGCTGGCAATATGGGGTGCGCTGCTCCACTTTTTCAACTGAACCCTATTTTGGTGTGGAGCCTGACTTCCTCAGTACACACACATGCCATAGGGACCTGTTTATAGGGTAGGCAACCCATTCACACCTCATTCATACAAGGAAAGGACATAGACAGGATAGATAGAGACAGAAAGTACATCCATGCCCGAACCGGGATTCGAACCCGGGACCTCCTTATCCGTAGTCAGGCACGCTGATTCAGTGTCCTTTACAAATATTATAAGAAATTACTTGACTTCAAATATCTATTAAGTTACTGACAATTAGAGTTAAGAAATGTAATTTTATCTAATGATTCTTTAGAGTGATTTTTAATTCATTAAACTTCTGATGAAAAAAAAATAAGAGCAACGATACATTTATTTATGTTGCCAAATTACAGTAAAAAGTAAACACATGAGCAATGTGGAATCAAACAATGCAGTTATTAAAAATTTATTTATTTAATATTTTACAACTTTACAAGACTCGAATCAAATTCATGTTTTGATTGATTATAAATCTTTGTACAATGCAATCTGTTGTCGCATCACTTTTTATTCCACTTTGAGTCATTTTTTTTATAGCTTAATCGTTAGTTCAAGCCATTCTTCTTAACAGAATATTCTTGTACAGCTGAAGTCCAGCACGTAAGTAAACAATGAGCACGCACAAATATAGGCTGCATTATGCATTTTACTTAATGGAAAATCACAATACATACGTGCATTCTTAAAATAATAATAACAAATGCCAAGTGAAAATAAAAAATAAAATTATGTCAATCAAGTATTACTTCCTCAGTAAAAAATTACTTATAATGCACATGAAAGTGGAAATATCAATTAGTAATACAATTACATTATAAAAGCTGATCAGAAGTATATGTTTAAATTTATTTTTTTTAAATTAAACATTAAATATTCAACATAAAAATGGAAAATTTATAAGTTAACTTGAATAAATAAATTAGTTAAAAAAGGGAGTTTAAAAAATTTTATGTATATGACATTTACGACAGCTAATTATTTTTCTTTAAAACAAAAATTCTCAATTTCAAAAAAAGCATGTTGTTATAATATATTTTAAGTATAATTTAAAATATTTAATGAATATATCATTATATATTTGTATATAAAGTGCATGAGTTATTTTTTTTTTTTTGTCATTAGAATGACAATGACTTTAGTCTCACAATAAATACTTTAATAGAATCTGAAAATCTTAAAATAGTAACAATAAGAACACAGAAAATTTTGTGGTAAATCGAGAAGATAGAATTCTGTTTATCATGTAAAAATGGCCTTTATATTTTTCATCACTATAAATGCAACCTATCAAAAATTGCAAAAAATTGATAAATAATTTAACAAATGAAAATATTTCACAACAAAATTTCGACAATGCTTTTTACATTTTTCAATCATTTGTATTGATAATAAATCCTTTTTCCCTACAAAAAAGCTAATAATTATCATTTATTTAAGATTCATATAAGTTAAAATAACATTTTATTGGGGAACTCCAATAAAAATATAATAATTATAATATATTTTAAAATAATCTGTTTACATCTTTTTTATAACTGCGAAAGTATCATTGACTTCTACTTTTAAAGTTGAGAAGAAGTTTCTTTTTTACAACATGGATAAAGGAGAAAGAGAAATGTCTTTAATTATATCAAACATTTTCAGAGAATTTTATTAAAAAGCAAATTGTGTTGTATGTTTTAAAATTTGAAAAACCACAATGGACTTCAGCAGATGAAAATAAGAATTCGTATAGCAATATGCAGGGCTGATGTGAAAGTCAGAAGCATAAGCAGACAATTGAATTGCCACTCACAAGCTGCAATTTAGGAGAAGGAAACTTTCCCGTGAAGTTGATCACAAAGCACTACACAAGCACATCTTACAAAGCAATTTCATCATCCAAGTTCATTAAGTGCTTAAGAGCACCCATTAGTTATCAGCTTAAAGGTAAATATGCCGATAAATGATTGCACAAATTGTAACTAGCTTTATGGTGAATACTAAAATGCTCTGTAATCAAAACCAAGAGCATAAATTACCAAGTACAGCCTCTAATGTTAAAACCGAAAATGTTCCTTTTTTTAAAAAACTCATCTCAATAAAAGAATGCAAATATTATTTCTTAATTTCCATTAAAATGTTTGTTTACTGTTAGCCATTGGTTTGCGCTATGATATGTGATCTAAAATTTAAGTAATGCCTTGGTAATGCAAATCGGTACTTTTCCATTTCGCCGGCGCAGGCGATAAAGTCGCCAAAAATGATACAACCGGCGCTAGAGGGAATATCTCCGCTGGTAACCTTTTACTGCTACGTTTCAAAATCATGTGACGGCCTTTTACTGTCAACGACTTTATTTCGACTCTTTTTTTAATAATTTTACGCTATGTTGCTATATATACACAAATTTAATAATTTCATAAGATCTCTATAGAAAAATCGGATTTTAAAAATATATATTAAACAAATAATAATCGTAACAAATTCACATAAAAAATATTTAAAAATAATAATAATAAGATTTTGAAATATGCATCACCCGATAAATTGTAATCTAATATAATAAATTAAGGCTCTGGCACCCATCATTCCACGCATTGCGTGAACACGAGAACGACTATTAAATAAATAAAATTAAAATTTTTTATGTAAAACAACATTATTTTAAAAAAAAAATGTTATGTGTATATTGTGTGTTGTCGCCAATTTTCGACTTAATTTTCGCTTGGCGAGATTTGCACCGGCGAAATGGAAAAGTACCTGCAAATCTAATGAGAGTTATTCCTTGCAAATGAATTATGTGATATTTCATTAGTGGATGTGACGCCCATGGAAGAATTTTCATTCGCTTGCAATCCAGGTGATATTTTTATATCAATCAATTGCATGTGGTGAAAACATTGTAGAGATGTTATCCTTCATTTAAGATATTTGAAGCAATCAGTCCCTTTGAGTTTATTTCAGCGTAGAATATAAACAATGATTAAACATTACAGCAATGGTTCTTGCCGTCTTAATACAGTTAAAAGGGAACGTCAGTCCTGTATCACAGTATCTGACTTCAAAATTCTTTTCCTAAATGTTAAGCTGTTAGTAATGCTTCCTTCGTCAATCGAAATAAGTTGTGCGTGGGTACATATGGAGAGTCTTTCATATTATGCCCATGAAATGAATGAAGGTGCCAAAATGTTGCCAAATAATGTGAAAAATATTGATGGCTTTCAGGCATTACAAAATATTGTGATTCTATAAAATTATAACAGAAAAGTTAATGTATATGTGAGGGAAAAAGAAGTTGAATTGTTGAGAATTTCTGTCAAATTGGTTTATCATACTGCCATACTTTAATACTGCCTATAAGCAATTGATTACTTTTTATTTATTAATTTAAATTCAAAATATAATTTTCATATTTTAATCATCTTTTAGTATATTTAACTAAAATGATGTTTAAAATAAGGATTAATTTAAGAAATATAATGTTAATATTGAAGTTTCTAAAAAAAGATATCTTAAATAATCGTTATTAAAATTAATAACGAGAATTTCGTAAAACTATTTGATGAAATCAATTACATATTTTTAACAACTTATTCATTTTTATAATGCATTTTATTATTTTAAGAGATAAAATTTATGAATGTCCTTAATTCTTGTTTGAATGCTTCTATTTGAGGTTATGTTTCCATATAATTTATTTTGAGCTATTTTTCCTCCAACATTATTACAGGACTATAAAAAAAATTTCTGCTCATAATTATTGAACTTAATTTAAGACTCAATAGGCAGTTCTCTAAATTATTTTAAAAGCAAAATGGCGTTTTTTACACAGTTGTAAGAATGTTACCATGCTTCAGAATCGAAAATTTCTGAGAAATCGGTCGAAAAATAAAATTGCTGTTTTGTCTCTAAAATCTTGAGTTTCATAAAAAAAATTATATCTTATGTAGCTTAACACACACACAAAAAAATAAGCCACCCAAATCCTGCATCTATTAATTCCTTACATGAAATGAAAAACTTGAAAGGAATATATTAATATTTAAACATTTGTTATTATATAATACGGGCACCCTATTAACTTTGCAAATAGAAATAAACTTTTAGGAGATATTTTTATTAAATGAACACATATTTTTTAAAACTAACATAATTATAAGCCATTATCTATGAATACTTTTAACTTAAGACAGTCTGTTTATATTAGACATTTTTTAAATAATCATTGAATTTATTCCAAAAAAAGTACATAAAGAACTTCATAAGGAGAATTAATTGTAAGAAGTTGTAAGTAAACAAGTACTCAGTCTTCTCCCTTGCTATAAAACGTCACCTACTGTAAGATAAAAAATATTGTAAAAGAACAGATTTTTTCCTTAGCTCTTCGTTATTAAGAATTCATTAATTTTGAGTTTATGTGAGCAAAATATCACATGGGTTAAACTTATACTTGAGGACTACGTTCATTACATAGATTAAATAGAAGCCACCCCCAAAATATTTTACGATAATATGTTGTAGTAAAAAAGCAATGAAAATTGTGTGAATCAAAATTATTTAACATTAGCTTCTTTGCAACAAATGTTATATTCATTAATTTTCATAGACTACACTTAAATATCTTATAAGAAAGTGAGTATAAGTGATTTCTATTCTAAGGAACATTTTCAGAGATTAATGAAAGCAATTTTTTTTAATTTTATCATGATTTGTATGCCAAATAATGTCATGGTAGAAATGCATTTCATAAAGGAATGATATGATATAAGCAGAAAATACTTAAGATAGACATTTCACAATTAGCATGGTTAGTTATAACCTTACCTTAAAATTCAATTATGTGTTACATCAGTCCATTTTTTACATACTTTAATAAATGACTGAGAACCATCAGCCCCATAAAATTTTGTAATAAAGGTAAAAGATAAGTAAATAACATCCTATAATCATAAAAACAAGTTAAAAGTATCTCTCGAGTAGTCTCTCCAGTGACTAAGCAAGTCACGAGTCATTCCGCTTCAGAGAGTGAATGATCTCTCAAGTAAAAAGAAGACGCAAGTCCATCCGAGAAGTGATTCCTCATTTTGCATTCCTTTCAGAGAAAGAAACTATGCCACTGTCTAAATCTTTTGTTTTAAAGCAAGTTTTTGAAATATGTACATTGACTAAAAAAATTAGCCATAGTTCAGTTTTTGAAAATTAATATAGTAAGCAAATACTTTTTTTAATTATTTACAAGGTGAAAATGAATTTTTCAAAAATAACAAAGATATAAAGTTTAATTTCTATCTATAAATATACAATAGCTTAACAACTCAAATCTCCTTTTTTTCCGAAAGAATATTTTTTTTTCAAGTAC
This sequence comes from Latrodectus hesperus, assembly GCA_037975125.1. Lineage (NCBI taxonomy): Eukaryota > Metazoa > Arthropoda > Arachnida > Araneae > Theridiidae > Latrodectus > Latrodectus hesperus. The sequence continues at coordinate 34,473,666 of CM075861.1, forward strand.
ATTCCTTACGAAGCAGCCTTTAGCCAGCTGCTTGTTGTGTATAAAGTGAGGCGAAAAATTTGAAGCATTAAAGAAGTGGAAAAGCAGCAGAGTCCAGGTTTCTTTTTTTCTTTCATACTTATTCGCTGCGTGTCATGAACGAGTTGTGAAGAGAAAACAAAATAATCATATTAGCTATAACTTTTTCCTTCGAAATTTCATATATCAAAAATTTGCCCAAGGACAGTTTGGCGAGTCTTGTCCGGTTTTGAAATAAAACAAGGAAAGGAATGAACAAAGTAGGCTTAAGTGAAACTTCAATCGACGATGCAGAATGCAAAAGGAGGACCGTCTTGACGAAGCGAGTCTTGATGCCGACATCGGAGTGTTTTCTGTTAAGAATTTGTCGATGGTAGAAAAGAGAAATTCTGAGAAAGTTCGACTGCACGTAGAGAAAAAGAGTCCACTAGCGGTCAGGAAAACTCCACCGGCACAGCTCCGGGACATCTTCTATCACAACGTCATCGGGGAAGATGGAGAGGTAGCTCCTGCAACAGACACACAACAGCCATTTATAAAGAGAAAATATTTTATATTGGCGTAAGCAAGGCATTAGACACACAACAGCCATTTAATAAGAGAAACTGTTTTATATTGGCGTAAGCAAGGCATTAAAACACAACTGCCATTTAATAAGAAAATATTTTATGTTCGCGTAAGCAAGGCATTAGACACACAACAGCCATTTAATAAGAGAAACTATTTTATATTGGCGTAAGCAAGGCATTAGTATTAAGATTTAAAAGAGTTTGGTTACATATATTGCAATTATTAATTTAGAATTCTATTTATTAAAGAAATTTTTAACAATTTTATTCATAATTGCATACATAAACTAGTACAGATACCATATAATCCAGGATGCCAAATTTTGAGTTTGGTGATTTTTCAACGGATTTTCTTATCTTACCTAGTTTTTATTACGCCATAGATATAGAGACATAAAAATTATGCAGAAAATTCTATTTTGGCAACCCTAGTATTTACATCTATGGATCCTTTCAGGTAGTAGAAGCTCTCTTCAGCACCTCCACAACTGGATTGCAATTGGATATCAAACTAGAAGCTCTATCCTTCTCAAGCTCATTTCAGAATCCCATGAAGCTTATTTTCAATGGATTCCTTCTCATGTAGACATATACGGCAAAGAGCAGGCAAATAGACTGGCCAAGGAAGGCTGTTACCACGATAATCCTTCCTCTTCAACATTTACCATTTTAGAACATCAGTCCATTGTTAATTCTGAAATTTCGAAAGGGTGGAGTACTCCTCCTCGCCATCACTGGTACGCGGGCAAAGAGCCTGACTTTTCATTCGCCCTCCTTCATTTGTGACAGAGCCTCTAGAACCGCAAATTCCAGACTAGCAAAGAGGCTACACTAGGGTCTCACGTATTTCAAAAGCAGGAAATTCTTTGAGGTCTGCTCTAGATCTTAAATTGAGCAGGCTTCTCCTAATCATACCCTAAACTGTTTGAGACTTTCCAGAGAGGATATATACTCATCCCCCCTTCTGGTCCTCGATTTCCTTCTCATTTACGTCATCGCGCACGTCACAATACGTCATCTTAGCAACATTTCTTCATCGCCAAAAAAATTCAGAATCTGGAATCCTGGATATACGGAAATACAGCTAGATATGCGACATCTGTGTCTTTAAACAAACCATAAAGTGGATTTTTGGTCTTATCTCTTCCATTTTGCTTTTTCTTTTTGTTCTATTGTCAACGCGTTAATGGCTTGAATCAATGGAAAACGGCGTTTCAAACCGTTACTTTGTTTCTACTCTAAGACATTATTTTATTTACACAAAATGAACTTCGACACTATTCTCAGGCATTTAATTGTGAACTTCGCCTAGTGTCCTGCTGCTCAAAGAATGTGATTTGAAGGCTGACAAAAAATTCGGATTAACCCAGATAAGCCTACTATATTTAGGACAGTAGAATATAGGACAGTAGGCTTATCTGGGTTAACGACGCAGTCTCAATACTAGGTGACGTAGTTGAAACGTTGTCTGACGTCATTGATATTTTAAGCCAATGAGAACTGTAGTAAAGTCATGTAGTTATAATCTCAACTGGAACGAGAAAAATAACCACTTTATGGTTAATAAGTATTTCATTTACAGTTAACTTGATAACTAAACATTTTGTCATATACACTGAAAATATTTGATATCATGAATTCTTGAGATCTCTCTTTCTCTCAATAGTATAGTTATGAATCTTTTTTCAGCCTCCCATTTAACAATATATTTCAACACAAAAATGTATTCCAAGAAATATAAATAGAAATATAAATAGTTGAAATTAAGGCGAATATAACTTTAACGGTCATAATTATACGCACACACATTTTTAGATCATTACAAACACAATTATAATTATGTATATCAGTTACTGTAATACACTCGTGTCTATAAATTAAGGATAATTCCGAATCACACAGAAATTGAACTCTAAAATAAAAGTTTCACATAAAGAATTATCACACATATCTTGAAGAATAATATGCAAATTACAATAAACCACCAGATGGCGCCAATAGTACGTCACAAATACGAGAGTGTAAGAGAGGGGTATATAAGGAATGGTTGCAAAGAAGTAAAATTGCTCGTAATCGCTTTAAAAGCCTTTCAGTGCAATAACCCGCATACTTATGCCACAAAGGAAGCACTTGGATGATGTTTTATGTGGTAGAATTATCGACCGTCTGGAATGTGGACGTACCCAGCTGGAAGTATCCGAGGAACTTGGAATAGCCCTGAGTGTCATCTCCATGCTTTGACAACGGTTTCAAGATGATGGGGACGTTACAGGACAGGTCGTCCCCCAGTTACAACGTCAAATGAGGACCAGTTTTTTTCAGTTACTGCCTAAAGAAACAGACGGAGCACAGCATCAGACCTGTCTCGTCTGCTCTCTTCAGTTATCGGTACGACAGTTTCAAGGCAGACCGTGTACAGACGCTTAGGGCACATTGGTCTATATGCTCGTAGGTATGTCAGATGTGTTCTACTTACCGCTACACATTGTCACCTGCGGTTAGACTGGAGTAGAGAGCATGCATTGTGGAAACCACAACAGTGGTCTTGTGTGATATTTTCCGACGAGTCCAGGTTTAGTTGTCAGTCTGATTCCCGCCGGACTTTTATATGGAGAGGGCAAGGTACCCGTTGCCCCCAAGAGAACACCATTGAACGACACCGTTACGATGGTGCAGGACTGCTCGTTTGGGGAGGAATTATTCTGGGTTCCTTGAACTAACCTGCCTGTTCAGAATGTAACCATGACAGGTCACATCTATCGAAATGTCATTCTTGAACAACATGTACGTTTGTTTCGGGGAGCCATGGGTGCGGTATTTCTGCTTATGGATGACAACGCCCGTCCTCACCGTGCAAACATAGACGAATGCCTTCAATTGAAGGATATCACCCGTATGGATTGGCCAGCATACTCACCAGATCGATAATTTAATACTCAGCATGGCATGCTTGGGCGTTGTACGGCCTCGTCTGGGGGGCGCACTATGTATTAACCATCATACCAACCATGTTATATTGATTTTTGTGAATAGGTTCTTTTTTTAAATTGCAACTCCAGGGAGTAAAAACCACATTTTTTATTAATGATGTCAAACATATAGCTTCCTTTTTAGTCTTTACCTTTTGTTTGATAGACTTTACAAATAAATCATGGTTTTGCTTTTGTCTCTTTCTTTGCCTGACCTTGCATTACCCTTAAATTATGAACACGAGTGTATAAAGTACTTTTATGAAAGAAATGTAAAAGAGCTAACTATTTTTTAAAATATTTTCAGGCATACAGTAATCCCTTCGTACAACACGGTACTATTATAGCGCGTTTTCATATGACGCGATTTCATGTCCCTCGTATAACACGTGATTTTCCCCTTATAACGAGTTGATTCCACGCGTTATATTTCTGTACTACGAAATTCGTAATGATTTCTGCAATTCGTAATCAGTTTCGCGTATGTTTGCATATTGTGTCAATTGTGTTCTTATAAAATTAAATTAAATTATATTATGGACCTTTGAACATTCTGCTAAAAATAAGACGTCGGTGGAACGTTATTTCGGATAGCTCCTTGTAATAAAACAGTAATAAAACTTGTATACTTGTAATAAAACAGTTATAAAACAGTTATTAAAATAATATTATAATTATTTGAGTAACTGTTTAACTTGTGATAAAACATATATCATATAACTTGTAATAAAACAGTTTTTGGAATTTTTTAATTTATTTAAAATTAACTATAATTTAGTTACATATATATAAGTTTTTTTTTATTTAAAATGTACTTAATTTGATTTTAATAAAACGCACACATTTTGTTCATAATACAGTTTTTCACATTTCGTTCATAACACAGTTAAAATTTACCAATTTACCAAATAAATAAAATTCTTTGCCTCATAATTTAGTCTAATAACAATTAAGTGGGTATTTGAATGAAAATTTACCACGCAGCTTTTGTCTTTTAAACATGAAAAATAGAAACAGTATCGATTAGTTGACGAGGTATCATTAATAAGTCTGTTTGATAAAGCATATGCTCATCTTAATTGGATACATATTAGTATACATAACAAAAATTTGTAAAAAAATATTAATTGATAAACTGAATGAATTAAATATGCTTTCTATTTATGGAGAGTCTTCTCTAGATGAATGAAGCGAAAATCAAACCATTCATTTTTATTATTCGCGTTAGTAACACACAAATAATTCCCTAGATGTCACTTTCTACGCATTTGAATTCTCTTAATCCTTTTTCTCGAGAAAAAGGATTTTTTGCTTTTATTTATGGAACAAATTAAATTAAATTCGACTTGAAAATCCCTCCAATGAGGAGGAAAATATTTTGATTAGATTTTTTTAGTTCCTAAAATTAAGTTTGCTTTATTTTCTATCTATAAAGGGGTTGTTTCTTTCACTCCATTTGAGATTATGTTTACTCCACTTTATGACAATTCTCATTGGCTTAAAATATCCATGACGTCAGATAACGTTTAATCTACGTCATACATAATATAACTATATCTTGTTGAGACGGCCCCTTAAATTTGACTTGCCAATGAATTTTCTGCCAGCCTTTAAATTGCATTCTTCAAGCGGCAGCAAACAAGGCGAAATACACCATCGAATGTCTTAGAAGAATATTGAAGTTCATTTTATTAATGAAACGCTTTCTTATATAAGGAGCAACGCATCGTTTAAGAAGCCGTTCTCCATCGATTCAAGCTGAGAACACGTTGATAACAGAACAAAAGGGAAAGCAAAATGAAAAAAAAAGACAAAACATCTACTTTTTGGTTAGTTTTTATCAGCAACGACGATTTAAAATTTTAAAAATTTCCTTAATTAATAGAATTTTAAATTGGTAATTGCAGTATTTATAAATAATCTTCTTTACATGTGAAGCCTAATGCCTTGCTTACATCAACATTAAAAAATTTCTGTGTGTGTTTAAGAATTTTTTAAAATTTAAACATTAAGGGGATTTGTTTTTTTTTATTCCAATTATTCAGTCGATATGTATAAGGTATGTTGTTGTCGTGTGCCAGTTAGGCTGGCAACATGGGGTGCGCTGCTCCACTTTTCCAACTGAACCCTATTTTGGTGTGAAGTCCGACTACCTCAGTACACACATGCCATAGGGACCCGTTTATAGGGTAGGCAACCATTCACAACCCATTCATACAAGGAAAGGACAAAGACAGGATAGATAGAGAGAGAAAGTACATTCATGTCTGAACCGGGATTCAAACCCAGGACCGGTTTGTTCGCAGTCAGGTACGCTGATCACTAGACATATAAGATATGTTTAATATATTAAATAAGTTACTCCCAAATATTTAGTTATTGTTTAAAATCGAACCAATTATATCGAAAGATACATCACTGATAAATGAGTCTGAGCATCTATTTTTCAGGATTATTGTATGTAATCCTAATTATATATATATATATATATATATATATATATATATATATATATATATATATATATATATATATATATATATATATATTATCCCTCTCATTAACTATTTCCTCATTTCTAACCCAAAACTGTTAGAGTAGTTTTGAGAGAGTTAGAAGGCTTTTATAGAGAAATATAAATTACCATTATGAATGAGTTAAATAATGGGAAAATGTTTTATTAAAATTAATTAGTGTTCGGGTTTGACATGGGTATGGCAATTGTTATTTTCTTCTTAATTTCTGCATACACATCTGTCGAAATAGGTGCTGACTGAATACTGAGTGAAAAAATACTGAGTTTTTTCACATGTGGTAGGGGGATATGGCCTATATTCCTGTATCATACCATATTGAAAAGACCTTTCAAATAGAATTCTACTGGAGTGATTGAAATACTTTGTAACAGTCTTCATCTATTTGACTATTTTCTTACTCTATTGAAATCAAATATTTAATTATTTTTTTTTTGCTGTTTTCATGAGAAGTTATATACATTTACAAAGTAATATAAGTGCATTAGTTTTTGTATAATCGTTTGAGAAAAATGTATTAAACTTTGTAAAAATGGTCCTTTGTTAATTTCATAAGTATACTAAATTCTTTATTAATTATTAAACGAAAACAACTCATGTATGCTGAAATAAATGCAGGCATTATTCTTGTTGGCTTAAGCAAAATGATAGGCCTTACATTTTTGTGTAATACCCAAGTCTCTAATTGGAATTCAAACCTGATTCCAATTTACATCGGCAGAAATCAATCTTTTGCAGATATTTACTATTTTAACTTTAATAAAATGTTGATTACCTAAGCTAATATTTGTTTTCGAATGATATTTTTTTAAATGTTTGTTTATTGCAATTAAAAAAAGTAAAACTTTCTTGAAAGAAATATTGAATAATTTTATGAGGTCAATTTTATCATTTCCTAATATTCCCTTCCTCAATCTAAAATAAAATCTGATTTAAAAGGGATTAGTAAGCTCAAGGTACGAAAGCGACAGAAATATGCAATTGATTTGTTTTAAGGTCAGGTACTTTTTTTTCCCTAGCCTCAACAACCAGCATTCAGCAGAAGTGAATACTCTCCATTTACTGCTGATCCAACCGCTTAAATGTTTTATTGCTGCCATTCATCCATTGCATCGCCTACGCTTCCCCCGTTCAATCGCATAGAGCAGAGAGTGCATAGAGCGGCCACCATCTAAAAACACTTAGTGCACATCCATGTTTATTCAAGAGCTGGGCAAACGTTGCCTTCTTTTTGTGGAATCGATTGCTGCCTGCGGTAGCCGGAAGAGGGCGCTGCAAACACTAACAGTCATTAGATTCTCACTGAGGCATTTTATACGAGTAGCTGTGCTCCAAAGGCGTTTACACTGAAAAGCGTAAATCATGAATTGATGAAATGAGAAAGCTACTTTGATAGCTACGATTAGACAGTTCAGAACTCTCTTTCTCGGAGAACGACTAAAGATCTGAGACACAGAATTATTTATTTGATCACTTCTTTTAAATACATGCTTGATAAATAAAGCTGAAAGATTTTACCTCTGAATTGAGAGCATATAACTCCTTCGAAACAATTATTTTTCTACTTAACATTGTAACTACTTAATTTCTTTATATATATATATATATATATATATATATATATATATATATATATATATATATATATATATATATATATATAATATAAATCGCTTGTGAAATTGAAGTAATGCGTAGTTTTTATGACTACAGAAGGGCCACCCCCCAAGCATTGAAGTTCTTATCCTGAAAACACCTACATTTACCTTTCTATTATTCTATCATTTTAAACATAACTTAACCTTAAATCCCCTTAAACACATTTTAATTTTAAATTTACTTCATGTTTCTTAATTACTTTAACTTTTTTAATTTCATTATTCCTGGCAATTACTTCTTTATTCCAACTTCAAATTTACCTTTGGCAACTCTCCTATTATTCTAATAGATAAATTCAATCTGATATGCTGATTTTGGAATTATGTATTTTTACTACTGTATGTGTATGTTTCATCTATTGTGAATATCTGTTTACTTTTCTCCAAATATATTTATATATTTATTCAAATTTTTGAACTAAGTATATCTTTGATTTTTCTTTTAATACGAACATTTTTCGGGGGGAATTGCTCGAAGATTTTTAGACATTTGTCCTTCGTGCATTTCAGAAAAGAGTGTTTATTTTGCGTAGCTGACCATCTCCCTCCTGATGAAGACGTGGTCCCTATGCCTTCTTATCATTTGCATCGTATATTTCAGTACTTTTCCAATTGTATTTTTTTGGTTTCAATCTTTTTCCTATTTTATCTTGTTTATATTGGCAAATTTTTCTTTAGCTGCTTCTGCGCTGTCTAGATTTCATGTAATGTATTGCAATTCATATTTTATTATATTGTATATTCATTACTTTAACATATTTTTGGCTTACATTAATATATATATATATATATATATATATATATATATATATATATATATATATATATATATATATATATATATATATATATATATATATATATATATATATATATATTGTAAAAGTAATAGAAAACTAAAGCTACCCAAAATATATAAATAAAAATTACATTTACTTTCATTCTGAAACGAATGCAACATTAAGAATTTTTAAAACTGTCAATTCAATTAAGAGAATAATATGCGCATAATAAGAGAATAAAAAGGAAAGGAATGTTAGAAATTTCTAATGGATCATACTATTAAAAGTAAAGGGCAAACTCTCTTTTTCGAAGAAAAATTATTACTTTAATTTGCTTTTTTGAATTCTGATCCTTCCAATTTAAGTTTTAAGAAATACTGAGAAATTATCATAAAAATTAATTGCCATAAAAAAAGTTAAAACTTGTTATGCACTGAGTTTTAAAAGTTTACAGCTTTATAATTACAATGATTGATCAATAAAAATCGGAAAGAATTTATATTAGAATTAATGCAAATCAAAAGAAATTCAGATAATATATGAAAAGCTGAAATTTATGGTATTCGAATATTTCTATATACTTATAAATCAAATTAATCAATTCAATAAAATCCCTATACATTTTCACTTATAATAAATAATTTAAGAAAATCTATTTCATGCAAACAGTTGCATTTTTTTCAGGCATTGAAAAAGCCCTCAAAGTTTCTCGAATGTTCTTTTCTATAAGGTTCACTAAAGAATGCATGAGATTCTCGGTAAAATTTTTTTTATCAATATGTTTGACAAGCATGTCTTGAAATTGAATATAATTAGCTATGAGCATGTATAGATGAGCAATTTTGTGAAGGAATTAAAACACATATTTCTATAGCTGAAATTTCTGACTTAATTTCACGTGTGATAATGATGCCTTAATTTTCAAATGATTCATATCATTTGATAGGATCGAAAAATTACAATGTTTTTCCCTAGAATATGCTTGGAAAAATTATTTCCAATGAATGATTCATTTTCTTAATCATTCATCAAAGTTTAATTAATTCCACCCAAATTTAATGAACTATTTGTTGTTTTTGATTGAAGTTACTGAAAATAAAATGCTTATGATTCTCTACTTCAAATTAAAAATTTAAGCCTCCATGTCAATTAATTTAAGAATATTAAAATACATTCGACAATTATTTTACTGAAATGCTACAAAATACTTGAATTATACAAATACGCGAGTGTATAAAATAATTTTACAAATAAAATTTTAATAATTGAAGCCAATAATTTAGAATAATAATAATACAATATGAAATTTTTTCCTGATTGTAAAAATAATTCAAGTAATTGAAGTAAATTGTTTGTACTAAACATAAAATTGCATGTTTTCAATAATATATCATGGAAAAATTCTTAAATCAAATTGTAAAAAAGAGTTTTTACAAAATATGTAAAGTTATATAAATAATAATATATATTTATAAAAAAATCTATAATTAATAAATTCTTTTAGCAATTTCTTTTGTAAATCAATTAAAAAAATTTTTGTCCTATTTTTTTCTTAAAAACTATATTAAATAGGTCAGTTATTTAAAAATACTGTAATCAATGCTTCATATACTAAATAATGAAAACAAAATAGTTTTAATAAGGGATTGATAAATTTAAAATTAGATTGCTTAAGAAAAAATGCGTCAAAATGTTTTTATTATTACTTTACGTAAAAAGTGTATCAACAAAAAATTAAATTTAGAAACTAAAATTTTGCAAATTAGAATATGCAATTAATGTCATTATATTTGTATTAATCTCATGAAAAATTGTTGTGAAGTGGCTATATATACAGAGTTATATTAAAGAATCAAAGGATTGGCTTAAAATAAAATTGAATATAGTAATAACACAATTATATGTGGTGACAATTGCAAAAAGTTACAACAATTCCATCGATTACTTCAACGAAAACTTTTTGTCGCCAAATATTGTAATTTAGTACCAAATATTACAGTTTGATAAATATAATCATGCCACTTACCCTGTGTAGTGGTCAGAGTGCCTGAGAGCGGATAGGGAGGTCCTGGGTTCGAATCCCAGTTCGGGCATGGATGTTTTTCCTCTATCTATCCTGTTTTTGTCATTTCCTTGTATGAATGAGGTGTGAATGGTTGCCTACCTTATAAACGGGTACCTATGGAGTGTGTGTACTGAGGAAGTCGGACTCCACACCAAAATATGGTTCAGTTGAAAAAGTGGAGCAGCGCACTCCATATTGCCAGCCTGGCTGGCACACGACAACAACAATTATAATCATATTTTATGCTTCTTATTATAGTTAACACTTTATATATTTTTTTGTTTCTAGAACGTGCACAAGTCCTAAATTTAGGATTAAAAATTTTAATATGAATTAAATATTAAGTTTCATCCATTTGCTTCAAAGAAGATTTAAGTTAACGCCTTCGTTATTTTCCCTCATATTTTGAAAAATATTAAATTTGCAACATTTGGCGACGTATTTTATTATTATTTTTTTGGTGAATATATACACATTAAATTTATAAATATCAAAAATGAAAAATATTATTTTCAGAGAAACTGATTAAAAAAAAGAAAAAAAAACATAAGGAGAAATAATATAATAATAATTCATTTTACATGTACGAAAATCTTTACAACCAAGTTAAAAAGAAATTTATTTGATAGTGCGATATTATTGCTAAGACTATAATAATAACAATCTGACATGTAAACTATTACTTTTTGTGCTTATTAAATTTACTTATTTACTGTGCTTCATTTTGTATACCACATGTTTTTCTTAACTATACTTTCATTTAAAGGTTTGAGACATATGATTGTCATTTCTGCGTCCCATTCGATGTCATATCATTCAGTAGTATATTTTTTAAGTTAAGCCCCCTCAAATAAACATATTATGTATTTTAGCATTATATTTCATTCTTCTTGCTCTTAATATAACCGTTTCGAGTATATATCTCGCATTTTAAAGCAGCACTATTATATTATATTATAACCAATAAAGCTCCAGCTGTGGCCTTACAACTTGTCGAGTGGTCAGCGAGCCTGATTACGGATAAAGAGATCCTTGGTTCGAATCCCGGTTCGGGCATGGATGTACTATCTCTCTCTATCTATCCTGTCTTTGTCCTTTCCTTGTATGAATGAGGTGTGAATGATTGCCTACCCTATAAACGGGTCCCTATGGCATGTGTGTACTGAGGAAGTCGGACTCCACACCAAAATAGGGTTCAGTTGGAAAAGTGGAACAGCGCACCCCATGTTGCCAGCCTAGATGGCACACGACAATGAATGAATGAAGCTCTAGCCGTTTTTTCTTTGCCATTGAATGAGATGAGAATAGATGTGAAAATAAATGTTCAAAATCATAAGTAGAGAGTAGGAATATGAGTCGTTATAAAAGCAGGTCAACCGTGCACTTTCATCAGTCGTAACTCGTACCGTTGCGAAGACAAATGAATGCGTCCAGTGAGCTTGCTTAGGATTGTTTACTTCGCCACTTTAAAGTATTCATATCAGTAATTGTATCAAGTCTACAAAAATGTCAGGCGTTTGGAAATAGTGCGCTGAATAAACGTACCCAAAGGGAAGTGGCGATTGACTTTCTCAGTGACTATTAGGGTAACGAATATCTGCACGCAGCAATTGATAAGGACGGTCTAACGTTTCTGAGATTCTTTCAAATAACAATTAACTATGCATTCTGTAAATCCTTTATTTCTCGGCCATTAAAATGACAAAAAATTTTTACGTCATAGGCTTCGGTGGTCTGGTTGGTTAGGGCCTTGTTCTCACTATCGAAAGATTGTGAGTTCGAATTCCGACTTAACTGAAGGTCCATAGTGTTCGCTGAAGGTAGCTGGGGCACGTTATAATTGAGCATGATCGCAATTTCCTCCAATTGAAAGGATACATTTGAGTTTGTTGTACCAAGTATTGGGGGTCTTCTGCTTGGGGTCCCTGCTTTAAGATCACGAAGATTCCACCCGTCTGCTTCTATCTAACTGATAAAGCCCAACTCAGGGCTGGGACACAGCGAAGCATGCTGATGCAACAACAAATTTATTGGTTACCTTGTAAATGTACTGTTAACAGTGTAAAATGATTGATAAACTAAATAAAGTTTTTGTTAGTTCTATCAAAATTTTAAGTAGAAATGAATTTTCAACATATTGTTGAGAGAATTCAGTAAAAACTCTGTATATTTTTTATCCTGAAGTGTTAATTTTTTCTTATATTGCATTTTAGAATGTAAAATTCACAATTAGTTTGGTGTTGTTGTTGTTGTCGTGTACCAGCTAGCCTGGGAATATGGGGTGCGCTGCTCCACTTTTCCAACTGAACCATATTTTAGATGTGGAATCCGACTTTCTCAGTACACACATGCCATAGGGACCCGTTTATAGGGTAGGCAACCATTCACACCTCATTCATACAAGGAAAGGCCAAAGACAGGATAGATAGAGAGAGAAAGTACATCCATGCCCAAATCGGGATTCAAACCCAGGACCTACTTATCTGCAGTCAGGCACGCTGACCACAAGACAAGTTGGGTGGCATTAGTTTGGTGTAAATAGCTTGATTAGATGAGTTTTTATAGCGCTCGCTTGTAGCATCCGTCAACTGCTCTTTTCTTTGGAAATACTCTGGTTCTATAAAAAAAACTCGCCAAATAGGCGGGATAGTGTCAAACTGGGTTTTGACACCAAAATTAAGTTTCTAACAACTTCATTTTGGTGCCAAGTTTGGCGATATATCAGCAATTTTCTGGTTAAGTTGGCAACATTTTGTGATTTTCGGGATACTTTTGGAAAGGTACTGAATGTTCTGGAAAAATCACGAAGTTTTTCCGATGCTATAAATCGAGGCTTCCATTGGGTCTGAGAAGTCAGTTGATATCAGTTTCTCATAGCGCGTGGGCGTAGCTGCTAGAGTGAGAGATTTTCTGCGAATTGAAATTGTGTGAACTGTTTTGTACGCTGGCCAGATTGCGCTGTGAATTGAGTAGTACTGAAAACTACTGTATTCTTTTGGCATTCTGTAATTAAATATAATTTAATTTCGTTTAATTGTGTGTTTCTAATCCCGAGTACACAACAATGTCAATCGAAATATGCAAATTTTGGCAAAAATGTAGAAGAAGTGAGGAGAAGCCACTCACCTGGAGATGTTAGGAGAAAAGCAGGAGAACGAGGAGCAGCGTCAGCGCTCCTTCCCGCGGCCGCCACGTACCCGATATACTGCCTGGAAAAGAAGCACACCCTCATCACAAACATATAAAACAAATCCATTTAACATTTTATCCAAAGCCACCAAAATTCCAAGCTCACCTTAATAAATTTTCACTAATAACATTAGAAATATTTATGCATACATTTTTGATGTAATAATTTATTAAGCATTATGACTTCAAAACTATTACTTTAATAAGCATATTTATGGTACTTTTCTATTTAATGTGAGAAAATTAATCAATTTTACTTATTATGTTACGTATTTTCTTGGTAAAATTAAGAAACATTTTTTCATTCGCTTATATTTTACGCACAATTTCAGCTAGAAATTGTGCTAGTATAACTTATGCTAGAATTGAATAAGCTAGAATAGAATACAATTTATACTAAAATTGAATAAGCTAGAATAGAATATAACTTGTATTTGAATAGAATAAGCTAGAATAGAATAGAATATAATTTGTACTAGAATTGAATAAGCTAGAACAGAATATAATTTGTATTAGAATTGAATAAGCTAGAATAGAACATAATTTGTACTAGAGCTGAATAAGCTAGAATAGAATAGAATTTGTACTAGAACTGAATAAGCTAGAATAGACTATAATTTCTACTAGAAATGAATAAGCTAGAACAGAATATAATTTGTACTAGAATTGAATAAGCTAGAATAGAATATAATTTGTACTAGAATTGAACAAGCTAGAATAGAATATAATTTGTACTAGAGCTGAATAAGCTAGAATAGAATAGAATTTGTACTAGAACTGAATAAGCTAGAATAGACTATAATTTCTACTTGAATTGAATATGCTAGAATCATAATTTCTACTAGAACTGAATAAGCTAGAATAGAATATAATTTGTACTAGAAATGAATAAGCTAGAATAGAAGATATAATTTGTTCTAGAATTGAACAAGCTAGAATAGTATAGAATTTGCACTAGAATTAACTACTGTAATATAAAGCCTTTTCAGTGGTGCGTAAGCACCAAATTTTGAGGGTCAGTACTCTTTGGATATCCAATAATAAATGTGCGTCAACTCCTACAATATATAAAGGATAAAAAATACTTAAGCAACTTAAAATAGGAATTTAGATTCATATATAGCTATTTTATCACTCAACAAAAATATCTATAATTTGTCAAGAAAGCAACTTTCCAGATTATCCTTTAAAATAAATGGTTTATAATTTATATATAATAATAAAGAATTACAAAATGTCAATCGTAATATTAATTTTAAATTAAAACAAAATCAATATAAAAATAAATACAAAAATCCATCGTAAAATTGATATTTATAGCATTATTATGGTATATTATAGAAATAATTAGAATACATATAACAGCACAATTTGTTTTGATGGAAGGAAATATGATCCTTTTTATAAATCAAACAGAACAGTATACCTACCATTCAGCTCAGATAAAGAACTATTTAATTGCCAGTAATTTAAACAAGGTCATACATTTAAAGTGTTTTAAATAATTTAATTTAATTTTAAATAAGTGAAAATAAATATTAAACCTTCAAAATTTCACAATGCAATTAACCAACAATTAAAATTGCTTGTGTAAAATTTTGTAATTGACAATTTTCAAAATAACATTTTGGAAGAAAAAGTATCTAAAAAAATTCTAAATAAAACGAATTTGTTTCATGGGGAAAACATCAGTTCAATTTTTCAATGATTCAGAAGGTTTATATGTTGCATGCTGAAATATTAGAAAATTCATCCAAAAATCAGATATCAGCTATTCCCTAAAAGCAATCAAAAACAGATGTAGGTGTAAGGTAGTAAATGGATAAAAATTTCTTCGAAGAGGCTTATAGCTTTTAAATAAAGTAAATATTCCTATAAGTGTATTAAAAATGTTAAACACCGTTATTTACTCAACTTTTGTTAAACCTTCAAATCATATTTCTGTGTTTTTGAATTGGATTTTATATGTTCCAGTTACTTACATAAGTATAAAATAAAGTAATTTTATAGCCTAAATATAGATGGCGCTGATATTTATTTTTACCCTTTCCTGTTCATTGTAGCCATCATACTCTTAAATGAATGGTAAGAAATCATTCTCCAAATAAATGAAGTAAATGAGGGATCATGATACGATAAAAGTAAAAAATGAAAATAATTTTTGTCTGTTGGTAGCAGTTTGGCACAATAAAATAAAGCCAGTATGGGAAGATAGTAAAATGATCATATTATCAACGCTATTCTTTCAATTTATTACATTCTTTACGACGGAAAATTCTTTGACTAGAGAAAACAAAAGCATGATATTTCTTATAATATTGGCATAGAGCTAATTTAGAAATTAAAATAGTTCTGAATTAAAATTTTTAACATAAATCAAATGATTTATTTATTATTTTATTTATTGTAAATATTCTATAAATAATGGATTTGTTTATCATTTTCATTTTAAAACCCCTTTCATATGTCCTTTAGTTAATCGTCACTGAATATGCAAAAGTTAAATGTACAATAAATAAGTACTTGTTAAAAAGTAGCAGGGAATTATTTGCCATTTCAAAATTTTAATCTAAACAAAACTTCTTTCCACAGTTCAGCTAATTTTTCTGTTAGCCTAAAAATTTCAATCCATAATTAAGAAAATATAAGAAAAATCTTCCTTTTTTTTAAAAAAAAATAGAGCATATAATTTAATGTAATGCTCCTAACAAGTAATGATTTTTGAAAAATAAAATTCATCTTATTTCTTAAAAAAGAAACTAATAAAAGCATTTATTCATTTCGTTAGAATTGAAATCAAATAATAATTTAATTGATTTTACATATTTTATTGGGAAAATTTAGAACTATTTGGTATCACTTTTCATTTTTTTGTTAAAGTATAAATTTATTTCACATTTTAAAAATTTCTATGTCTTGCATAATACTGAACATTTGATTCCAAAGTTAATGTAAGATAAAAATTTTCTTGCATTTAATTGAATATTTTCAACGATGATTTATTATGGCACAATTGACTAACACTTCTAACATCTTTTTCAAACAGAATATTAAGTACTTAAGAGTTTAAAAAAATGTATTTTCCTATTTGGTTGATGTAAAACCTCTCTTCAACTTTTCATCAAAATAAATTTATTTTACTTATAAACAAGATAAAAAATAGGCAGTTTTTTTATTTTGTTTATTACAATTTCCCATTATTTTCAGCATAAACAATACATGCAAAAAGGGCATATTCAAGATTTATTTTAAAAATGTAAAAAAGTGACACCATATTTTGTATTTTAAATTTGAAAATCAATGCCAATATGTTGGGGTGTTAATATTTTTAAAAAAAATTTAGTTATTTAAAATAAAAGTGAATTAATTAAAGGTTGAGTTGTTTAAATTTGAGGGAGACGTTTGATGTATTTTACGAAAATTTTCAATAGGAATATAGTTCTCAAAGATAAATTCAAGTGTGAAAAATAAAATAAAGCTCGTTTCTTATCTAATTTAGTATAAATAATTACTAAAAAACAAAAGTAGTGTTAGTTTTAAATACTGGTTACCAATATTTTATTTTATAAACTTTAAGTTCTTTCTCTGCTCCATTTTAATCCAAACAACTTATATTTGTTATTTGTATCAATATGACTTTCTTTGCAAATTAATAACCACCTTTATTAATTTCTATAACCATGTGCCTTTTCTAATATAATGAAGTTTAGAGAATTTAACTGAGAAAACGTTCTGTTTATGTGAGTGGAAAATATTCAATTATCACTATAGCTGCAAATTGGAGATATTGACTGCGTTAGAAAAGAAATTTCTTTCCACAATAATGGAAATGAATAATTTAATAATAATGGAAAATACTTTTAGTACATTAATATAAAATGTGTGACATTATAACTTGATTTAATATAATTCAATTCTTTTAAAATGTAATGTCTTTTAATATATATATATATATATATATATATATATATATATATATATATATATATATATATATATACATATATATATATATAATTTTATAATAAATAAGTCATTAAACTCATTACTTCTGAGCAAAGTTATAAGAAGTTTGCATTTACGGAAATAATTTTTATTCATTTTTTAAAGGTAGTACTGTATTTAATGTTTCAATTCTAACTTTTTTTTCAAATAATTTAGAATATAAAATATATAATATAATGAATATCAATATAAAAATCATTTGCAATGAAGACTTTTAATAAAGGTATGTTTTGTTTTTTTGAAATATTATACTTTAAAAATTACGGAATTTATAGCAAATTTTAATCGTATAATAAATACTCTGTAATATGTAGTCAAATGCATGCAAATATTTGATCAAGAAATGTTGATATATCATTTTCTTTTTAAAAGATAAATTATATAAGGAATATTCTTGCAAGCAAGTACTATTTACATGTTTCTTTTGAGCTTTTGGCAACAGCCAAACACTCTATGTCACATCTTATGTTTGAATAGGCGGCATCAGATTCTAAAAGGACCAAATAACGAAACCCTCTGTACTACGTCATTTAGAAATAGCATCGCTTGATTTCAACCAGAATAAAAGTGAAGTTTGTGGAGAAACCGTCCAGGATACATTACAATTGGCGACATATTTGGCTGATTCTCGTTTTCAAAAATCTTTGCATTTTTGTACTTTATGAAAGAAGAATTTCATATTCAGTGTTCACATATTGATTCTGTTTTGAAATGCGAAGTAACATGAAAGTACTTCAGGATTCTATAAACTTGCATTTTGAAAATGTCGAATGAGGGATCAAAGAATTTGATAGAAAAGTGTAAATTTTAGGTACACTTTAGAATTTCAAAGAAAGGGGAATCAAAAGATATTTTAAACATCTATACTAAAACTGCTAAATAAATAGTTGGATAGGATGTAATGAGAAATTCTAAGAAAATATTTATAAGATAGGTATTGGAGAAGAAATTAGGAAAAG
Source organism: Latrodectus hesperus (assembly GCA_037975125.1). Taxonomy (NCBI): domain Eukaryota; kingdom Metazoa; phylum Arthropoda; class Arachnida; order Araneae; family Theridiidae; genus Latrodectus; species Latrodectus hesperus. The sequence continues at coordinate 34,492,414 of CM075861.1, forward strand.
CTATCGAAAAACTAGAAATATTGATTAATATCCATACATTCTAGATACCCATCAGATAAAAGAGAAATGCTAACCATTAAATTGCAAAATATCAAAACATATTCGTTTCATATTCTTGATTAATTGTATCTTTGTACAATTAATAGGATTGCATTTTATAGCAATAGTAGTTTTGTGAAATGGATTTTCCAAAAAATCAATTCTTTATGAATAGTGATTATATGAAATTTGAGTGTGGGGAACTAGTGACCGCAAAAAAAAATTGCTTAAGAATTTGGCGATAATAATTAATAATATCTATATCTATCTATCTATCTATCTATCTATCTATCTATCTATCTATCTATCTATCATATATATATATATATATATATATATATATATATATATATATATATATATATATATATATATATATATATATATATATATATATATATATATATATATATATATATATATATATATATATATATAATAGACAAAATATTTTTAAATTTTATTTTACGTGATGATTATTATAAAAGTATTGAATCACAAAGAGAGCTTGAAACACAAAGAAATTTGAAGCACATTATAAAGGAATTATTCATTCAAATATTTGGTTATTTTAAAGCACTATTTTTTATTTATTATTCAGGTAAGCATTTTCTATCATGAGTTACTAGAAACAGTCTAAAATATAAAGAAATTAATAAGAACGTGCCTGTTGTTGTAAAAGCAGTATAGAAGAAAAGGAAATTAAATGGAAGTTTTTAGATATTAATCATAAATAGCTTTATAAAGCTATTAAAATAAAATAATTATTGATTTAATATAGCAAATAAGAATTGTTATGAATTTGATAACTGCGAAATAATGTGCACTTAGGAATCTTAAGACAATAAAAGACAAAGATATTTCACATGAAATTTAAAAAATCAATTTTAAGAAACATTTCTTATTAACCATAAAGTGGTTATTTCTTTCGTTCCAGTTGACGTCACTTTGTTACAATTCTCATTGGTTTAAAATATCCATGACGTCAGATGACGTTTCATCTACGTAAGGTGAGCAGATGCAAGCGAACCGGAGCTTGCCATCGAATGTCTGAGTGTCGTCGGCGATGAGAAAAAATCCATTCGTGATTTTTATCAGTAATAAACAAGCGTTTTCTAACTATAATTTTTATCGTTTTTAAAAGTTCTCAGAAATCATGACATTTACTTGTTGTTCTAAATAATTAGTTTTCAAATCCACAGCGATATTGCTTAAAAAATTTCCTGAAATCGTTATCTTTTCTTATTTATGTCTTTAACCGATTCAAGTTTTTTCGATTCTAGCTCTCCTGCTCACTAACATCTCTTGTATCATTTCACATTCTCTTGAAATCCGTTAAAGTTTTTCGACTTTTTTTATTTCATAAACATTTTGTACATAAATGCAATTTGTACATATACGTACACGTAAAATGATTGTTAGAAGTATCTGAAACTATGATTCCAGAAGTCGTTTCGAATTGTTTTAAGCCAAATGCCCTTAAACAATAATCGAATTGATTTGTACATAACACCCATATCGAGTAACGACTCTATGGCTTCAACTCGTTGGGCTCAAAATTAAAAATAATGTCAAAGTTCACTTTGTAAAAAAAAAAAAAAAAAAAAAAAAAAAAAAAAAAAGAGATTTTTTATATAAAGATCAAACTATCCGTTTGACAAACTGTTTTCCATTGATGAACACGTTAACCATAGAACAGAAGAAAAAGGAAACTGAAAAATACAAGACAAAACATCCTCTTTATAATTAATTTAAATCGGCAAAAGCAATTAAAATTTTTTTAAAACTATTTCCTTAAGTAAATCTACATTAATTTCTTCATTAACAGGTACCTAAATATATGGTGTGGAAATTTATATAGATGTATAAAAAAAATTTAAATCATCCTTGCCGATTTAAACTAACTATAAAGTGGATGTTTTGTCTGTCTTTTTTTTATTCGGTTTTTTCTTCCGTTCTATTTTCAACGTATTAATGGCTTGAATCAATAGAAAATGGCTTCTTAAGCTGATTATATTAGAAATCATTTTATTAATAAAACAACAATATTCTAAGACATTCGATGATGAACTTCACCTTGTTTTCTGTCACTCAAATAATGTGATTTGAAAGCAGGCAGCAAATTTGTCTTTAAGTTGGATTTAAGACGCTGTTTCAGTACCATGTGACGTAGACGAATCTTTATCTGACGTAATGATATTTTAAACCAATGACAATTGTAATAAAGTGGCGTAGACATCATCTCAGCTGGAATGAAAGAAACAACCAATTTATGGTTAAAAAATCACCAGATGAGTTATTCAAAATAAATAAATAAAATTTCGAATTTTCAATGCTTTTCTACAATGAGGTTCATAATTTTTTGCCAAAATATTGCCGAGGAATTCAATATTCTTTCCAAATACCTAATGTGACTGGATGATTTTAGAAAGTAAGAAGAGAATTACTTGAATAATGCAATAAAAAAAGGAAATGCGCCAATCGACAACTTAAGTTTATTGCGCCTGCAAGGGCAACTCGTTCCCAAAAATTCATGATAAGAAAATGTTTATTTAAATGGTTGATTGGTGTCGTGTCCATAGAGAGAATTAAATATGACCATGAGAGTGGAGAATACAGCTGGCCATCTTTTTGATGTCTTCGGAGAGTACAAAATCTTTTGTGTGTTGAGAAAGGGAAATTCTCCGAGCTCAGCCAAAGATCTTAAAATGACAGGGCACTGGAAAATGTCTTTTCTTCTTAGAGTTGGGTTTGTATGTCATTGGGCACCTCTGCTTTTATCAACATTTTGTACTATTAACTCCAAACCCAATGCTTCCTAGTTCCAGTTGCTCGGGTCACGTACTTTACTAACAAAGTCCGATAACCCTTTCATGGAGTCTAGGTGTAACTCTCTAGTATGGATGATGCCTAAAGAAGTTAATCTAGGGAGGGCAAGGGCCTCGCATTCGTAAATGATGTGCTTGGCCGTTTCCTCTTGCATATGACATTTCCTGCAGATAGGGTCTTGCTGAAACACTCCCATTTTATGGAGGTGTTTTCTGAAATAGTAGTGCCCAGTTATGAAGCCTACGATTAAACGTATCTTCTGCCTAGAGCATCTTAGAATTTCAGAGGCAATCCTCGCTGATGATCCACAGATCATACTTTTAGCGTGGGTTTGACGAGGAGTGTTGAGCCAAGCTTCATACATCTTCCGTTTCTCCCATCTAAGAACATTGGTTTTTGTGGTCTTCAAATTGATCCCACAAAAAGATTCTGCACCGATGGGAACAAAAGATAATCCTTGTTTTGCAAGTTCATCAAAATGTGTCTTAGTGTTAGTTGAATAATATCGCAATTAATGCAGAGACGGTAGATTCTGTTGTCAGCTCTTTGGATCTTCATATTTCGAGAGTGACCAGTTCTAAGGCAGGTGACAGTTTTAGTAAGGTTTCCATTATTTATTTGAATGATGTTCATATATATTCCGCTCTGCATCATTTTTTATTTGAAAGATATTAGAATGGAAAATTTATTTCATATAGATTTTAATGTACTGTAAAAATATTCTCAATACACATAAAAATTGAGTTCCAATAAATATTTTGTAAAAATCATGAATGAATCGAAAATATAAATATGTACATTTACGCTGAGTATTTCATAATGACTAATTGGCAGCAATTCGGTATACAAGTGAAACATTATCTAATAACAATATTTTGCAATTTTGATTTGAGTAACAGGGCATTGATCCTTTTAAATTTTTTATTGTATTTTTGGCTTTTTAGCGATTAATAAATGCTGTCAAACTGACGTAGTTGACGTATAAAAAATAAAAATTAAACATAACGTAATAAATACTTTCTTTCTGAATAAATTAATTAAATTTCATTAGTAACGAAAACAGAAGTAAGTTTAGATGTTAGGATGTTAGGATTTCTAAAAGTAAGAAAAAATTTACTGAAATTATCCTCCAAGAAAGCGATTAAAAATGTGTAATTAAAACAGTGTTCTAAACTGCACCGCGATATAGTGTAAGTTAGGGTTGCCAAAATAGAACGTTGGAAAATATGCTCAGTGTCTTCGATCTTTCTAACTTAAAAAATCCAAATTACAAGGAAAATGGTAAAATCCATGAAAAATTTCCCTAAATTCAAAAAATGCGTGAAAAGGATTATACGGCATCTATACCCATAAGAAAGTCAATATTTAAAATGGCAATCAGAATTCCGTTATATTCTAGTAAAGAAATATTACTTCCGAAGATATTTCATTGTGAATAACAGAATATAATTGCATTCGAATCAAATTTACAATTTTTGATCTAAAAAGGCTACTGTTTTTTTTCTATGATTTCAATAAAAAAATAAAAGGAGAATTTTAAATCATATGTCAAATGAAGATATTCGTATTATACATAGGCATTAAATAAGATTATTTGTAAATCTACGTTGCCAAGGCTAAATTAATAAGTATACTCTATTTATTGATCATTACATTTTCATAGTAATAACTAGATGTATTGGCTACTCCTGTAAAATTTATAAAGAAATATTTAAAATAACTTTTGCAAAATAGCATAAATCATGAAAACTTATTTAAAGTAACATTAATTACTATGGAGTTTATTATTTCATAAACATTAAAAGAGTTTTAGTGTGAAGATTAGAAATTTTGAAAAATAAATATGATATTAACCCCAGGAAAATTCATAATTTTAATATGGATAATTACACAATATTTGATGACCTTCGAACGAAGTTCTCACAAGCTTTTTGCTCCCTAAATAATTTTTAAAAATATACTTCATAATAAATTCAAACTAACATGACAATTGATAAAAGCTTCAACTAATATATAATTGAGTGTTAATTAATTACCAAGTAAATTACAAAGATTGATAGTTGATAAGAAGCCTGGTGGCTTAGTGGCAGCGTTTCACGCTCTCATGACACAGGTCCGAGGTTCGATCCTCGTGCTGGGCAAAGTTGACTCAGCCTTTCATCCCGTCAGTGGGTCGATTAACTGAGTACCAAGCATGCTTGGGAACCTGTGGGTCTGATGTTAGGCTGACCACCTAACTGGGACATATGCTTCGCACCCCAGGGCCCTGGGTCATAAAAAGGGTTATGGGCACTGTAGGCCTTGGCCCACATGGGCTGTCGTGCCACGGAGTTTAGTTTAGTTTAGATAGTTCATAATTATATATTTATACATATATATATATATATATATATATATATATATATATATATATATATATATATATATATATATATATATTGGATTAGATAATTTTTTAATTTAATAATTCATAATTTAGAAGCAATCTGCAGCAGAGTGTGAAGTCAGTAAATGAGAGAAAGACACAGATGCATTCCAAACAGGATTTATTTAAAGAAATAAAGTTAGACTGTCCATCTGTAACACAGTTTGACCATTACCATGATAAGCAGACATCTGTATACTGTTTCTTACCAAAAGAATTTTATATAGGGGATGCTACGGGGTTGTAAAATGTTTAAAAAAGGTCTAAGGAATTAATTGGAACCTGTTTTCAAGGATTTCAGTATAGGATTAAAGTAAGGGGACATTCATAAATTTATAATTGTATTAGATTACATTATCAAAGAAATGTTATTCTATTAGTTTAACTTATCTTAAATTTAATATTATATATATATATATATATATATATATATATATATATATATATATATATATATATATGCTTGCAAGAATTATTACTCGCTCAATTTTCAACTATATTATGATGAATAAGCTTAATCTGGGAAATATTTTAATTTTACATGGCTTGAAATTTTTTAAATAAGGCGTGACCAATTCTTTTGTCATATTGATCACTCCTTATTTGATTTTATTGTTACAACACACTAAATGTAAATAAACTTATTTCTCACAGTTACAGTGCATGCCTTAGAAGACGCGATTGGAAGAAGCACACGATTGCCCAATCTATTTTCGAGATTCAAATTCAAACTTGGATTGGGTAAGCAAGAAAAACTATATCAAACTGCATGAATGCCAGTGTCATAAAAAAGGAATAAGCATTTATTTACTTAAATGTATTTTAATTCCGAGTTGTATAAGACGACGTCAATCACCATGTCTTTAAATCTGGGTTATAAGACGACTATATATGACTACTGGATAGATGACTATATATGACGACTGGGTTATAAGACTAGGTACAGAAAAGAAGCCCGATTGCGTTGTGTTCCAAGCTTGGTTCGAGATTCGATTCTCTAAGCTGGACAAGTTCAACTCAACCTTTCATCCCTTCAGTGGTTCGATTAAAGAGAGTTTCAAGCATGCTTAAGAACTAAACACTAGTGGCTTTGCGTTGCTGATCAAATAAAAGAAACATATGCTTTGGCTTGCAGGGTCTTCTGCCATAAAAATAGATATAGGCACATTAGGACTTAACTAGCTAGAATGAGATGGGGAGGCCTCTTCATGAGAATGAGTTCAGAGAGAACCCCCATAAAGGTCTTCAACACCACCCCTTTCTGTAGTAGACCAAGAGGAAGACCCAAAAAGAGATGGAAGGACTGCCTGGAAGAAGACTTCAACTTACTAAAAGTCAAGAACTGGAGGTCGATTTCTAGAAAAGGGACGAAATGGCAGAGACTTCTGAAGAAGGCCAAGGCTCACATAGGGCTGTCGTGCCAATGCTGATGATGATGACATTAGGACTTGGTCCCTATATGTGCTATTTTGTTTTAAGGTACTGGGAAGTATTCGTTATACTCTCTAACTCACTATGTCTTTATCACTGAGTTATGAGGATGGTTAATTTGTAGAATCTGATTTTTCATTCATAAGCTTACAAAGAGCAGTATACGAATAGTCATTTTTGATAACGATTTAATATATTATAATTTAATCAAGTATTCAGTTAATAGAGCAAAAAAATATATAACAAATGCTTAATTATTATCAGTGTCACTTTTATGCTCAAACCTCACAGCAACTTATTTATACTAGTGACATAAAGCATTTATGTTGCTTTTCTTTATCTACAGGCTGGGTTCATTTTTACTTGAAAATTTACTTGAAAAAAATTAATTTTCACCTTTTTTCTCTTACTTGAATGTAAAATAAATTGGGAATATTATGTAACAGAATCTTTAACTGTGTTTTGAAATTTTATACCAAATAATTACATTTTGTATAAAACATCAAGAGACACCGAAAATGATTGAAATTGCTTGGTTTTTATAAAAGTTAAAATGGATCCAACATATCCATGAGATGATAGTGAAACCCATTTATAACTTGTGAATGAAGACAGCAATGAACCATGAAATCTTGGGGAACGACTTTCTTACTGAAACATTCTCAAACACCCAAAGCAAAGTCACATTTTAACAGATGAACAAGTTCCTCAATTAAAGAATAGGAAGAAAACTTTCTCTCATTAGCAACAACAAATTAAATAAAGGACGGAACGCGCGTTAATTATAATTCGGTTACTTTACAGACTTCAATAACTGAATTAATTCGAAACGAGAATACCAAGTGTTTACAAAATAAACAATCAATGGTTTCTTTTCTTATGCAATTCACTCTAACGTTATTGAATACTTCAAACAGAATTAGTGCAAGACAAAATTTCGAAACTTTTAATATGAGAGTAACTTGATTTTATACTAGAAGTCATTTATCAGTTTAGTGATTAGAATCACTTGTTTGAATACTTAGTGATCCTGTCAATTATTTTTGGATAATGTTAAAAATTTGTATTTCTATATAAAATACAGTCAACTGGGGGAAAACATAGCCAAACGATAGTTTTTTTCATTAACAATAGAGAATTATATAGCCGCCCAACTTGTCTAATGGTCAGCGTGCCTGACTGCGGATAAGGAGGTCCTGGGTTCGAATCCCGGTTCGGGCATGGATGTACTTTCTCTCTCTATCTATCCTGTCTTTGTCCTTTCCTTGTATGAATGAGATGTGAATGGTTGCCTACCCTGTAAACGGGTACCTATGGCATGTGTGTAGAGCAAAGTCGTACTTTCACCTTCATGGTGCTCTGATTAAAACGAAAGACGCTCCCAATTGACTTAAATTCGCATTGCCAAGGCATAGCGAGCTTGGCTTGTCCAAGTGTCATTAGCAAATACAACAACAACAACAGAATTATATACCAAATATATGTTTGTTACATTAATAAGCCACTTATGTTTCTTTAAACAAATGTTCTTTTTAGTTGGTTTATAATTTAAACAGCCTTTTTATTGCTGTATAAATAATTAGTTTAAAATATCTTTATGTTTAATTATTTTTGTGTCTTATTCAAAACAAACTAATCAACAGCAATAGCTGTTTCTAATCATATGTTCTAAAAATCAGTTTTAACATTTTTTTTATAAGAAATAACTTTGTTTTCAACTCTTATTAAATATACACTAACAATAATGTCAAACAGTTTGCTATCATCATAGCGAAATTTGCCTTGACTTGAAGGGTCGACGGGACTTGAGATATGCATCAAAATATCAATTCAATGATTGCGTTATAATTTGAGAAAATATTTAAATTCTTATCGTTACATTGGATTTACAAATTTATGAAAAGTCTGCATTTGTTTACTGACGTTTTATTACACGGAACATTATGAATGGTGTACTTATACACATTCTTTTGAAGTTGGGATAAAAAAAATTCCAGAAACTCACCCCTGAATCGATAATGTGACCAGATTTCCCTAGGGGGGGAGGTGTCAAGCGCCCCTAGGAGAGGGGATTTCATTCAAATCACAAGAGAAACGAAGCCACGCCCTCTGCTAACGACCCAATCACCAGCACCAGTACTTCAATAGACATTTTGTAACACTCTAATGTATAAATTATTAACTTGATAAATTCAAAATCTGCAAGTTCTCTCTTTATTTCTTTATTATCAATCATGAGTTGTTTTTAAATTTAAATTTCCAAGGTCATCCAAATACACCTCGTTTATAGATATATTTTTGGAGTTATTTAGTCCAACCAAATTTACCAATTGATGCACTCCTTTCCAAAGCCTATGAAGTTAAATTATACTCAAATGAAAATTTCTTTATTTCAAAAGAGAATGTTTTTGAGGAACATAAAGCAATAATTGCTGTTCAAAATGTGCAAAATGTTTGTTTTAATAAAAAATGTAAAACATTTTATTTACAAAATTATTGTATTAAGAATTGTAAAAAAATATATTAAAAAGTTTCCTATGATCATACTGTATGATATAAACGGCAATTTTTTTCAACATTTAATTATTTTGAAAAATATTTATAATCAAAAATTTCATGATAATAATATGTCGATGAAAACTTGGGTGGTGATCTCATGAACTTTTTCCTGTTGGAATTTCACCAAACAGACTAGTTGAGTTATAAATTAATGGGTGAATCTTATATAACTTTACAGATGGGTCTCGTGACAGACTTTGTTCATATAATGATCTACAAATATTTATGAAATAATTTTCTGCGTTGGCTGTCAAACAGTTTGCACTATGGCTTTCGGTTCAGCAATTTATGGTTTCAGATCTCATCTCAGTCTTGGTGTTTCTAGTGGTTCATATCCCACTTTAAATTATAGGTCCGGGCCTAATTTAATTCATAAAAAAATTTATCATAAACAGGTTTTTTTCCAACGGCGGGCACAAAAGGGTTGAACCCTATGCCACAACAAAGCCAGAGACTGCTACTCATTTGTCCTTACCCAGCATGCACCTGTGAACCAAATCACAGAGGCGAGCAGCATTACCCGCGCCATACCACCACAAACCCGTTTATAGGGTAGGCCACATTCATACCTCATCACAGAAGAACGGATAGAGAAACACAGAGAGGACAGAGAAAGAAAGTAACATCCATGCCCGAACCGAGATTCGAACTCGGGAGCAACAGCTCCGGAGTCAAGAACGCTAACCACTCAGCCATCGGTCGGCTTTATTCCTTATTAGTGGCCACGATTCTAATTCTATGATCTTGGAGTTTAAAAAATGAAAAAGGACGGTCGAAATAATAAGTAGACTTCATCAGTTTCTGGATTAAACTGTCTCTGACAGGACGGAGACTGTATGAATGTCTCTGTCCAATCACATTGGGCAAAAATGCGAAATAAAAACAGGACTTTTGAAAAGTATTCTAATATTAGTTTTTTATTTATTTATTTATTTTGAAATCTGAGAGGAAATTTTTGAATTCATTACTTTATAAAATATGAAATGTTTTACATTCAGCAAATATTTAAAGTCTTTCTCAAGAGAAAAATGTGATTTTAGCTGAGAATTAAAGTTTTATAAGTTTTTGAAAATACGATAAGAAAGTAAAACACAATCTTGAAACTCTCTTACTAACTTATTGAATAAGATAATTTTTTAATAGAGAATATTTTAGGTAAACAAAATAGTATATGCCGACCGATGGCTGAGTGGTTAGCGCTCCTGACTCCTGAGATGTGGGTCCTGGGTTCGAATCCCGGTTCGGGCATGGATGTTACTTTCTTTCTCTGTTCTCTCTGTGTTTCTCTATCCTTTCTTCCGTGATGATGTATGAATGTGGCCCATCCTATAAACGGGTTGGTGGTGGTATGGCGCGGGTAACGCTACTCGCCTCCGTGACTTGGTTCACAGGTGCCCGCTGGGTAACGACAAATGAATAGCAGTTTCTGGCCTAGTTGTGGCATAGGGTTCAAACCTCAAGTGGCCGCCGTTGGAAAAAAATAGTATATAAAAGCTTTCTCAGATTATACATTTTGTCATTCAATATGAAATAATCTTATGAAGTCATGTATTCATTTTATTTCACTGACAGAAGTTAGCTCACTTATTAATTATATTAGAACTAATATTAGAACTACCGAGTATAAGAAACACTTATCTCGATTTATTTGCTTATCTGCAGTCATTTGTCCACCTTGAAGTCCTACAACATCTTAGTTTTATAATCTGACGTGGATTTTAATTCACTAGAAACATATAGGATAATGTTAATTATCGCATCATTGAGAACACGAAAATACTCAGCATTAAACGAGTATTCTCGAAACGGACAATGAAAGTATCAAAGTGACATTATTTAAATATTTCTCTGTTAAATAATGTCACTTTATTGCTGGAATAATCATTCAGAGTATCATTTTTACTGATATATAAGCAAAAACTTTAAAATTTAAATTAATATATATATATATATATATATATATATATATATATATATATATATATATATAGAGAGAGAGAGAGAGAGAGAGAGAGAGAGAGAGAGAATTAGTTAAAATTTGTATACAAATATTCCAATTATTAATTTAAAATTCTATTAATTTATGAAATTTTTATAAATTTAAATAGACCTTACCGATTTTAACTAACCATAAAGTGGCTGTTTTGTGTTGTCTTTTTCAATTTCATTTTTCTTCTGTTCTATTACGTATTAATGGCTTGAATCAATGGAAAACGGCGTCTCAAACCGATGCTTTGATCTTTACATAAGAAATCACTTTATTTACAAAATGAGCTTCTGCAGTATTCTCAGATATTCAATCGTGAACTTCGCCTTGTTTGCTGCCTCTCGAAAAATGCGATTTGAAGGCAGGCACCAAATTCGTTGACAAGTCGGATTTACAACGCCGTCTCAATACCATGTAACGTGAATGAAACGTTATTTGACATCGTGTTGTTGTTACTAATGACTCTTGGACAAGCCAAGCTCGCTATGCGTTGGCTAATGCAAATTTAAGTCAATTGGGAGCGTCTTTCGTTTAATTAGAGCACCATGAAGGTGAAGGTACGACTTTTGCTCTTCAAATCCTCAGATAGATGGCAGCACCAGAGGATCCACTCCCTCAATTTTGGCATTGATCTGAAGGGGGAGTAAATTTCTCCAGACTATTGTACCCATGGTAACTGCTCAACGACCAACCACAGAACTTTCGATTCCACAGATTTAATGAGCACGTATATCGCATGTACTTGGGGAGTCTTTGGCGGGATTGGAAATCGAACCCCATCGTTCCAGATGGAAGGCCGATACCCTAACCACTAGGCTACCACGGCCCATTTGACATCATTGTTAGTTTAAACCATTGAGAATCGTAATGAAGTGGCGTACTCAAGATTTCAACTGTAACCAAAGAAACAAACTTTTAGTATTAAAGAGAGAAATAAATATTTTTACCGAAATTTATTAATATTGCATTCGTAGCTGTGCCATATCACTTTTTACGTATGCGTCTGTAATACTCAGCTAAGGCAATAAGGTGTGAAATGTCAATGAGAGGACTGCCCTTCGAGACGGCAGATTCCAGGAGAAAGATTTCCAACTGGAAGATACTATTTACGGAGTTCCGCATCTGTCCAAAGAAGAGGCCTCCTTCCCCAAACAATGCATAAAGAGCATCAAGAAGACACCATGTGTTGAAACAATGCTTATTGATCACCCCTCGAAGACAGGCCTGGAAATCAATACTTCTCCCTCCTTTTACGAGTGAAATAAACTCTCGTAAAATCTGTCTGACTTGGATATCGTGGAGAATCACTTAAATAAATTGAAGAAGTAACTTCTTGTGCCATTGGTTGAAATATAAATCAAATAATAGTTCAATAAATAAGAAACATCACAAAGTATACGCTGTAATTTCCTCTCTATTTTTTCTCGATTATGAAAATCAACCAAGTGTGAAATGGAATGCTTTGAAACTATTTACATTTTGTACTGCCGGAACTAGCTTTGGATTAATCCAGCATTAATTCTGAAGGCAAAGAATGTTGGTATAGATGTCGTATAAGCCATTTGGTGTATTTTTGAATAGGTGGGGGATTCAAAAATGCCCGCAAAATCTCTCTTGACGTAATTGTTACATTAAAGTTTGTTTCTTAATATGTAAATTAAAATTAAAGATAAGACACAGGAATAAAGTTATAAAATATTAAGATTTTTTTTAAAAAAATAGGATATTCATTTGAATTATTTTCGCAAGAATTTTAATAAAGATACGTAATTAAATTCAAATTATCTCGCGATAACATATAACTTAATGGTTTTCAAAATAGAATGTTGTTGAATATGTTTAATATTTTTACTCCTTCGCGTAATAGAAATTCCGGTTGCCACGAAATCTATAAAATCAACCAAAAAATAAATTTTCTACAAGTGTAAAAAAAAAAAGCACCTGTGTCAAAATATTTTTAGTACATATTCAAAATTTTTTTCCTACAAAAAAAAACTTTATTTATTTTTATAAAAAAATTCTAAAATTTTTTAAAAACATTACTCATTTTATTTTTAAAAATTTCAAAAATCTTTTTACTTACTATATTAAAAACAAAAAAAAACATAATAGGAAATAGTATCTCTATTTTTTGAAAACTTCCAACTATTATTCAGTTTGCACGATTATAAATTAACAAACGCGTGCGCCGGTCAAACTAAAATTTAACAGATTATAAAACACCGTGTATGAATATTTTGAAAAAAAATATATATATTTAAAATTTTTCTTAAATATATATAATTATAGTAAGTAGTAAAGAAAATATAAACCTATTAAAATTCCTAGTTTGTGAAATTTTTGCTTAAAACAATGTAAGAATACAATGTTTCTTCCCCCCAAAGGGCCATGGAATTTTTCGTTTTCTCCTAAATTTCATTTATAATGAAAAGATAAAAATAAAAATAATAAAACATAAATGTATTGTTTAATTTCTTTATATGCTATCAATTGATTTAAAATTAATATTAAAAATATTATAATTTCATGCTGAAACTATTAATTACAGATTCTAGAGCAATTTAAGAATTCACGAAGAGCATTTATTAGAAATGAATATCAACTGCTTGAATTATGCCGACCGATGGCTGAGTGGTTAGCGCTCCTGACTCCTGAGCTGTGGGTCCTGGGTTCGAATCCCGGTTCGGGCATGGATGTTACTTTCTTTCTCTGTTCTCTCTGTGTTTCTCTATCCTTTCTTCCGTGATGATGTATGAATGTGGCCCACCCTATAAACGGGTTTGTGGTGGTATGGCGCGGGTAACGCTACTCGCCTCCTTGACTTGGTTCACAGGTGCCCGCTGGGTAACGACAAATGAGTAGCAGTTTCTGGCCTTGTTGTAACATAGGGTTCAACCCTCAAGTGCCCACCGTTGGAAAAAAATTACGTGAATTATGTAATTTTAAAAGATCGGTATACGATTCTTCACGTATAAGCTTAGCAAATAACTTAAATATTATATAATAAGTGAACATTATATATATTCAAAATACTTAATACTTCGTATAAATTTAGCAAAAGTATAAAGTTATTGTATATAAATTATTTCTACTACTGATATAACTATTGTTGCTACAAAATAAATAACTAAAAATATTGCAACAAAAAAATTTATTGAAAAACTATGAGCATATTAACTTCTCAATATTTTCCAATATTCGTAGACTCTACTAACTTGAGTAAATCTATCTCTGCCAAATTAAAATATTTATCTCATCTTTATAAGAAAACTTTCCGAGGGTATTGAAGAAAAATTTGCCAAACATAACAAGTAGTATGCATATGCATGAATCTTCTCGTCTCTATGAAATCCACTCTCTGCCGCAACTTCGCTAGAAGATGCTGGAAGTTGTCGCCGCGAACCGGGAGAGAGAAAAGTAAACCCGAATATATTTCCTGCCACTAATTGCCTCGCATTAGGCGAAGTTCTTGCAATAGAGCCGATGCTAAAGCAAACATTTTCTTTCCGCATAAAGCCGATTTTGCGGAAGAGAAATTCGATATCGCCACAGAGGCTTTATTGGTCATAAGGATTCGGTGGTTACTAAGGATAGTTGTAGAAACTTTTCCCTCTCTGAAAATGTAAACAGTACGAAATGATGCTATGTATTTTGTGAGTGGATGAATTTGAAAATTTATAAAATTTGTCATACAAAATGCTTATTATTCAATTATATCGACTCATATCATTGCATATTTTTGGTGCATCTTCCGTTGGACAAGAAAAGAAATGGCACCAAACAACACAACTTTTCGCCGTTAATTACAATATTATATTACAAATACTCTGTTATTGATAGTTATTTTGATAAACCATTTGTGCTTTTCTAAAGAAGAATTTCGCTTTAAAAAATATTTCTCTATTTTTTTACATTACAAGTGGTTAGATCATTAATTTACGTATTTTTTGTTGCATTTGGTAGAATAGAGGAAATTTATATACCCTTCTCTCCAATGTATTTAATATACTCCAATTCTGTACACCAATCTTCTATGAAGATTGGTATATGTGAAGATTCTTCTATGTATACCAATCTTCTATGTTAAGCTATCTGCTATGAAATATAAATTTACAATGCACAGAAGCAAATTATTTAAGTATTTAACAGTACTCTAAATTTCCTCCCCTAAATATTATAGATATCATCTATTCTAAAATTTCGATAATAAACATCTTAACAAAATAAATATATTACATGTTATGGGAAATTTAACAATATACTAAGCGTTTCTTTTTTAATAAAAAAATTATGTGGCTTAATTTATTTTATCAATGTTTATTTGTTTCTTAATTTAATTTCTATGTAAAAATTTTTTCAGTAAATAGCTATATAAAAATGATACCATAAACATTCTATATGATTAGCTGTTTTTGCAAATATACTATATCATAAATGTTTTTAATAGTTTATTCTAAAACATTTTTAAATTAACATTTTGTTTTGAATTTTATTAAATGGGAATTATGGAACACACCATGAATCAATTTGGCGTCTTTTTTGGATAAAATTTCCGCCAATTTTCATGGTTTAAGGGATATTGCATGTATTTCAGTTTTCTCATGGAACATTTTTCTAAATTATATTTATCAGTTGATTGACGATTGCGAAAAATATACAAATATCGTATCAAACACTTCTGGATCTGAAATATTTCAAAGTAAATATTTTCGGTTTCATTTTCATCGGAGAAAATTTAGAATATGGATTTGATTTAAAACAAAACGGACAGTACATTATTCGTTCTCAAAATGTCGCATTCATATAAATTTTTTATCAATAAAAAGATTGGTTTATTAACAAAAGATTAAAAAAAAGTTAAACATTTTGACTAACTAATTAAGTCTAATTACGAATATTATTTCTATAAAAATTCACTATTTATTTATTTAATTGAATGCAATGTCAATCAATGTACATAAATTTGAAAAATTGGAGCTCGATATCATAATAAAACAGTTAATATTTTTGTTTATATTAATTAGATCAGTAAATACTGGTAGGGTTTCCCATCCAAATCAGGCCGAAGGGTAGGTGCCTGACAAAAAAGAACACCAACCCGAGCCCAACACAGACTTCTACCCTTATGGTGCTCGGATCCCTGGATCAACTGAAACTGCATCTCATTTCCTCTTTATGACAAGATCCCAGGCAATGCCATAAAAATGTATACGGACGGAAGTAAACTGGATGACCTCGCTGGTAGTGACATCTACATTGAGAAACCGGGAGAAAAACTATCTTATCAGCCTTTGCAACCCTGATTCATCCTCGGTCTTCAAAAGTAAATTAATTGCAATTGAACAAGGTCTTGAAGACATTCTTAATGAAAGTGGTTTTGGGGACCTATGGATCCTTTTGGACAGTAGAAGCTCTCTTCAGCACCTCCACAACTAGATTGCCATTGGAGATCAAACCAGCAGCTCTATCCTTCTCAAGCTTAAGTTCATTTCAGAGTCCCATGAAGTATATTTTTAATGGATTGCTTCTCATGTAGACATATAAGGCAAAGAGCAGGCGGATATACTGGCCAAGGAGGGCTGCTACCACGATAATCCTTCATCTTCAACACTTGCATTTTTAGAACATCAGTCCATAGTTAATTCTGAAATTTCGAAAGGGTGGAGTACTCCTCCCCACCATTACTGGTCGCTTGCAAAGAGCCTGGCTCTTCATTCACTCTCAATTGTGATAGAGCCTCCAGAACATGGATTCCCAAACTTTTTCTTTCTCGTGGACCACTTTTAAAGTTTTACTATTTTCGGTAGACCCCCTGCTGCTAACAAAAAGTACCTTGGTAGAATAATCTCTAGTATTTATATAATTTTTACTACATCACTACCTACTACACTCAAGTAGTAAAACAAATGTAATATGATTGATAAATTACAGTATACAAAATAAAAATATGTATAACAAATAGGCAGATACTTATTTTTTCCGGCACTGCAAGCACTGGCATCGATTCACTCAGTCACACTTTTATGTTTAAAATCCTGGAAACAAATGAGTAACGTTTTGTTCTTGGAGTCGCATTTCATCCCTTTGCAGGTCTAAACAAGCATCCCGGACGAACGGGCACACGGGTGGCACTTTGCAAGTCTCGACATGTGGTGTACACTTGTACTATTATCTATTGTTCTATTTAATTCTGTGTTTGAATTGAGTCTCGAATATTTTTGAGTACCTACCTAGGGAATGATGCTACCTGCGTACGTTGATAGGTAAATCCAAGCCAAAATTTTTGTTCCTTATTCTGAAAACCAGAAAATGTTTTGTGGACCCCCACTTACAACTTGTGAACCCCTGTTTTCATTTCACGTCTACGTGGACCCCCGTGTGGTCTCCTATGGACTCCTAAGGGTCCACCTGGACCACTTTGGGAACCTATGCTCCAGAACCACAATTTTCAGACTAGCAAGCGGCCACACTAGGGGTCTCACGTATCTCGAAGGCTGGAAAATCTTTGAGGTCTGCACTAAATGCAAAACTGAGCAGGCTTCTCCTAATCGCATCCTGGATTGTTTGGGACTTTCCAGAGAGGATACATACTCATCCCTCTTTCTGGTCCTCGATTTCCTTTGGGTCAACGGTCTGGTGGACCTTGTATGACTTCGTCAGACATTTAGAGGATAACCACAACAGATCGGTGAACTCGAAATTATTTGTAAATCAAAACTCAAAAAATGGCAAAACATTATTAATTTTGCTTTTTATATCTTTTATTTTTTCTTCCACATTTTAGCTTAAGATTCACTCTACTAATAAACTTTACATAATTATCTGTTCCCTTACAAGAAACACATCTATATTTATACACGCCTGCCAACCTTGGAGAAAAAAAATCAGTAGATTCTACTGGTTTTTGTGTGTGTGTAATATCGCTTGTAGTGCATTGTGATTTTTTCCTTCAAAATTAGTTGATTTTAATGATTTTGAGGCAAAAAAATCAGGAGACTATACAAGTAACATTTTGCTTGAAAGAGAATGTTTAAAAACGTAATACCGAAAAAAGGCATTTTTACTCTTTAGATTATACATTCTGAGAATAATTTATGTTAAACATATTTTGCATTAATTTTAATATTTTAATAAAATATTCGTCAACCTCATAAAGGAACATTGAAAAATATAAAAAAATATTCTACATGTAAAAAAAGTAAACACATATTACATTTCCATACTAAAAAGGAATTTGTTGAGAAATTTTTATTTATTTTTAAATTTAAGGACACCCTGTAAAGCAAATTTGGTGAAGTTGGAAGTTGTAATAACATTTAATTCTTAAAATTTTGAATTGCAAGAAAATGTTTTTTTAAATTACGAGGAAAATCCGTGTTTCAAATAACTTACAATTTTTTAAGCCTAACATATTAAAATAAGTAAAGGGAATATGTTTTTTTATAACAGGTAAATAAAGGTATTTCTATTAATCACTGTACGTGAACTATACGTTATTACTAAAATTTTACAGAATTAAATTATTCCTAATCAACAATACAACAAGTAACAATGCTTAAGATACTCACACAAGAAATAAAAATAAATTTTAAACATTAAAGTTAGGTCTAATATATTTTTATAAGAAAATTTTAAAGATTTAAAATAGGCAGAATATAACATCAGATACCATAGGAATACAATTGTATGAGGTTTCAAGATGCATGCATACATAACGGTACGAAGGGGTTCTAAATGTATCAATTTATCAGTGAGTCAAATTTAATTATTAAGCATTCCGAATCTTTCAACTGCTATCAAAATACCACGTCAAGTCTTGAATTACCACATAAAAAAAGTGATATAAGAAAGAAACAAGCTCTCTGAAAACCTTCATCTTCACATATAGACACATAAATAAAAATGCAATAACCATCTTTGGTTATTCCTAAGTGTCGACTGGAGCATAAACATCTCTTTTCAAGAAATATGGTTTTGAAATTATGTTGTAAAGAATAGTCAGAAGAAGTGGTGGTGGGACTAATCCCCATCTGGTCTAGTGGAACTAGACCAGATCCATGAGATCATAGATAGCCAAAAGTCCAAAAGCAGATGTGGATTTTCACAGCCTCTTCACGAGAAAATTCCAAGCACTTCAAGATGTGTTGCGGGCAAAACGGAGCATTGTCGCACTTGGGGCATGATGGGTATTTTCTTTCACCGTCTTCAAAGATCATACACTTCAAGTGGCCAGTAGAAAGTCGAGGCAGTGTCGTCTGATGTACTCTGGAGCCCTTAAATGTTGTGGCGGCTACAGGATGTCTTTGGAAGTACCAAGGGTGAGCTACTTCGTCGGCTACTTCATTCCCAGACAGACCAAAATGCGAGGGGGCCCACTGGAGGTGGATTGGGTGTTGAACTGAAAGGCTTTTCAACAAGAGTAGAATACTTCTATGAGTACTGTCGCCGATGGATTGCCAATTGAAAAGGTGCTGGATTGAGAATCGACTGTCTGTAAGGATCCATATCTCCGAGAAATCATTTTGTGTATTGTTAGCTAACAAAGAAAGTCCACTCATGATGGCGATGACTTCCGTTCTGAAGACAAGCTTGTGGTCAGTAGTTCTTTTTTCAAGCTTAATGGAATGGTTGGGGAGTTCAATACATACTCCGCTGCCAGTTGCATTGGTCTCCAATTGGCTTCCATCAGTATAAACCCAATCAGAAGAAGTACATTTATACAGCAAATGAATTTTACATTTTTATCATGCAATTGCGAATGACTGCAAATGGAACAAAAGTGTACAAGAAACAGAACAGAATAAACACATCAATGGCTATAAATTTATTACATCTTGTCATAAAGTGATTAAAAATGTATTACATATTATTTCACAGAAAATATAAACTTGTTAGATTGTAATAAACTCATACTTTTTGTAAAGAAGTTTCTATTTTTTTATGTAACACCACAGTCTTAGGAGTTTTTCGCCTTTTCGATGCTAAAGGGGGGATTCATGACACCCTTATATAATGTGGAACATCAACAAGTTGCCAAATGTGAAATTACCACAACTGCGAATGTTGTTTTCCTCGTAGTTTAGAAGTTAGAATCAAGTAGAAGACCCTCCTTAGGCATGCAAACTTTTGAGATATTATTTCATTTGTAGGACATTGCCATCACAGCGTATTTTGTGCGACCTAGCCACCATTAGCGAACACGACGTATCTTCGTGTGGATCGGTATCGAACTCGCTACCCTCTTCAGTGGCATGAACCACATCTTTAGCATAAAGGAGAAAAATCATGGATAATTAATGTGACTAAAATTTCTTAATTTATACCATATCATACTAGAATTCTACAACACAATCTTAGGAATGGACTAAAGAGCTAATTTCTAGAATAAAATTTTAAGAAAGCATTCGAAATGTGAATTTTTAAAGGAGGTGAAAAAAAATAACATACCATTTCACTTAAATCTAAACACTGGAGAAATAAATAAAATTAATGATCATACCATAAAATAAAATTTTTTTTCCTCAAAAATTTTCTTAGAATAGTTAAAATTAATTTTCATAAAATTATAAATATCAGCAGGCATTGTTTTAATTGAATTGTTTTCTCCAGTACGAGGGCAAAAATGTACAAGCGAAAAAATATATAAATACATGCTTATTTCCAATCGAATGTATTTTTTAAAAGTGTATTTTCAGATGGGTAGAGCAACTGCTAATGCCATTCTTCTTCTCTTCTTCTTCTTCGAGTTGGGTTTGTATGTCATTGAGCACCTCTGCTTTTATCAGCATTTTGTACTGTTAACTCCAAACCCAATGTTTCTTTGTTCCAGTTGCTCGGGTCACCCACTTTATTAATAAAGTCTGATAACCCTTTAATGGAGTCTAGGTGTAACTCTCTAGTATGGATGAGGCCTAAAGAGGTTAATCTAGGGAGGGCTAAAGCCTCGCATTCATAAATGATATGCTTGGCCGTTTTCTCTTGCATATGACATTTCCTGCAGATAGGGTCTTGCTGAAACAGTCCCATTTTATGGAGATGTTTTCTGAAATAGTAGTGCCCAGTTATGAAGCCTACGATTAAACGTATCTTCTGCCTAGAGCATCTTAGAATTTCATAGGAAATCCTCGCTGATGATCTACAGATCATACCTTTAGCGTGGGTTTGACCAGGAGATTTGAGCCAAGCTTCATACATCTTCCGTTTTTCCCATCTGAGAACATTGGTTTTTGCGGTCTTCAAATTGATCCCACAAAAAGGTTCTGGACCAATGGGAACAAAATACGATCCTTGTTTAGCAAGCTCGTCAGCCCTTTCATTGCCTTCGATACCTTTATGCCCTGGCACCCATACAAGGATCACCCTGTTTCTAGTTGCCAGTTCTGTAAGAAGGTTTCTACACTCCAGAATCATTTTAGATTTTGCTAATGCCATTACTTTTAACTGTAGTTGAAAGTAATTTAAATAATATTGGAAAAACGTTAAATTAACGAAAGAAAATGTTGATTCCGCTTCCATGGATTAAATATTTTTGATCGCATGAGTTGTTTTGTAGTCTTAACTTGCATTAATATTTTAATACGCAATTTCTTACCTAAAAGTGGAGAGAACATAAGTCACTTTAATTTCTCTTTAAAGTAATAGCTTCTCAAGGACCTTAATGCTTTTATATTTAATGAAAGCAAAAGTGTTTCCCTATGCTGAAATTCACCGAGTAAATTTTTATAATTTGTAAGAAACACCAGAAAGTTTTAAGACTCAGTTTCATAACTAATTTGTTACGAATTATTATGCTTAAAATTACAAACTCCTTTCTATGTATATAAATAAATGAATCTGAAATTATTTTCATTTTTTAAAAACTGAAACAAGCGTTTAATTCACACTAAGTTCCAAGAAAATCTCATTAAAAAGCTACCAGTTTTGATTTCTCAAAAAATGTAGACAATTTTGAGAAAATTGCTTTAAATCATCAATAATTCTTAAATTTTTGAACTTGATTCTAATAAACTTTACGCTTATACGAGGTTAAATTGAAACTTCAGGTATATATTTACAACTTGTTTGCTATTTTTTTAAATGAAAAATGAATGACATTAAAGTAGAAGTATTTAATAATGCTTAACGAAAGTGTTAGTCCAATTTTCAAGTGTCTCAATTTATCTTTTTACTTATTTACGGAGTGTTAAAATTAAAACTTTTGTATTGAACATACTTAACTTATAAAGATAATATTTTTTGTTTTGCAACCCTTTTTTTTCTTTCCGGGATCATAAGCAGTTTCAAGTCTTATTAAAAAAGAAAAATCAGTTTAAATGTTGAAGTCATCAAACAAATATGATAAGTTTTTTTTCCTACGGCGGGCACTTGAGGGTTGAACCCTATGCCACAACAAGGCCAGAAACTGCTACTCATTTGTCGTTACCCAGCCTGTGAACCAAGTCACGGAGGCGAGTAGCGTTACCCGCGCCATACCACCACAAACCCATTTATAGGACGGGCCACATTCATACAACAATACAGAAGAGAGAACAGAGAAACGCAGAGACAACAGAGAAAGAAAGTAACATCCATGCCCGAACCGAGATTCGAACCCAGGACCCACAGCTCAGGAGTCAGGAGCGCTAACCACTCAGCCATCGGTTAACTTGAATGAATATAGAAGCCATGAAATGTTGATAATACACCCATATAACATTATGTGCAGTTACTATATTTAAATGATACTTTTTTATCAATTCAGAAATAATTAAAATACTCTCAAAATCTAACACTAAATGGAAATTCGCATTCTTACGTTTAATATTTTGGATGTAGACATATAAGGCAAAGAGCAAACGGATAGACTGGCCATGGAGGGCTGCTACCACGATAATCCTTCCTCTTCAACACTTGCATTTTTAGAACATCAGTCCATAATTAATTCTGAAATTCCGAAAGGGTGGAGTACTCCTCCCGTCATCACTGATACGTGTGCAAAGAGCCTGGCTCTTCATTCGCCTTCAATTGTGACAGAGCCTCTGTTGTTGTTGTTGCTGTCGTGTGCCAGCCAGGCTGGCAATATAGGGTGCGTTGCTCCACTTTTCCAACTGAACCTTATTTTGGTGTGGAGTCCGACTTCCACAGTACACACATGCCATAGGGACGCGTTTATAGGGTAGGCAACCATTCACACCTCATTCATATAAGGAAAGGACAGAGACAGGATACACAGAGAGAGGAAATGCATCCCTGTCCGAACCGGGATTCGAACCCAGGACCTCCATATCCGCAGTCTGACAGGCTGACTACTAGACAAGTTGGGCGGCGACAGAGCCTCTAGAACCGCAATTTCCAGACTAGCAAGCGGCCACACTAGGGTCTCACGTATTTCGAAGTCAGGAAAAACCTTGAGGTCTGATCTAAATGTAAAACTGAGCAGGCTTCTCCTAATAATACCCTGGACTGTTTGGGACTTTCCAGAGAGGATATATACTCGTCCCCCCTTCTGGTCCTCGATTTCCTTAGGGTCAACGGTCTGATGGACCTTGCCTGATTTCGTCAGATAATTGGAGGATAAGCCACAACAACAACTACTATTTTGGTTCAGATCCTATTTATATGGTATGTGGAGAAGAAGGTGCCAGCTCAGGTGTGACCTGGTCACCTGACCGCGGTTCAAAATTACGAGGCACTTGGTGATGGGCAAGTATTCCAATTCCATTAACCTAATGGTACAGTCCGGGTCTGACCTGCATCGCTATGTAGGTATGTATTTATATCGTATGATCAAAATCCTACTATTATCGTATGATACAATTGGTGATATTTGCTTGACAAAATGGTAATAGAATTTTTAACAAACGATATACGTTTTTGCAATTTTTAGTTCCTTTATAATTGTAAAAGTCCAATAAAATAATTATCTCTATCGCATGCGGATATTTGTATAATTTCAGGAAAAGTCCTGCCATCTCAGATATAAAAAGTTTTCTTATGTTATAACAACGGATTTTTATAAAGATAATTTTAAATTGGGATCTAATGACTCGAATTTTTTTTTTATTATTTTATTTGATAAAAATTCTGTTACGACAATTTTTCAGCAATTCATCCATTTATTTCCTACAAATGAAGTTTTACTTCACTCTTAGAGAAAAGCATAGATTTTATACGCTTTATTTAGAAATGAGTGTTCAAGATATATTTTTCGAATTTTTATTTCTTTTCGTATTTTTAAAAGATACATACACTCACAAATCCTTCGAGAAGATCAGATACTATCAATAAACAATGTTTGCAATGTATCTTCTCCAATGTAAAAGAATAATAAAGCCTTTTAGCTTAAGCAAATTTCATTGAAGTTTTTTAAAACTTTTCAAAAATTTACACTTACTTTTCAATGCATCTCATTTAAAAGTTTCACTGAATCGACAAAAATAAAACTCAATAATAAATATTTTCGCATCATTTGCCTACAATTTTTCCACAAATTCTGCAATGCTCTTTGAAAACAACCAGCCACTCTTTGTAAAATGTTATTTTTATTTTTTATGAAATTCATCGCCTTTTTCAAAAATCTATTTATTACACATAGAATATCGGCTTCATTACTAGTTATTTTCTTTTTCCAGTGTTCGTAACTTTTTTCTTTTATTTAAAGTAAAACAATTCCAAGTATTTTCATACGAGTGAGTAAAAGGAAGAAATTATAATTACCAAATTTTTGTTACATATTCCCTTACTAATTTTTATTATTTAAAATTACATAATCGTATTTTAAGGTGGCTGAAATGTATTAATTTCTTAATATTATATATAACAAAATAAAAATATGACAATTTTAATATAATATTAAGTGGAAGAAATTAATTTTTATGATTTATAACTTTATATACTACATACATACACACACACACATATATCTATATTCATATATATTTATATATATATATATATATATATGTGTGTGTGTGTATACATATCTATATATATATATATATATATATATATATATATATATATATATATATATATATATGTGTGTATATACATATATATATATATATATATATATATATATATATATATATATATATATATATGTGTGTATATACATACATATATATATATATATATATATATATATATATATATATATATATATATATATATATTATACAGTTAATTTAAAGTTAAAAAAATATAATTATTAAGATCTCAACTGCAAGAAATACATATAGGAGCAATCCAACTCGAGATATGTAATTAACGTGAAACTTAATAGAGAACAATAAGCCACACAAACCAAAACAAAAATAATTGCTTGAATAACCATTTAGCAATCATTGTTTTTTTATTTATCGAATAACTATTATAGAATAATGCCAATATTTACGTTTAATTTTATTTATGACATTTAATTGAATATTTGTAGCCATTCAAAAATTTCATTAATAAACTTCAGAGTTCACCAAATACATTCGGTAATTTTGATTCATCATTTAAGTAAAACAGCTTATAACATATCAATCTCTCAAATATTTGATTTTTAATTTCATCATATATTTTATGACTTTTATAGTGTCCAATTCAGAATCAATGAATCAAAATACATCATTAAGCATCTGTCATCAGTTCAATTTAGAGAGATAAAGTTTACTTAATGAATATTGAAAATGGTGCGTTTTGGTTTTTTTAATAATATGTAAATATATCTTGTGTACAGAATGGTTATATATAATATCAAAAAGCTTAAATTATAAGGCAATGATTAAGTTTTCGATTTTAAAATGCGGCAAAATATTAAAATCGAGTCGGAATAATTGAAAGTTTAATAGGATTTCTCTTTAGTAAAGTAATGATAGTATAATCAAGGAAGGGAAAAAATATTAACATCCCAGGAATTTTTAATCATGATTCCTGAACCAGAATATCATGCATTGCTCCTTCAACATTTTTTAATATCGTTGTGACTTAGCATTAATTTCAGAAATCTCTGGACTTGGATAAAATCTCACAGTAGCAGAATTCCCATCTGATTTAGTATCATTCTAACAAGTGGTTCTTACATTAGAGCCACATTTAAAGCATTTCAAAACTTGGAACTGAAATTTCAGTTATATACAAATAGTTTGCTCAATTGTTAGCTTATTGCATAGTTTTACGAATGTGAATATTGCAAAAAATGTATTAAAAAAAAACATTGCACAATTTAATAAACTTACTAAGTTCAAATTTTTGATATTAATTTTTGTTAATTAATTTCTCGAATCTAAAATATATGTTATCGGTCCATGATTAACAAAATAATAAATTCATAAAATCTTAAACGTACTTTATTTTCATAAAGTAAGACTTTAATAAAAATACAAGTAAGTTGACTATTATTGTAGATCTTTACCTTTTTATCTTTATAATCATATGATTTATTTGCAATTTATCTTACTCTCTAAACTGTTTTAGTACTATCAAAGTCATATTGATAGTGGATTTACAAATCTATTCAGAAATGAGTTCATGTTAATTGACATAAATTTACACAGACAGGAAAATGTAAATTTTGATTCGACAGTAATGATCAATTATTGAACATAATACTGAAATTACTTTCCTTGAACAAAATACTCAAATAGCCTTCCTTGAACATAATAATCAAATGACCATCCTTGAACATAATATTCAAATGGATTTCATTGAACATAACAATCAAATGACCTTTCTTGAACATAATATTCAAATGGCCTTCAATGAACATAATCAAGTGGCCTTCATTGAACATTATACTCAAATGACCTTTACTGGGCATAATACTCATAATGGAATTTCAAATAGCCAATAAAGATACATATATTTCAGATAAAATATTTTATTTCGCGTGCTTTATTTTGAATGTTTTCATACTTCATGTACATCAAAAATTAACTACTTTTAATGACATTTTTTATAACTAGACATCATAGTTCTTGCCTCACGATTGGAATCTGTATCATAAGCATGATGTATTACACAGAGTAATAAAAGTGCTTTAATTATTCCCACACAATATTTATATTTAAAATTAAAATCCTCATCTTCAAATACCTTCTAATAATTAACTTTCATAAAGCTTTGGGTATTGGATGAATAAAAATCCGTATAATTTACAAAAAGGTGCTTAGAAAGTATTTTATTGTCATGATATATATATATATATATATATATATATATATATATATATATATATATATATATATATATATATATATATATATATATATATATATATATATATATATATACAGTAAGACCCCGCTTAACGCGGGGGATACGTTCCATCAAAGTAGAGCGTAATGCGAAACAGCGCTAAGCGAGGCTATCTTTACATGCAAATATTGAGGTTAGGGGAAGATGGCTAGGAAATTGGTTAGGTATTAAATTTAATAAGTATGTTTTTTTAATAAAAATAAAACCAAACATTTATTTCTTAAAGCCCAAATTAATACCACATTATTATTTCTTGCAAAAATAAAAACAAAATATAAATAACAAAACGAATATTCTTAAAAAAACACACATGAAATTCTCATAAACGGATAGAGCATCTCTAACTTTTGAGCTCCTGTCAAAATTCGGATCATTTTCAATGAATTGATCCATTATTTCAGTTATGGTTAACGAAAGTTCTTTTTGCTCTTCTTCTGAATCACTGCTGTCAACATTTTTGTTTTCTTCTTGTTCAGTTAATTCCTTGAGCTCATCATTAGAAAGTCTAGCCGCTGCTTCTTGAATTATTTTTTTCGACATCTTCCACATTTACCCCTTCAAAACCGGTTTGCTTCGTTAATTTCACTATCTCTTCCACTATTTCATCCACATCGACAGAGTGTCCAACGTCATCGCTCTTACTTAAATCCGGCCAAATATTCTTCCATACTCCTTTCAAAGATCTTTCTGTTACCTCATTCCAAGAAAGGCTTATGTTTTCTACAGCACCCACGATGTTGTAGTTTTTCCAAAATTCTCTTATGGACTGGTTCTCTTCTCCGTCTGTTTTTTCAAACATTTGCTTAAAGGTTCGCCGCAAGTAATAAGCCTTAAAATTTGATATAACGCCTTGGTCCCTTGGTTGAATTAAGGCAGTTGTGTTAGGCGGCAAGAAAACCACTTCGACTAGAATACATGTTGTTAAGTCTGATAAATTTGTTGGGTGGCTTGGAGCATTATCAATTAACAGAAGTGCATTTTGTTCAAGTTTTTTAATTTCGCAATAACGTTTAACAGATGGGCAGAAATGTTCAGTGAATCAATCCTGGAAAATTTTCGCAGTTATCCATGATTTTTTATTAGACTCCCAAATTACAGGTAAAGTTGATTTAGATATGACTTTCATCGCTCTTGGGTTTTTGGAATGGTAAATTAGTAATGGTTTTAATTTAAAATCTCCGCTTGCGTTAACACCTAGTAGAAGGGTTAAGCGATCTTTTGCAGCTTTAAATCGTGGTGCCCGTTTCTCTTCGCGGGATAGAAATGTTCGTTTCGTCATTCTTTTCCTAAACAAGCCTGTTTCATCAACATTCAGCCGCCGCTTTTGTATCACCACTTGCTGCTTCTCCTGTAATCTTTATGTTGTGAAGGTTATTTCGATGTTTAAATCTATTAAACCATCCTCGACTAGCAACGAAAGTTTCACTTGTGTCAATTGTCTCAGCCTGAATGTAATTAAAAATTCTTCTAGCTTTTTCCATGATGATAACTTTGGCTTAATGGCATATTGCGGTCAATTTCGTCGTCAATCCGTATAGACAGTCGTTTTTCCATTTCCTCTATGATATTATTTCTAGAACGGGTAATTCTAGTTGCAGAGCTTGACGTAGTTGTAGTTGCCGATGACAGTATTTTTTCTTTATTCTTCATGATGGTCCTTATTGTTGATTTGGCAAATTCAATGAAGCACTAATTAGAGTTTGACGTTCACCAGAATCTAATCTTCTAATCACTTCTATTTTAGTTTTGAGTGAAAAGCTTTTTCTGGTTGCTTTCTTTTTCATTATCACCCATAGTAAAAACTAAAGATCAAAATATTTGACACTGTAATATAATATTAAATATGTAAATTAATACCTACTTACAATAAAGTCAACAAATGTTTCCAATAATAAAAATATGTCTGTACAATACCGTACCTAACAAGAAACACAAGTACACTCCTTCGAATATGTATTTGAAACCTATCGTTGCATAATATTTCGGGGAATCCCCGTATGTTGCGAGCGATTTCGTGGAATCCCCGGGTTGAAATAAAAGAACGCTAAACCGAAACAGCGCTAAACGAAACAGCGTTAAGCGGGGTCTTACTGTACATATAAATATATATATATACATGGCATATATATATATATATATATATATATATATATATATATATATATATATATATATATATATATACATATATATATATATATATATATATATATATATATATATATATATATATATATATATATATATATATATATATATATATATATATATATATATATATATATATATATATATATATATATATATATATATATATATATATATATATATTACAACCACCATCTAGTTTCTGCCATTTAGAAGGATGCATTTTAAAGAAATTTTATTTTCCAGACATGAAGCTTTTCAGTCATAAAGAGTTTCAATGTCACAATAATTCGGGACATTAAACAAAATCAATACCACTTAGAAAATCAATCTTGTCTTCAGACTAATTATGCATAGTCCGTACATAAATAAGAATAGCTCTTGTTATTATGCACTTTTACAAGATTAAGTAAAGCAGATGAAAGACAACAAAGATGGAATTGTTTCCGTGTTCAACCTCCGACTACGACGGCGGTATCTGGAAATGTAATTGGGCCTTCGACGCAGCTTTTCATTCCCTTTATGCCTGCATACCCAGCTTGGTCGGAAATGTGTGCGCTGCCATGGTAACTGGAATTTCTCCGGTACTTCTGCTAGCCACCTCTTCGACGGAGCTTTTTTTATTCCCAAAAGCGTTACCTTCTCATCCCGGGCACTCGGGTGAATGCGGGGGTGGAGATGAGGAAAGCAACTCACGTGGGAGAGGAGATGAAAATTTTAAGATTGTTCCAATGCAATCGAAGTGATTGCCTCCAGTACATCACCCCCCGCTTTCCTTTATTTATTTACCCCACTGACGCACCAGAAGTTTTAATTGAATCGTTTGCACTGGGTGGAGTCCTTGAAGCAGTTGCAAAACAATGGAACCTCTCCAGTTGAAGGAATTTATTTCTTTAAATCTATTTAAGATGTAAGTACAAAACTATGGCAATGTGTACCAGGTTTAAGATGATAAAAACACTTAATATATCTTTCTTCCTACAGGTTTTGCAAAATTAAATTGGGAAATATTTCCTTTCTTAAGGAAATTAATCTTGATTAGAAACAAAAGAATGCAACTGACTTTGTAGAATGCAATCAAATGTGATTAAAATTCAGAGGATTCAGAAAAGATCATTCTGTATATAAAAGTATTCATACATTTATGAAAACTAGTTTCAAGCAAAACGAATAATAGTTAACAGATTAACTCAAAATTTAGGTAAGAAATATGCGTGATTATTTAAATGGTAATTATTGATAAATTCTATAAATTTCTATACAGACACAATGGAACCCAAAATGCCAAGTATTGATGCCTTGAAAATGTGACAAAACTAATCATTGTCCATAACATCAAAACATTTACACAGATAGTTGATCAAAAAACTAATTTCACTCTAACTGAGCAAAAAGGTGTGTATCAAAGATTGAAAGGAGAAATTAAAAATGTCTGTCAATTAGAATTTTATTTTGTGGTAAGAAACAGTGGGATTTTGTTTTTGTCACAAAGAAATATTCTATAATTTCAGCAATAAATTTCATTCTGGGTTCTTCGGCAAACTTTATAGACTTTGCTTTAAAATGGTCTGTTAGCCAAAAGGCAGAGTATTTCATGAAATCAGGAGGGATCTTAGTTCTTGATATCATAGTCAGTCTTATGGATCTGCTTTTGAAATATACTAAAAACCGAATTTATTGGTCAAAATATTTCTTGAAGTCAGGAATGACTTTAATCCTGGGCATACTTAAAGATAAATAAGCTTTAAAAGTTTGCATTCAGGATTGTCTACAATCCATAAGAATAAGGGTCGTGATAGCCTATGGATTAGGGCATGGCCCTACCGTCCGGAAAGACTTGCTTCGATTCTCAATGCCATTAGAGACCCACCGAATAAATGTGATATAAGTGCTCGTTATCTCAGTGGAATCGAAAGTCATGTGGTCAGTCGTTGAGCAGTTACCATGGGTGTAATGGTGAGAAGAAAATTTCCACCCCCTCCAGATCAAGTCAAAATTAAGGGAGCGATTCCTCTAGTGGTGCCATCTATTGGAGGAGTCTTAAAGCAAAGATGTACTTTCACCATCATGGTCCTCTGTTTAAATGAAAAAACACCTTTCTGACTTAATTTAAGATAGCCGTCGGCTAACAAACTTGGCTTGTCTAAGCACCATAAATAACAACAATAAAGATGAATATCTCATGAAATCTGAAATGACATTAATTCTTGGTGTTGCAGCAAATTTTTCGTACTTGCGTTTGAAATGGTTTGTTTACCAACTTCATATGGCAGACTATTTCATGAATTCAAGTACGACTTTAATTTTTAGTATACAGGTAAATTTTATGTACTTGTGTTTAGAATAGCCTATAATATATGAAATTTGGAATAAAAAGAAAAATACATAATTGAAATAGAAATGCAAAAGATCTTCAACTTCTTAAGTAAATATCTTTCAAGATTTTATATATATATATATATATATATATATATATATATATATATATATATATATATATATATATATATATATATATATATATATATAGTAGGTAGTTTGTAGTACGTTTTTAACATTAGATTATAAATATCTTAGTACAGGATAAAAGAGTACAGGATCTCTAGCACAGGATAAAAGTTTATTTGATTACAGTGTACTCTCATTATTGTAAATAAATTATGTATAAAAGATATTTTAAAAGTTTATATAATTTTATAAGAAATTCAAAGATAGATTTCAATTTATGCATGTCAAAAATTAATAGTTGAGCTGTCACCTTCTTTTCTTTTAATAGTTAGTTAATGGTTATAAAATGTTTACTATTTTTTTATTAAAAAATTATGAATTATTATACCTTATATCCTTATACCTTTCAATAAAAATTAGATTTATCATATTACTTATTTTGTGAGAGTGAAAATCTTTATTGTTCCACAAAAATTAAGAGACTGCCAAATTTCAGTTTACATAATTTACCTAAAGATACTGTAGCCAATAATTCACATAAATTATTCAATTATTCAGTTTCTCAATTATTAAAAGCTTTCTTAAATTATTAAAGAATTTAATTATTAATTCATTGTAGTATTAATTTGCTTAAGTAATTACCTCCCTGAAGATTATTAAAATGCAATCGAATTTCACAAATTTAATTTACTTAAAAGGAGTTTTTTATTCATAATACGATAAAAATATAATATTACTTTAACAAAATACTTTGCTTTTTAAGCAAATAAATAAAATATTTGACAGCCATGAAAAAACAATAACTATTGTAATTAATGATCACATAATTAAATATTCTCGAAGATTATACATTGTATTAATATTTATACTCAATAATATAATGTATTAATTTTAAGCAATTTTGTTAATGCAAATGTGGATGTTAATTTTTCAGTTATTCATTAGTTGTTTAATTCAATTTAACTATTATTCATTAAATTAACTATATTTTAATTTATTCATTTTTTTAAATGCTTGAGAAAATTATTTTCAAGCTGTTTTTTGTTTTCCAAATCCTCAGTAACTTTCAGTTTATTGATTTCTGATAAATTTTTTCATTATTACTATATTCTATTTAATTTTCTTAGCATTTTTTTATGAATTTTAAACAAAGTCGCAAAATAATATTGAGAAATAGAAAAGACAATATATTTTGTCAAAAAAGAAATCATATAAACCTAAAATAAATTACTTTTACTTCATTATAGGAAGAAATTTCTTCCAAAATTATAATTTTATGCTTGCTTTTAAAAAGCCAATTATGATGAAGTGGATTTTACCAGTACATAAAATTATCAATTCAAATATTACAATCAGAAAAGTATTTTTTACAGACATTTAAATTAATAAATGAAGTGTATTTTTAAGGATTCTTTTAAAGCAATAATTCCGCTCAAACTGATTGCAAAATTTATATTGGTGAGTTTTTGATTAGTAAATTTCACTACAATAGTTAAAAAAAACAACAAAAAGGAATGCTGCTTCATATTTCTTACAAATGATGCTTTAAATAAAATCGCATATTAAAGGAAATATTGATTCCAGAGTAACTTTAACCTAAATTTTAAATGCCTTAAAGCTGTTCCATTACGTTACATAAAAATTTTTTTATTTGAGAGTGGATTTGTACTTCAAGTGCATAAAGGATTCTTCCGATTAAAAAAAGCACTAAAGTAAATACAACGCGAATGTCGCCTTCCTTTCAAGTGGTTGCCTTAGTCACTGATGGCAGCTTTTTGTCAAATTGGCTTTCCTCCCCCTCACTTCCTTTTCCACGGATGTTCGCTTGAAACGCTGGAAGTATACTTTATGTTACTTCGTGTAACACATTTCGGCACCGACACCGTATTATCTAAAATGCCAAATTCTGAGTTTGGTGATTTTTTCGGCAGATTTTCGTATGTATCTAACAACCTGATTTTTATTGTGTCATAGATATGAAGACCTATAAAAAATATTCAGAAAATTCTATTTTGGCAACCCTAATATTTACGCCATCGTCCACGTCACAATACGTCATATTGGCAACATTACGTCATCGCCAAAAAAAAAATTCAAAATTTGGCATTCTGGGTTACACGGCATCCGTTCCGGCATTTCAATCAACTATCGGTGTAAGCTGGTATGGCATTTTTCAGTCAAAGAAAACCAAAAAATCTCGTCAAATTTATTAAGCTAATTTCTTTAAAAAAATAAATTTTCCAATGACTATATTTTCATTCATCAAAATTACAATACTTATAAAACAAGATACAAGAGCTGTTTTAAATCTATTTTAACATTAATTTAATAAATGATTTTGTTTAAGTAGAATAAAAGTGTATTTTGGAAGCTGATTATTTAAAAGCTGAATAATTTTCTGGATCTAAGCATATTTTCTTTTTATTCTTGGTTATGTTGATATATACTTACATTTAAAACGAGGAGCATTTACTTATGTCTTCGATGTTTTCCGGAACTACTGGACAGATCTGATTGAACTTTATTTGTTTATGGTTTCAATAATACAAAAAATAATGATTAAATAATTATTATAAACTCTTCTGGTTGTGCACACGTTGTCTGGAGTTGTATGATATAATACCTTCACAAAATCATGAATCATAGAGTAATAGGTTATAGTTTTCTTCTCTAAATACACATGTCCCTTATAATGCTTTAATACTGGAAATAAATTAGAGTATGATTCCTCGTGGTAATCGATTTTATTCCATCAACAATGTTGTTTTTAAATCCCGATAGATTCACAGAGGATTGTTGTAAGTGGCAACTGCCCTCTGAAGAATACCTCAACATACTCTATAGAGTTGATATTTAATGATCTGATTATCCAATCCACCCAATGGTTACCTTTATTTTTCAAAACGTAGTTGACCAAATGAAGTCAACATGATTATGCTTCGTCTTTTATTAAAATAAATAGCAAAAATAATAAAAAAATAAAAATAAGAAATTAAACGAATTTTTGAGCCTATGCCTTGCAAATCTTTTTAGTATTTTCAGCAATATTAATTAAAAGAAATTTTTAATATTGGCGTAAGCAAGGCAATAGTTTTAGGATTCGAAAGATTTTCTTTTATTTTCATTACATTACATATATTCAGACTTGTATGCTTGATTCTTGAGATCCGCTTGTAAGTCTTCGTCGATAATAGGACAAATAGCACAATGACAGATGTACAACCACAGAAGATAACACCCAGGGCCACGGTGGGAATCAAACCCACACTCCTACGCTCTCAAGCGATTAGCGGAGTGATGCTTTGACCACTCAGCCACGGAGCGGCCTTGAAAGAGATTGCTTATAAATATTGCAATTATTAATTTAGAATTCTATGAAATTTTAAAAAATTTAAATCACCCTTGCCGATTTAAACTAACTATAAAGTAAATGTTTTGTCATATCTTTTTTTCATTTTGATTTTTCTGCTGTTCTGTTGTCCATGTGTTAATGGCTTGAGTCAATGGAAAGTGGCCTTTCAAACCGATGCTTTGCTCCTTATACAAGAAATCGTTTTATTAACAGAATGAACTTCGACACTGTTCTCAGACATTCGAGGGTGAACTTCGCCTTGTTTGCTGCCGCTCGAAGAATGTGCTTTGAAGGCAGGTGGCAATTTATTCGACAAGTCGGATTTAAAACGCCTTCTCAATACGATTTGACGTGGATGAAACGTTATCTGACGTCATGGATATTTTTAACCAATGAGAATCTTAATAAAGTGGCATAGTCAGGCTATCAATTGTAATGGAAGAAACAGCCATTTTATGGTTAAAAATGTAGCTCTATTTATTGATAACTTAATTATTAATTGGAAGAAAACAGAGCTAAAAGATAGCTTTTCAATAATTTATTCCACGTAGCCCTTTCATTGACATTAATGGTGTGTGAGCAGTCCTCATAATTCTCGCAAAACCTTCATGGACATAATGATACATTTAGGACACTGGAAATTAGGTAACAAGTTGCAGATTCCCTCCGTATAAAAATATATCATAAAATAGGCTTATTATTGAAGATAACGATAACACAACTTAATATTTGCTCCAATCTTTACGATTATAATACCATGCTAATTGAACCCACTGCTTCACAGAAATGTATTTCTCTTTATTAAGAAACCTTCTGGAAAAAGTAACTATATATTTGACTTCCTGAGATCACACTGAACTCACGAAAAGCCCAAAAATGATTTTCATGCCTGTTACTTTGTGCACCTGAGGGACAAACGGCGACTTTTATTGGCTGTTATAACTCATGGACATATTTTTCCAGAACTTCTTTCAATGGATCCGGTATCTTGACAGTATAATTTAGACAAAATGCTAGGAATCATATAGATTTATTTATAATTCTAGACTTGAGAGAAATTTGTTTTCGTTCAACCCAAAATCCCTATCATATTCAATTATCCAACTATCTGAACACTGGTGAAAAATCTTTTTTAGTGTTTAAATCACCATTCATTCGATTGCTGCAAAACTAAATAAATAAACGGATAATTTAGAAACTGCTCAGTTTTACTCCCAAGAAAAATCAAAAATCTCGGAGGAGTGGAAAACACCCCCCACCCATAATTGGTACAAGGGATCAAAACCGGGTTTGTCCCTTGACCTCCCGTGTGACAGACGTACCCGGACTGTTCTCTCAAGACTTGCTAGCGGTCATATTAAGTGCCTCACTTTCAACGAGGGCAGTAAAACCTTCGTCACCTGCACCAAGTGCCAAAGTCATCAGGCCTCTCCTGAGCATCTTTTGGATTGCATGGGTCTCTCTAGGGAGGATCTCTTTAGCAATCCTCTTTTAGTCTTCGACTTCCTTACAGTCAACGAACTTGTGGATCTAGTCTGACTCCGTCAGACATGGAGGATAAGCAACAACAACAACGGATAATTTAGCCTGTACTGTCGTTGCTCTTGTGTACATATATATTTGATTTGAATTTTGCTTTTCAGGCAGTAGTTTTTGATTTTATTCCAATCATGAAAGTTTGAAAAATTATGAGTTCTTTTAATTTGGAACATATTATTAAGAGTTTTTCCTCAGAAGCAAAATTGATTAGTTTTTACAGAAAACCGCTCCAATTTCCGAGTTTGTAAAAAAAATGATGAAATCAACCATATTTATCAAAAAATATAATTGCCACCATATAGCGCTTTTTGAAAAGGTTTGAATAACTGTACCGGTTTAACTATGTTAGGTTATTTAAACTGTGTTAGGAAATTTGGTCATGCGTTTTTATGAATATATTTTCAGCAGCTGATTTCTACCCACAAAAATCCCCAAAGAGAGTCAGTTGCCTTCTAATTTTTAATTTTTATCAAGCAGCAAAGTCAATTCTTCCTCTTACACTCTACAGTGACGATAAAAAGTTAAAGCATAGGAGCCTTTGATGCTTATAAGCCTTCCCAGCACAAAAGTCTTCTAATAGAGTAAGGTATAGAACCCGCTACATTTGGGTCATGCAAATGATGTTTTCCTCCACCAGATTATTGCGACGTCTTTAATTTAAGGACATTCATCTGACATCACGTTTTTTCTATATTTTTAAAAAAATAGCTGCAAAACTGAATATTTTTAGCACACATGTATAATTTAAATTGAATCTAATCTTATGAATGCACAAAACAATTCAAATGCTTTTGATTTGTTTAAATTATCATACCACTTCAATGGCTTCCTAAATATCGTGATCATAAAATTGGTTTGATAACAAAAACTGAGCATCTCTGATCTGGACATTTGAAGTTGTAGCTTTCCAGATCAGCTGATGAGCGTCGGGCAAAGCAATCAAAAACTCTCACTCTGAAATATTGTAAAGATGAATATCCTTCGCATTTGCGATTTTTCTTCAGACATAAAAAAATAGAACGTGCTACTTTGTTTTTGAAAGCAATCTCCTGGAAGCAATCTCGAACTCAGACGACTACACATCTACTTCTACAAAGACAGAATTTTATTTTCTACTTTTATGCACATACTTACTGAGCAACGCATTTTTAGAAAAAAAAAATTTTTTTTGGAAAACGTTTATCAGAGTAGAATTACATTGCCAGAAGACTAAGCAAATGAAGATGAAATACATTTGCAGAATTATTTCCGACTCATTTGAGTTAGATTTGGCAACAATAATTTCTGTTTAAATATTTCAAAGATTCACAATAAAAAAATGATGGTAAATCGTTAGTTTGAAGAGAAATATTGAAATAAACGGATATTTCAAAACTTGCAATCACAAATTATCAGGTAGCTACAAAGCCTAATTTTTAATTACTATATTTTTGAGAAACTAGTATAAGTTGAATAAAATTCAACTTATACTAATACTAAGATAACTTATACTAAGACCGAAAATAAAATCAAAACAGTTGTGGAATTATTAAGAAATGTATTAACAGAAGAAACAATCGAGGAATGAAAAAATTTACTAGTTTATAATATAAATTATATTTATATAATATATATATATATATATATATATATATATATATATCATATATATATATATATATATATATATGTATAAATTATATATATATATATATATATATATATATATATATATATATATATATATAATTTATGTTATAAACTAATAATGTTTATAATATAATATAAATTATATTTATTCAGTCGTCATGCAAGACGGAATGAATCGCAAAAAATTATTCCACTACTAAAAAACTAGAAAAGTTATTATTTCAAATTGCTGTTGCTGTTGTCGTGTGTCAGCTAGGCTGGCAATATGGGGGGCGCTGCTCCACTTTTCCAACTGAACTATATATTTAGGTGTGGAGTCCGACTTCCTCAGTACACACATGCCATAGGGACCCGTTTATAGGGTAGGCAACCATTCACTCCACATTCATAGAAGGAAAGGACAAAGACAGGATAGATAGAGAGAGAAAGTACATCCATACCCGAACCGGGATTCGAACCCATGAACTCTTTATCCGTAGTCAGGCTCGCTGACCACTAGACAAGTTGGTTGACAATATTGCAAATTAAGGAGACTAAATAAATAATGATTGTATAGTTATTATTTATTTTTTTAAATTTTATTATATATATTATAATAATAATAATAATATCATAATTATTATTGTAAT
The DNA here is from genome assembly GCA_037975125.1 of Latrodectus hesperus. Lineage (NCBI taxonomy): Eukaryota > Metazoa > Arthropoda > Arachnida > Araneae > Theridiidae > Latrodectus > Latrodectus hesperus. Next base: position 34,531,650 of record CM075861.1, read on the forward strand.
AACATGATGTTAATTATAACATGAATATTCAGCTGGCATCAAAAGTAAAATGGAGTCACGATATTGTTAAAACTAAAAATCCTATGCAATTTCTCCATATTATAATTTCTAAACTGCAGCATCCTTTGTGAGAATATATAAAAACAATGTCCCATTTTATTAGAATATTCTATTTTATATGAAATAAATAATCCTTAACAAACATGGAGTGAATGAGAAGAGAAAAAAAACAATTCGGTAGTTTGCTTGATAACGTTAGAATGAATAAGTTTTATCTCAGTGGGAGGGCGGGGGAGGCTGGTATTTCATCTCCTTCCCTACCGGATGGTCCATCGTGAGTCGGATGTTTGCAGCCGTTGCCGGATGGCCGAGCAAACTATCGTTTTCATGGCTGCGAGAGGGAGGGCGGATCGATGCGCCGCTGCTTCACGACTGTTTGTATCGTTGGATCGGAGCCAAGAACGAGACCTTCGACTGCTTGTTTTTCTGCCTGCTGGGCCCTGCAAGGGCAACCTAGTACGGTCTACGCTAGGAACCCATGTCCCCTTCGAGTCCATGACACACTCACAATAGCAGGTTTGGACTGATTCTGCATGGAGCATAAATTATGCATCGATTCCTTGAAAATGCTGTCGGGGAATGAAAAAGGAATCATCTAATTTAAAATAAGGTTATAATCAGCAGAATTTGTTGTTCGACGCTTTAACTAAACCAATGAAAATTTTACATTTTAAAATCTAGGCTGTTTGGTGAAGGGGCTATTTGTATAACATTTAAGACCTTTAATCACCTTTAGCTAAGACTTAATGGCCTAAAGCCAGGAGCATTTGTCTCACGATGACTTGTGTAGAAAGAGGCTGGCAGGAATGGTGAGTGTAGCAGCATCGCCAAACACTTGGCTTTGACAGTCGCAGAACCAATTGTGTCTATGACATCACAAATTACAAGTTAAAGAAATGAAACTGGAGAAATTATTAACCTTTGTAGTAACTGAAATAATGTCATTTTATCCATTTTCATTTGATAGCTTGAATGTTATAATAAAAACGACATAAGTCGAATTTAGTTCAGAGATTTCAAGAGGTCTTGATTTAATCAATGGAAGTTTAAAAAATATCTAAAGTATTCCAGGTACCTTTTGGAGTATTTAAATAGCACAAAAATAATTCACAAATAATAAGATATAAGATATAGGTCTAATGAAATAATTTCAATTTTTTTTTATTTCATATTCCTACTCAAATTGTTATCGTTAGGCCTTACCTCCAATTATAAGTATTATAATATGTTCTGAATTGTACAAAAAATGTAAATGGATCTATAAAAAATTGAGGAAGATAAATGGTAATAAGATCTTGAATTAAAAAATAAATTGTTAGGACTGGTAAAAAAAAAAAAATAAAGCATTATATGAATTTTTGGATTATCCAAAACTTATGGCTATTTACGAAGAATTTTTGTATACAATAGCTTATATATATATATATATATATATATATATATATATATATATATATATATATATATATATATATATATATATATATATATATATATATATATATATATATATATATATATATATATATATATATGTATAAATATATATATTATAAAAACACTTTTTCTTTAATTTTATTTAGATTAAGAGTTAAGCTTTCCAATTCTGCTTATTAAACCTCAAATTTAAAAAAGTCTTGAAAAAATTTACAAAGTAGTTTTTTATTCTTTTAAAATTAAAATAAATTTTATTCTTTAAAAATTCTTTTAAAAGTAGCAAAGTATTAAAATTTATTTTATTTTCTTATTACCGAATAAAAATATTAAATTATGTATGTATTCGGTTCTAATACATTTATTTTTAGATGAAATGATATTTTACAAATAATTTATTTTATTTTTTACTTTTCCCACTAGTTCTAACAAATATGAGTTAATAATAGTCTGGAATAAATCGTATTAAATTTAAGTAAAAGAATTTTAACTGCTAACAATATATAAGTAACAGTATTGATAAAGCAAATAATTAATTTTTAATAAACTTAAAAGCTTATATTTGCCAACTATTAATGAAAATGTAAGACAGAGATATTGTATGCCAATGTTTGCCAAATAAATAATAAAAATATTTTCAGGAAAAAAAAAGTTTTTCAAATATATATAGCTATTTTAAACAGCTTAAAAATAGAAAATAAAAAGCAATAAACACGAGAAATTTTGAGTTAAAATTTCTTTTTATTTAAAATTAAAAATAATGCTAAAACTTTTTCGTTTATTTAAATCCTCAATGGATGAATTCTTGCCAAACTCGGAATTGAATTTCAAATTTGTTGTTCCATTGAATTCCATTTGTTTTATTGAAAATAACGTACCAGAAAATCAATATAGCCTATTTCTAGGAAGCAAAAAAATATGTGTGTTATATCTAAATTATTTCTATTAACAAATGAGGAGAAAAAAAATATATGAATTAATAGTTATTTCGAAAAAATTTAACTAAAAAAATGTATCATATTTTGATAAACATTTAAAAACCATAGCTATTTAAATATCAAATATTTCTTAGTAAAAATATCATGCACATTTTTTAAAATTAAATAAGAATAATTTGTAAAGTATTATATCTTGTTAAAAAAATCCCAAGAAAAGAAAGAAAGAAAAGAAACTTTACGAAATATAAGAGAAATTAATCATTTCATCCAAAATTCTTTTACTTCCAATTTCTTAATTTATTCCAATTTTATATAATTAAATTAAACGCTCTTAATACTTTAAGCCCTCATTTGCCGGAAAGAATGCATGTACTTTCCACCTATCCAATATAGTTCTTAAAAAGATTGAGGATACTCTTTAAAACAATTCTAAAAAAGAGCTTTCTTTCTCTGAAAGTTTTCTCGTGTTGTTTTATGGCTTTTTCAAATTTTTATCAGCTTATCCGGTGTAGAGTTTAAAATTTCCCTTTTTTTGCTCGGATTGGTTGGGATTAAAACCAAGCGGGAACATGAGGTGTTGATTTGTATCATACTGTGCTCTTTCAGATTAAAAATAGCCATTAGATGTTTACCTGTATATAAAAAACAAAACCTGTAAATTATGAAAAAGGTGATAAGAATTTTTCAACACAGAGAAGTGAATAATTCTGTATGTTGCAATTAGATCATAAATAATTTAGCAGTATTTTTTGCGTAAGATTATGTGATGAAATGAAAAATGCCTCTGGAACTTTCAAAATTTAAATGAAACTTTATTTTCAAAATTAAAAATATTTTGTAACATATTAAATTCTAAACTTCAGAGTCTTTTTAAATTTTATTATTCTTTCATTATTGTAAGATAGATAGCTTTTATAAAAATTAAAAATATGAAGTTTTGGAAATTAAATTTTCTTATTCTTAAGAGAATTTAGTGATTAAATTAGTTAATTCTCTTAAAAGTAAAGAGAATAAAAGAGAATTTAATCTCCCATTTACTGAATTATGATTTTTCTCGTAGACATAAAATAAAAACATGCTGTATAAAAATTGTAATGTTTTTAGTTCTTATCATTGAAGACAAATTAATTAACATGTTACTTAATATTTCATTATAATTCTATAATTACAGAAAAAAAATTTAGAAAGCAAATTAAAATAACGAGATAATTTGTTAATAACTTTATTGGAAAGTATAATTTATTTATTAAACATTATGTAGAATGAAAGGATAAAAAACTCATTAGTTATGAAAATAATTTATTAAAATTATGTATAAATATATTTTTATAGAAAAAAAATATCACATATTTAGAATTTTATATTTAGATAATTAAATTGATCGTATAATTATAAATATGAGGATAGAAACTTAAAATATTGCCAATACCTCCAAATGTACATGCAATCATATACAAGTACACCGTTTCAAAATTTATTCTAAGAAGATGTAAAAAAAATGTTTTATGTAATCAAATTAGTTATTGAGTAGTAAATTGAGAATAAAACATAAAAATATGAACTTTTTTTTGTATTTTTGACATTTTAGTTTCAAAAAACTACAATTTAAGTATATTTTTAAATTTTAAAAATAATCGTTTTACTTATTTTTGAAAAATATAGTTTTTAAATACCCATGCAAAATTTGGCGCAAAAAGATTTCAAGAGTAATAAAGTTAAATAAGCATAAGATTTATGACTTTGCTTGTGATAATGAAAAAAAAATTAACCTCATTATTTCTTCACATTGTAGTACATAAAAGAACATTCTCATCTATAAAATACGGGGTTTAAAAGTTTAGTTAATGAATGATACATATCACTTATGTGTATCAACATACGGGAGCGTATGTTAGCCTTACAACCAAGTCATTATCATAGAGTAATGACAAATTGTATATAAGTGTTACTAAGCTGTTGAAGAATCTGCTATAATCAGATTCGTTAGGGTATTTTCAGGTGGTAATGTTCACTGAATGCGACTGGGGCATATTAAATGGGTCGCAATGTCTTCCAAGTGAAATTATATCTCTTGAGATGCCAGATCAAGCATTACGAAGTTATCAGCTTAGCCTCAGCTTCTAAGTTATGAAGATTCCCACCTTTCTTCCTCAGTTTTGAACGAATAGGTTGAGCCCACTTCTGAGCCAGGCACATTAAATTATGCTGATGTTCTCTTGTTGTTGTTGTTTTCCTATGACACTTGGACAAGCCAAACTCACGTTTGCCTTTAGCAGTGCGAATTAAGCCAATAGGGAGCGTCTTTCGTTTGAATCAGAGCACCATGAAGGTGAAAGTATGACTTTTGCTCTTTTTAAGGTGCCTCGTCATATTGAACCACGGTCAGGTGACGGAGGCCACACCTGAGCTGGCACCCTCCTCTCCACATCCATGCCACACCAGCGGAAGGACATTGGACGTCACAGAATAACGTGGACACGTCCCCAACCCACGGAGCTCCAGCAACCCAGTGAAGGAGAGTACACCGGGGTCACCCTTCCAACCACTGCCCGCGGCAAATGATGCTTCACTTTGCTGAGATTACGGGAAGCGGCGTGAAGCTACTGAGCCACTGGTGTACATTCTAGTGAGTTGTAAGTAAATGAGTCGCTCTCTATTACGGATAGTATTGGATTTGAATCTTATGACCATCGGATAGTAATGGACATGGTCCGCATTACTAATGCTGTCTCTTGAATATTAAATGTGTAGGGAATAATGCCCCTCCATTATAGTGTGCTGTAGATTTTGGAAAAGAGAATACTAGATCAAATGAGTATCTTCTCACCTGTCTATAAGTGAAAATGGCGAGCCCCACTCGCTAAGATGCGTCTTGGGATCTATATTTCAGACATATCACATTAATCTAATGTTTCGCTCAAATGTGACGCAAATACACAAATATAAATCTATCGTGCACCGATATTTTGTGAAAAAACGTGATTGTTTTTCCTGTTTACAATAGAGGAAAGCAAAATATAGCCTTTTTGCTATATTTTCTATTTTACATACATATTATATACAAAATTTAAATTTTCGGCCTTTAAATGAGCTCTATTCACACTGTTCTGGGAAAAAACAGGAAATGTTGAAAATTTTTTAAAGAAAAAAATAATTGTGTTACAACACCGAATAATAATTTATAGTTGAATAGGAAGTTATATATATATATATCTATATATATATATATATAGTTAATAGTACATTTTATAAAATACAATGAAAAATGCCAAATGGAAAATAGTACATTGAAAATACTAAATGGAAAGCAATACATTGAAAATATTTGGAAGAATTTTTTCAAAGAAAAATATCAAAGAAAGATGTATATAAAATGGAATGAAGTACCAATATGGCCAGCTTCGTCAGGGGGTGTTGACTACATTGGCACAAATTATGGCTTTTCTTCAATGGCCCAAGACATAGTCTTAAAGAAGCCAGTACACCCCAAAGCCATACCAAAAGTTCAAACCAAAATATCAAGCCAGAATAAAATGGAGAGAGAGAAGTACAATTTAATCTAAAATATATAAGTCAAAATCCAATGTTGCCAAAATACATTTAATTTACAATAATCAACTTAAAACCATATCTAAATACAAGTCCAAATCTGCAAGAACCTCAACAAATACATAAATTAGCGACTAAGTGTAAACACTATCGGTATTTCAAGCTTCTTATAAGACCTTCAAGGCTTGGGTGACCCTTGTGTAGTATAAAACTACGCCTTACTTCACTCTTATAAGCAATGCTCTACTAGCCAAATAGTGTTTAATAAATTTAGTTGGAATGCCATTATGAGTTAAAATATTTTCTAGTCTATTTATTTGTTTATTGATGTTGTTTAAATTATTACATATATTGTATATTCTTTTAAGTTGATTAAAAATGATATTTTTGTAAATTTTAATTGAAATGTTTGAATGAAATATGAAATGTGAAAATTGAAATTTTAATTGAAATGTTTGAATGTTTGTGAGAAAAATTCTATTGGAATCGAATAAGTATTAGAGGTTTTAAAAATAAATGTATCGATATCATTGAGAAAAAATTTTAGAATTTGTTTGTGGTTATAATTTATTGGTCGAAATTTAGTACCTTTATTAACGATATTTTTTAATTCATTATTCAATATAATATCAGTATTTCCGGTAACTATGTGTCCAAAAGTTAAATCTACGAATTTATTGTATTTCGGGTCATTACAGAAGCAATCGGCACTTTCTTTATTAATATTTATATTACTACAGAATTTATTATAATTAAAGATATGTCTACCAAATGGTAGATCATATTGAAAAGTACATTTAATTTCATTATTATTTAACGGAAAGATATGTTTAAGTTCTTTAATAATACTCGAGAATTTAATTTTATCATATAATGGATGTTTATTAGAAATAACAAAATAATCTTATTTGACATTTTTATTAGAATTTATATTTAGTTTACTTAGTTTATATTTAAAAATGTCAAGTTATTTAAAAATTTTTAAAGAAAAATACATTATTTTTTATTTAAACTCATAATAAAGTTTTTACAAAAAGAATAATTATAAGAGTTTACAAATTGATTTTCTAATTCGAACAGTTTATCATTCCAATATATAAAGTTATTTATATTGTAATTGTTATAAGTTTTATTAATTTTTCTACCACCTCTTTTATATCTTTTAGTTTTCTTATTATTAGGTTTAAAGTACATAAAAGATTTTGTATTTTCATAGTTAATTTTCGAATTGTTAAATAGTTTATTAAGTCCAGATGGTACTAAGGTTTTATAATAAATAATATAATGATTTTCTTTAATAAGTCGTAAATTAATGTCAATTTCAATATCTAAAATGTTTATAATAATATTATCGAAACTATGTGCTTTGATATGTTCAAATTCAATGTTATAGCTTTTGTTATTATTATAATTTTTAATATTAAATCTGTGTAGGTTTATGCGCATATTAATAGTATTAGATGCCTGTCCAATATATTTAAATTTACAAATTTTGCACTCAATCATATATATAACATTGTAAGCTTTACAGGCTTTAATTAAATTATAGGAATTATCAATTTGTGATGTATTGAATTTGGGACAAGTTTTACAGAGTTTGGAATTGCAAGTATTAAAGGTGAATTTTTTTGTAAACATAAGATTTTTATTAACAAAATCACAATCCTCATTAACATCAAAAATGTGCTTACCTGATGTATTGATATATATATATATATATATATATATATATATATATATATATATATATATATATATATATATATATGTGTATATATATATATATATATGTATATGTATATATATATATATATATATATATATATATATATATATATATATATATATATATATATATATATATATATATATATATATATATATATATATGTATATATATATATATATATGTATATATATATATATATATATGTATATATATATGTATATATATATATATATGTATATATATATATATGTATATATATATATATATATATATATATATATATATATATATATATATATATATATATATGTATATATATATATATATATATGTATATATATATATATATATATATATATATATATATATATATATATATATATATATATATATATATATATATATATATATTTCATATTGTTCAAATTAATTCAACTACTATCAGCTTAATTCAACTCATTCAGTAAATTCTGTAAAAATTATAACTAGCATCGCACTTTTGGGAAAAGTAACTGTTGTTTGTCAAAATTACGAGCAGTCGCAATTTATTTGTTACGTCATGTGAATTCGCGTATTAACTGAGCGAAATACACTGAAGTCTACGGTAGAGTTTGCTCCTTGTTCTGACATAAATAAGCAATTATGTTATTACAATTCGTTTCTGTCTGCCTATTTCCACTGATCAAAGCCTAGAAGCAAACCGCTATTGAATTAAAATCAAAGGCAAGAGTAGCAAATGAGATAAGGCATTCTTCTTTCTGTATCGCTTCTGCAAAAAACATTAAATCCTCTTGAAATTTTGTCATGTAAAGGTAGCATGGTGGTGAAAGAGTTGCCGAGCTGTTCACCGAATAGTTAGCCCTCGGTTCAACAGTTCATGAGTTCGAATCCCATCTTGGGTTTGAATGTTTGTAGTGGTTCGGAATCCATTTTAAACTGTAGGTTCTAGTCTAATCAACACCCTAGTGTGTAAAAAATGACCGTTGAGCGACAAACATAAAGAGACTAGGACAGAAATCACACCTTTACGTCCACTTTTCTCTTCCCGACACAAAAAACTCTAGATTGCACAAAAACACCTGAGAGTGTAATTACTCACAAAGAGAGATATAAAGGTAATCAGCATTTAAATGGGAGGTGCACGAGCATTCTAAATTCCCCAAGTAACAAAACAGTCCGTATTTCAATTATTGTATGAATAATTTATTTTTTATTTTTTTATTTGGGAAAACAAAAGTATCTCCCTGTGCACCAAGGAATACCACACAGGGCCCGAAGGTACAACAAATGTACTACATAACAAATACAAATAAATCATGAGATGAAAAAAAATAATAATAAAAGAAGGAAGAGAGAAAAAAAAAGAGATATAAAGACGAAAAAGGAGTTAGATAACAGCATGGAAAAATTTTATAAAAAATTCAAAATTCTCTTTCTTAACTAGGTCTACCATAATCGGGGGCCACCTGTTAATTAAGTCTTTAAAGAGCTCGTTCCTTTCTTCTGAAACAGATGGCCATCCAAGAAGAATATGAGAAGGGTTGTCACTCCCAGAGTTGCACGTGCACACCTCACTGTTTTTAATGTGGAAACGGTGTAGGTAGCTATTGAATTTCCCATGTCCAGTGAGGAATTGTGTAATTTTAAAGTCAGTGTAAAACCAGTAGTTCTTAATTCTGCGGGGAACTGAAGGGAAAAAAGATTTTAACCACTTACAATTGGGAGAGGAAACGAAACCTGAGTTCCATTCTGTGATAATCTTCTTTTTGGTAGTGGTTTTGAAAAAAGACTTGGGTAAGCTGGTATTGAGTTTATTTGGAAGTGAAAGAGAAGATTTGGCCAAGAAATCTGCTCTCAACATTTTCTCGATAGGTATTAAATAGAATTTATAATTGTTCAACTAGAAATGATTTCTAAAACATAAAAATTAAATGAAGTGCAGTTATTAAATCTCAGATTTTTTTTTTTCATCAGGTAAAGAGACCTGTCTAAAACTTAAGTTTTATACTACCAATAAAGCAGCAATATCACGATGATACATTTATGAGCGCCCAAATAACTCAGACGAGTTTCATCTCTAGCTTAACATTTTTGTAATTTTGACCCGAAGCCATTAAGTCCCACTTCGAATCTGTTACGAGAAGAAATTGTCATGAACGGAAACTTTTACGCGCATTCTTAATTCGAAACAAAGTTGGCAGCTTTACAACATTTTAAACTCTCGGAATTTCTGCCATTGCGAAGCCCGCCGCCCTGACACAGAACATAAAACCGTATATTTGCTTAAGAAACGCGGGAGATTAGATTTCTGAAGCCTTCGGAGGTGCAGTAGATCTTCCTTTATCGCCCGCTCTCATCCCAGAAAACGCATCTCAAATATTTTCCGAAACCGTACAGGAACGTTATTAAATTTTTAAAAAAGTCAGGCTTCTTCCAATCTCTCCTTATCGTAATCGTCTGTGCCTCGCCTAAGCTTAACTGAGACTGTAACTGGCTTAGGGTGGGCCATCCTCCCTCCGTCAGCGGTTTCTTATCGCCTGCTCCCATCTCTAATCGGCCGATTCACTCCCTGGCGATTTTAAATGGATTACATTCTCTGTAATGTCTCTTTTCCGAACGCTGCGTGACGTCATCGGAATACTATTAAATATTTTTCCATCACTTTTCGCTCAGTTTTGTAAATATTGCATCAGCATGAGAAAAGGTTGAAACTAAGTAGTGTTTTGGAATAATTTCTTAGAAAAAATTCATTTATCTAAAGTCAATTTTTTTTTCATTTAAGCCAAAAATTTCAACTAAAATATTACTAATTTTAATCAGCTAAAAGTAGTAGCCATTGCTATTATTATTTTGAAATATATAACAAAATATAAAATATCTAAAGTGTTTAGTGCTATTCTTTAACGAATTTCCACGCATCGGGATCTTTCGATATTTAAGTTCTGTGTATTTAAATATCAATACTTAAATTATATATTTAAATATCGATAAATCCAGTTCTAAACTGACACTTTCGGTACAGAAGCCGTATAAATCTATTGACATATTCTTAAATTTTTCTTAAATCTCAAAGAAAATAATTACATAAGTTTCTTTTTAATTAATTAAAATTTATCCAGTCAGTAATATGAAAGTAATTAAAATTAAAAATATTAAGATTATAAATAAAATACGAAAATAAAATTTGCTTCAATTATCCTTACTGGAATTCTAATGAAAGTGCTAGTTAAAACAAAATGTTCTAAATTGCTTAGGGAAGAAGAAAAAGCCAAAAAAAGAAAGCATTTTCCATCTTTCTCATGTAATAAAAAATCTAGGTTGCCAGAAAAATGATAAAATCCTCCAAAATTTTCTCCAAATTCAAAATTGCACCAAAAAGATTATACGGCATCTGAGCCTTACTGTATTCTAGACCATAGTGGTTCCCATTAATTTTTTTATTGTATGCATACTTTAAATTTATGATTTTCTTATAAAAACTATGAAACTGATGTTGTAACACACATACTCATACACATGCATTAATTAATAATCCTTTTTTTAATTAAAGAAGTAAATTTTCCTATTTTAAAACAGTTTCAAGTTTTAAAATAGTCTCAAAAAATAAATGAATAAATATATAGTTTTATACAAGATTAATGATAAACAAACACAAAAAAATTTAAAGTATTAATTAGTACATAATCTGTACACATGCGTATATTTATAATATTACATAACAATTACATGTGTTTCAAAAACTTTTAAGAAAATATACTAAATTTAAAACCAATAAGGATTGTTCACATTTTATTAAAAATGGTGCTTTTATTTAGCACAAAAACAGACTATATATTTAATTTAAAATCTCAAGCTTCATGGATTTTCTTACAGTAAATAAAACTTCAATAAAATTAAATAAAACATTATCAAAACCACGATAAATAAAACTGCAGTTCTAGAGATAAAATCAACATTTTATAAATAATTTTCGCTAAAATATTTTGTAATTAATTTGTTCACAGTGATCATTTATAGAACTTTTTATAAAATTTTAATGCATGTGTAAACTTTCGCCAACGACGAATCTTGGCGCAAAATCAGTTAAATTGACAGCAAATAATTTAATATTGCTTCCCAATATTTATATTTAATAAGAATTTAAGAAAATTTTATTTATTCGAAAATGTTAAAATTTATATTTTAGATACGATTATGTATATTTCAGCAAAGCTTAATTGCAAAAATAACTGAACAAAATGTACCTTTAATTCATCATTTTATCAGCAGAAGATAACTATTTAAGTGAGAAACCTAAAAACGAATGACACTTCACTGGCAAACGGATGCATTTGATAAATAGTCTTCTATTATAGGTAAACAATTATGTTGTCTGATGCCATTTGCATTTGGTCAACCGGATTTTAAACATGTACCAAAAAATCTATTTTGTAATCCTCTTATTTCCTCTAGTTTAATATTTTGAATCACTCTATTACTGTTATTTATATTATTTGACTGGTAGACATATGTATTGAATAAATAGTTTTCTAATATTAGAAAAAAATTATGTAGTTTGGTGCCATTTTTATTTGGTCAACGGGAATTTATATACATGTTCTACAAATCTATTTTTTAATCTTCTTATATTTCTCGAGTTGAATACTTTGAACCACTTTATTCCTATTAATTATTTTATTTTACTGGAAGACATATGTATTTGATAAATAGTCTTATATTATTGGTTAAGTACAAATGTTATGTTGTTTGGCGCCTTTTGCATTTGGTCAACCGATATTTTCACATGTACCAAAAATCTATTTTTAAATCCTCTTATATTCCCCAAATTAAATATCATTTTATATTCCTCTTAATATTAAATTTCTTACAGGAAATTTTATTGAATAAAGATAACATAATGAAAAGAGTAGAGACACCTCATTTAAAACAGCGCCACCTACCTGGGAAATAGAGAATCTTCCTCTGGTTTTCGTAATCGGTGCCGGGGATGGAGAGGACGCACTCGAAGACAGTGGGTTCCTCTGTCAATTCCCAGTCCCGGATCTCCCTGGACACCTGGACATAATAGGCTCCCCCCTTCCCACTGCTCGTGATCGTCTTGACGCCGGACACCAGGCTCGCCTGCTGCTCGGGCAGGTCCAGCTGCAAGAGCGTGATCTTGGGCATCGGGAAGACGCCGTCCGCTTCGCACGTGAAGTTCACCACCGCTTCGGAAGACATCTTGGTGTAGTTGAAGTCGAAACTGCGAGGGGGCGCTACAATAGACAAACGTGCCATCACTTACAAAAGTATTAGCTTTATTCATGAATAAAAATGGAAATGCATAACAAACATTAAATAAAACGCTTACGTATCTTCACTTATGTTTCCAATCGCTGAATTAGCGAGACAAATCTAGTGTTTTAGTCAAATTTTAACGATAACTCCACCTAAGAATCGAATCTGAATGATTTTTTTTATTCAAAGTATTTATAAAGAGCAACAATTTTCTTCGAATGTTTATTCTGATTACTCCATTTCGTTCTTTTGCTTTGGATAACAATTTTCTTTATTTCGTATGAATAATACAAATATGCATGAATAAAGATGGTGTTAAATAATCAATTCTTGTTCGCTCTAAAGTGCTAGTTAAGTCAGGCTCCATTACACATGCATAGAATGTGTATCATTTTAAAAATAGTTTATAAATAAATAACGTGTATTTAGAACATGTCCTGATATAAAATATCGTGCGTTTGATATTTGATATTATTGGAAATTATATTTAAGACATATCATTTTACATCGTGCATTGAATTTCGTGACCATCGAGAAATATTTATGTATCAGACAATTTTGCATTCTATGAAGAAGACTTTTCATAGATCAATAGAAATCTGGAGGAAAACTTGCAAAACTGGAAAAAAACTGGAAATATGGGAAAAGGGGCAAAAATCTAGCTCTAAAATGGCAAAAATCAGGGAAAATTTAGAAAATTTCCAAACACTTATTGGAATATAGATACATGCAGAGGAGTAACATTCACTTCCAATCATTCAATAGGGGCTGAGATAGAACTCGAAAATTTCCCTTCGCAAAAGCATGATTCAATCAGTAGGACACAGTGAAACCATAACATGGAATTTATATTCTTCGGGCATATATTATTCTTTTATTTATATTGAACGCTAAAAAACAGACTTCTTACGTTATACTCCCTTTGACAACTGTTTTTTTTTTCTTCTTACATTTAACATAATTTTGTCTGCAATATACTTAAAATCGATGACAATCAAACCAGTCGAAGAAGTATAGTTTCAAGGATCTCTAAGGATTCCTGTAACTTAATCATTGTTTAAAAGGCATTTAATGTAAATGCTTCATCTAGCTAGGTCTTACTAAAGCCTACCTTAATCGATTCACGGTGTATTTAATATTCTAAAATTAGATGTTGTGTGAGGAATAAATTAAGATAGCATGGATCACAATACAATTAGAAATGAATTATATATGCTTAAAAAATAAAATTTATTATAGCATTGTTTGCTATCAACATTATCAGAAGCAAATATATGAAAATTAAGGAAGTAAAACTTTTTAAGTAAAAAATTTAAAAAAAATATTTTGAATGAGCCAAATATAAGGTTAAGAGAATTATTTTTGGTTGTGGTCACAAATTGTTAGCTATATTCTTACCATGAAAATAGAAATATTAATCCTATATTAATATTTTAAACAATATATAGTTGTATATAGAAATAATTAAATGTTCTTTTCCACCGTGCAAGATTGTTCATAAAGTGTTATCCTAAAACAATTTATAAAAGCCCAACCTCTGAGTTTTATTCACCTTTGTGTTTCGTTCATAAGACATTTTGAATTATTTATCATTCTAATTTCAAACAAATTTCTCAGTTGATATTTTATGAGAAATAAAGAGTATATTGTTACATATATGTACTTGAAACAATAAATGTTTTAACTTTCAACGCAAACCTTAAGAATATGGACAGAATTAAAACAATTATTCGCCAAATAAGTTTACTTATCGGAATAAGAATTATTCAATTCCTAAAGTATTGTTGTTCTTACCTTTAAAGTAATGCAAATGAATGAAATAAAAATAAAATTCTTCCGATGATCTTCTCTCTTTTTGTTGCATCATATATCGATCATTCTAAGATCGAATTAACGATTCTAATTTCATTTAGAAGCTTGTGTGGAAAATGATCCAGATTATTTAAGTATGGAAATATTCATTAGTTTCATTCGATTTGTTATATTTTATCATTTAAGATGCTTTTGTTATTGTTTAAAGATTATGCATATAAATCGGAAGAAAGCCTCATTAATTAAAAAGTAGAAGGTTAATTGAAATTCTCATTATTTTTTTTTTTTCAAATTTCCTCAGATTGTTTACCAAAACCTTATTAGGAAAACAAACATTCATCTTCCTTACTGCATCAGAATGTCAGTCAAATAGATAATTATGCACCTTTATCCTTTAAAAGAATTTTTCAATAAGCTGCATAACTCATTTCCTCTTGCAAAAGAAGCTATAATAGGGCACGATTGATACCATATCAATAATAATGGGACCAGTTTTATAACAGTGGCAGAACAATTATATGCGTTCTTATTTCTTCTGTATTTCAGGATGATTTCAACAATGATTGCTATGTGAATAAGAGTTCCTTTATCATTTCTTAAGCTGGAATTTGTGATATTTTGAACCAGCAAGAATTGAATCCCTTTCTGAAAAGTTCTTCTAAGGTAATATAAGTTTGATCATCATATATCTACAAATTGAAGCTTAGCCACTTCATTAACTTTTCCATTTTGTCCTAGTGATCTTTCGATCTGCTGTGCGTTTTGTGCCCCTATGATGTCATTCTAGCACGTGACGCTGGAATCTAGTTCTTATTGTCTAGCACTTGCTGTACAGCGTCATGTGACGGGCCACAAAGTTTATACCCTGTGTCCAAAATGCAATGATACTCGATCTGATCCTGCCCACATTTTGGCCTGCATTATTTTGCGTAGAGTTGTCTTCAAGAAATTAAAGCAATGGAGCAGTTAATGAAGTGGCCACCATCCATATCCCCTTGTTGGCACAGAGGACAACAAACTGGATCTTTGATTCCGATGAGATCTAAATGCTTCTGCAATTCCAGTAAGCAAAGAAAAGCAAGCAACTCCAACAGATCGAGGAAAGAAACTGGGAATTCTACACTTAACCACATCTGCATTGCTATACAAGGATGCACGAACCCTGGGAGCTATGCTGGGGGTAATTTAACTACCAGTAGGGTCAGCCATACTGGACAGGTCACCATATTGCAGGAGCCAGACTAAATGGAATACCAACAAGAGCTAAGTCAGTCCTTTACCTCTTGGTGCTCTGGTCACGTGACTAACAGAGGCTGCAACTTTTCCCCAATAGCATTTATCCAATGATCCTTTGATGGTGCTAGATTTTTTGGGGGTGTTTCATGTTATGGACCTGGTCTAGTGCTGCTTGCCAAGGAGAACACGCAACAACATTATGTTATATGAATGTTTTATATTTTAAAAATGATTCTTTTGATAATTTGCAGAGGCAATTGAGAATCCGGTTGTGACGTGAGGGATCCCGCTTTAGCAAACCTATCATACTGCTCGTTTCCAGAAATATTCCAATAGCTGGTAATGCACTGAAGGGCAATGTCTTGTCTAGACTTTTTAAGTTAAATTAACTTCTTCCTACCGGAATTCGTGAGTGCCTTTTCATATATATATGTATATATATATATATATATATATATATATATATATATATATATATATATATATATATATATATATATATATATATATATATATATATATATATATATATATATATATATATATATATATATATATATATATATACATATATATATATATATATATATATATATATATATATATATATATATATATATATATATATATATATATATATATATATATATATATATATATATATATATATATATATATATATATATATATATATATATATATATATATATATATATATATATATATATATATATATATATATATATATATATATATATATATATATATATATATATATATATATATATATATATATATATATATATATATATATATGAATGAACAATACTATACACAATTTAAATCTTTTAGTGCTGTGAACAAACTTTGCTTTTGCCGTTAATTAAGACAGAGTTTAACGATAGTAAAAGTTTGCATATAATGTTAGCTAAGTATGCTATTTTGTAACTAACATTCTAACTGTATCAGAATCGCCTTCGCGAAACTGCACAATATTGTACTCTCAATGCAGCATTAACTATTCATGACTTCTAAATACCTCAAATGTAATCAAATGCATTGATATTTATCGGAGCACTCATGAATAATTAAAGAATTTCCGAATGGTACACGAAGCTGCTAATTACTAATGAGACTTCTAAAAGTAGTTTGCATGCTCCAGACCAATAAATCATGGATTTATATTCTTAACTTGGATAAAACTACACATTTATTGCAAAAAACAAGCATGCTCAATTACATTGATTATAAAATAAATGTAGAATGACGACTCACACTAGAAAAGGGAAAGAATATTTAATTCAATGCATGTTTCCAAAGAAACATAACAATAGTTCGTGACGGATGTTATCTGAGCTACGTTAGATAAGATTTTATATTTTGAAATCACCGTGGGTGAATTCAAACAATGAATTTTATGGTAAATGCATTGATAGAGATGGTACCAATTAGTTTAAAGATTAATTCCTGCAAGAACAACCAGTTGCCACGTAACTTAAGTTTGATCAAATGATAAAACTGAATTCTGATTTGACATTTTCTTCTCTCAAGCTTTTATATCAATTTTACCGAAATTCGATTAATCGAATATTCGAAATTCGATAAATTAAGATTCGACTAATGAAAGTGCTTAAGATATTAGTTGCAATCGTGCTTCTCCTTCTCATATTGTTGCAGACATGTGGGTCTGATCTAGCTGGAAATAGATCTCAAAAGGATTAGAAACAGCAACAACAAGCAATACAAATTATAGATTAAAATGGTTGATTCCTTCTAAAAAATGTGAAAAAATATAGAACGAAGCAAATGTCGATGATGTAAATATTAAAACGGATTTTAAGAGGATTAAAATACTGTATAAGCATTCAAAATGCACCAGTTCCATCACATGAAAAAGCAATCAATAATTTAATGTAAAAAACCTCTTTTGCAGAAATCAAAGTCAATAACACAAGACTTACGTAAGCCAGTCGACGTCACTAGCAGAAGAGTTATTTTCATAAGACATTCGCGGTTGAAGTTATTTTCGAATAATATTACTGACGTCATGCTTTATTAGATATCGGATAAGAATGTAGAAAAATGAAAAGGAAATATATTATCTTTTCCGAAATATTTTGATCTCACTTGATGCCGCCCATGCAAAGTCTGATGAGTAATAATATTATGTACACTTTTTGCATTAAGCATCAAATGTGCAATTTGATTTTATGATTCGGAGATTATTTTATCACTTTTGTTACAGAAAAGATGGCACATTTTTAATCTACTATTATACCTTTTGACATTTTGAAACTCGTTTTCTTTTTCAATACTCGAATTCTTTTGGTTTAATAGTTTCGTAATCTCAAAATTCAAAGGGGAAATTTGAGTTTATGCATTACATTAAGTTCGGAAATTGTTTATTAGTAATTATTTTGTATGCTTATCTTAACTATCATTTTTTTTAATGTATCGTCAATCGGATATATTTATTCATTGATGAGTAAGTAAGGTAAACAGTTTAGAATACACACAAAGTATATATTTCAAAATGGCTAGAGAACATATACATATTTATCAATATGATAAGTTATCAATTTATTTTTCCCACAGTTTTTGAGCATTGTTGACAAATATAAGCATGCTAAAGACGTCATTTAAATACACAATATTATTTGTCGTTTTCTAAGAAAAGTGATTACAGCGCCACTTTGAAACAAAAGGAAAAATCAATTCTCTGATCGAAGAAAATAATCATTTACAAAACAGCTAAAGAATCAATTTATGTGGAAATACGTAAAAATTATTATTTACTATAAAACACAATTGTTTTCCCCGTAAATAGGTAGAAAATATTTTTCCAGTGCTACAACACACATTATATATCCAAATAATATTAAAATAATTGTTTTTTTTTGTATTTAAAAATCAAATATATTTTTCTTTTTACATAAATATTTTTATTATTATAAAATGCTTAACTTTTCCACAAAAAAAACATTTAATTCCATATATTCAATTATTTTAATTTAGAAAGATGGTAATTTTATGTTATTTTCTTCAATTTTTCGTAGATATTAAATTACAAAATATTTATAGGTAGGTAATAGTCAATTTTTCCTTTTAAAATATACAGCTAGAATTCTTCAGAGCAATAATCACTGTAGAAAAATTTCATTCAACGTGAGTTGATAGCATTACAAAGAAAAATATCAAAAGTTCTGTTGTTTTACCACATAAATTTTGCAAAATTTATCATTCTTACATACATGTTTTTTTTAAAAAAATCAGAAGAATAGTTCCTTAAAAAAAGCTGGAGACAAGTATTTATATTCATCTTATTGACTGACTTAAATTATTTATATTTTGTTCTTAGATTGAAATAAGAAAAAGGTAATATTCTTTGATAAGGCTAATTTGTTTCTTTAATTTTTGTCGAGTACACATGTACTTTTAATATAATACCAATATTATTAAAATCTCATAATATAATTTATTAATTTCCGAGCAAAATATACAAAGAGAAATATAGTAATAATTTATGAAAACATTACCAAAAATAAAATTTTCCTTTTTTATGTAATTCGTTAAATTATATGGATTTATCGAAACGTGTTTATTTTTGATCATCTTCTGACGCAGATTTAAAGTTCACTACAGTTATCTTCAATATTATTAAAATGCTCTTGTAATGAGAAATTAGATACTCAAAACATTTTTTTTTCTTTACTTGGAAGTCTCTCACCAATTGAAACGCGATACACAGCTTTTCAATTACAATATAAGAAATACATGATAATTGGCTGTTTGGATATCGGTTTAGCTAAATAATTGAAGAAGGGGATTAATAAAAGGAAACTCTCTCTAATTCAAAAAGCTCCTAAGTTTTATTATCAAGCATAAGATAATGATTATGTAAACATATGAATAAAAGAAAGTAAATATATAAAACTGAAAAATTTCATTTATTATTATTCTATATCATTATTTTTCTATAACGGATTTTAGATCGCTTTTGTTATTCTAGTTTTCAAAAATCTGAAGTAAAAAATATCTGCTAAAAATAAAATTAATTTCGAATCAGATTTACCGTACGGTCAACCTTGACGCCTTTTTTTGGCTCCAAATTTGGCGAACATTTTTATTGGAAACCCGGCAAACTAATATTTTGGCAACCCTATTTGTCATTAATTTCTCATGAATATTTACCGATTTAAATTCATTAATATAAAATTTAATAAAGAAATTTTATGGATAATTTAGAATATCAACTTTATTATTTAACCATTGATGTTTAAAATCTATAAATCCGCGTTATTTGTTAATTTTGTAAAATTAGTTGACCATATTATTAGATACCAACAATGTATGAAATATTGCCACTATTTCAGCCTTTTTCCCCGATCGGAAATTCGTCTTACGGTCACACTTGGCGACTTTTTGAAAAATTCGCCAAGGGTGACCGTACGGTAATATTTTACCTTAAATTCAAATAAGCAATATTTGTCTTTTTAAAATGCGAATACACATTGCGTAACTGCTTCTCAACAATTTTATAAATTTGTAGCGGTGTTATGAATTTTGATAATTGTATATTTTAAATGTTTTCCTTTAAATTGAGTGTAAGAGATTTTACTTTTCTTTACAGATAAAGATAGGAAATTAAATTCTAGTAGTGTATAACGACATCAAAGAGTTTTAGATTAAAAAAAATAGTTGTTGCTATAATGCACATCAATTTCTAAAGAGTGTAGTAGAAATAACAAGCTAAATCAATCAACCTTAACACTAATGAATCATATTATCACCACAAAGCTTATCAGCAACATACAATTGTAATTAAATAACCTCGGTTTGCCATGAAGTGCATTTTATGCATTAAGAAGTAACTATTTCAAAAAGTTGATGAACAGAATCTGAAGTAAGAGATAACAGCGAAAATAAAAGACAAATACCATTTACACAACGCATACAACATTTCAGCAGAGACAATAAAGTTCTGATTTAAGTTTTCAAGACACAAATTAGTACTGAATAGAAGTGAGTTTGTCAAACTCGTTATTCCGGATTGAATAAATTCAACTTTATTATCTTGTGGATTCTCTGAATGAAAATTTATTATCTTGGGTTCAATGAATTGAAGACCCAGAAAAGAATCTCTGGTTCAGTGGATTTAACCAATGTCATTATAATCGCATATCTTTAAATTTGAATTTTTGTCAACGAATTTGTAATGCTATTTTCAAACTATTTCAATTGGTGTAATTTCAATACAGAACTGCTTCTGGATGCTTTGGATAAAGCTGTCTAATCTAAGTTTATTTTCTTTAATGTCGCAATATTTTCTCAAGTTTCTTACTAATTAGAGTTTAGAATTTGTTTAATATACATCTGTTCAAATTTATTACCTCAATATATTAAAATTATTATTACTGAAGATAAGGAATATATTATATACATTAGGGTTAGTAATTGATTATTTTCTTAAAGCATTTAATAACATTTTTTCCAAATCAGAATTGCGTGACTGGAAGTAATCAATTATTAAACTAATTCATTATCAAATAATTATTTTACAGGATGATTGAATTTAATTTTTTGGATTTGATAATAATTTTTGGTTCTTGTCTTTTGCATAATTGATCTTTAAAACCACTGATTAAATTAGGTATTTTTAAACATTGATTAAAAACCTATTTTCGAGAATTAATTCCCTTCATGATTAATCCAAGAGTTGTATAAATAAACTTTAAAAATGTTATGTGTGTCTATTTAAATATCTTGTAAAGCATTTAGTACGTTTAGAACATCATTTAAAATACTATGGAATTACTTTCAATTACTTGCAAATGTTTTCGTTGGTTTTATATAAAAACTTCATATTGTGTGTGTGAATACCTTTTAATCAATGCTCGATAATCTAAGGAAAGATTATTTAATTAAATTTGTGGCAGCACTACACAATAATTAAAGTTTGTAAGCCAGCAGTGGCAACATTTTGAATGTTAACGCGCCAACAATCTGAACGAGCAGCATTATGCTCGTTCGCGACATTTGCGATGTTTAAATGTTTTTCTATTCTTATTTTCGTATGTTAATAAAAATGTTGTTAAGATTTAACTAACTTGTCATAAATAACAAACGCGCAACCTCAAATTGTTATGCATTTGAATGCAAAATCTTTTATAAAAAGTATTTTAATCATTTTTACATGATAATATTATACGCAAATTTAAGCAATATCATATAATCCTCTTTTACCTGTGAATAATATTTGAAATAAAAAACAAAGAAGGCAACTTTTAAATCCAATAAAATTGAATAAGCACCAGTGCACCTGAAAATAAGGCTTAACAAAATTTTAGAAAACTAACTTTTTTTTAATAAAAATGAAATTTCTAAAAATATAAAGGGAAATTCCTAACCTAATTTGACAAAAATTGTAATTTTAGAATAATTGTATTTGTAACTCTAGAGTAAGAACAAACCAAGCAATATTAATTGCTTAGTTTATTCTTATTCTAGAATAAACCAAGCGATATTAATTACAAAAATATTGATTGGTTTGTTCTTATTCTAAAATGTTAAAACAAATAGGGATTGTTAAAAAAAGTTTCCAAACATGCGATTATAATGATTATTATGCTTATGGTTTGAGTTTGAGCTCATAGGTAAAATAATTTAGCTTTGAACAAATGTAACTTCTTTCCTAAAATTACGGTCCAAAAAAGGAATTACATTTAACTCAGACCAAATTATGTTATTTTATTCAGATTGTCGCAAATTATGGTATTTGCATTCATTCCAAAACAAACTGAATTACGAATGCATATCCATTTATGTATAAATTACAATCTATAGAGATTTTTAGCTAATCTATATAATATTTTAAATACTTATGCTTACAATTAGCACATTCATTTACATCTATTTTTCTTCGATATTGCTATTTTTGGGCAAAGTAATTTGGTCTCCAAATGACTAGAAAAACTATTACTTTTAAATTAAAAGAAAAATAAAATTATTTTCTTACTTTTAAAATTTAAAAAAATTTTTTATGCCAACATAAAAAATAGTTTAAAGATTAATATTAAAATAAACTATAAATGTAAAATAATTTAAAACCCAATTAGAGTTTTGATTTATTGACCCACAATGAATGAAAATGTCTTTTTCAAAGTCGCACATATTAATTAATAACTAAAAACTATATTACTAATATTAATAAATAATTGTATATAAATATATTAATCTTGTAAATAGCAACCAGAAGTATTTATAATGTATTTATGCAAACTATATTTTGATTTATATAGGGCTTAATTATATATTAACTAGAAATGATCTAACAAATTTTAATAAAGCTTATAATCCTGTTTATTTGATAAAAAAAATATTGAAATGATTCAAAGCACTCATAAGAAGGAAGGGAACTGCCATTATAAACTTCCTCAATCAAAATTACAAATCCTTAAATACATTTTTTATTTAAAAAAGTCAAATATCTGAAAATACATACAAAAATTCATCATTATTTTAAATAAATCATACATATTTTGAGAATTTATCATATTTATCGAAACGTTTTCTATAGAAAAAATTTATTGATATAATTTTATCTTATAAAAATTAAGTAACCCATACCATAACTCAACAAAACTATAAAAAAATTTTTAAAATAACATTATTCAATAAATTCACTTAACTGGTAAAACAAGAAGAATCACTTTCGATAGAAATTTTCAAATCATTTAATTTGTAGGATTTTTAAGTGAGCAAAAAGTCTCAGGGATATAGAATTCTAGACATAAATTTCTGAATACCATAATAATTATATGATAAAGGATATGTAATGAATAAAGAAGGTGGAATATAAGAACGTAAGAAAAGAAAAAGAAGATTAAAAGAGGTTTGATGAAATTGAGCTACGTAAAATATGCATTTGATCTTTAGGAATGACGAAATGTAATTCTGAAGTAAATAAAAATGTTTATATTTGGCGTAAATTTAACTCACGCATCAATATGTAAAGATATACATAAATAAGCTACTTAAAGTTATACTTTATTATGTTCGAAGATTTGCTTAAGCAAGCAAGAATAAATAAAAAAATGTGCATCTACCATAATATGTTGCACAATTAAATAATAGAGAAAATGTGAAATTACAATATATATATATATATATATATATATATATAAGAAGCTTGAAATGCCGATGTATTTATTTGGCTTACATATAGTATTTGGTGAGGTTCTTGCAGATTTGGATTTGTATTTGGATATGATTTTAATTTGATTAGTATAAATTAAATGTATTTTGGCAACGCTGGATTTAAACTTATATACATTTTAGATTAAATTTTACTTCTTTTTTTCTGGCTTGATATTTTGGTTTGAACTTCTGGTATGGTCTTCTTTGGGGTGTATTGGCTTCTTTAAGACTATGTCTTGGGCCATTGCAGAAAAGCCATAATATGTGCCAATGTATTTAACACCCCCTGACGAAGCTGGCCATGTTGGTACTTCATTCCATTTTATATCTTTCTTTAATATTTTCCTTGAAAAAATTTTCCAAATATTTTTCTTTGAAATTTTTCCAAGTATTTTCAATATATTGTTTTCCATTTAGTATTTTCAATGTATTATTCTCTATATTTCATTGTATTTTATAATATATATATATATATATATATATATATATATATATATATATATATATATATATATATATGTTGATAGTACATGGAAAAATCCCCGCGTAATATGAAAATTATTATAAGAATTATGTGTGATTTCAATATTTCAGCTCAAACCCTCAATATATTAAAGCTCGAGAAATGAGTGATAGGTTTATTGAAAAATTGTCAAAAGTTATTACAGAAACTGAACAAACATTTAAGTTATATAACTAGGATAATGTAAGACTGAACTTGAATGTAGAATAATCGAAAATTGAAATAAAAATAGATAGAAAACTTAAGACACAACTAAGCTAAAATTTCCTATAGAAGATTGATCAATTTTAAACGATACCAAAAATTGGTAATGTTATATATTTTAACAGTGAATGTTAATGTTATTACAAATTTCCCTAAACCAAAATCTGTGACAATGCAATGAAATTGTGGAATAAAAAAACACAAGGACTTAAATTTAACAATTAAAGCAAAAAGTATCAAAGAGAATTCTTGTGCCTTCTGTACAGATAATTACAAAAAAATTTAATTTATTTGAAAGAAATAAAAATATAAAATTAAAACAAATTATATTATAACATAAACAAATATTAATAGCAAACATTGTAAATAATTAATTAATATAATCTAAACAAAATCAAAATTAATTATTTAATAATTATTGATTAATGATTAAATTAGCTTTATCTTCTATGTACTTCAATTTTTAGAAATATATTTGTATAGATATAAGTTGTAAAATGAGTACAGTATTAGGAAGAATGTATTTTGATAAGGTGACAAATATCAATAATTCCAACGATATTTTTCATTTTATGGAAATGCGTTCACTAAGAAGCTAAAAAAAATTTTTTTTACTTCAGCGTTTTATCAAAATGTAATCATAGGAATGAAGCTAAAAAGTTTTAAAAATACTATTAGCTTGACAAAATCAAACTCTAAAACCTGAACAAAGCCTAGAAAAGAAACCAAAAAGAATTATGTAATTTCTTTTGATATAGTATTTAAATAAAATAAATATCTTCTTCTTCTTTCGTATCTCCTGGTCTGAATCAGACCAGGTCCATGACATCCCTCGCCTTGAAAGAATCGAGGACAGCTCCAGGGCTGTATTAGAGTTCACGCTTTGAAAATCTAATGCAGTTCAGTAGGTGTTCGGGACTGGCTTCGTTAGTATTGCACGAAGTGCAGGTGGGAAAGATTTGTTTGCCTTGGGAGAACCGTAGAGTCCGAAGATGGCCGGATCTGAGTCTGGGCAATGCAGTCTGATCACGTCTTTCACCGTCGAAACTCAAAGATCCCCCAGGATCAAAACCACAGTACCAAGGATGAAACATCGGAATTTTCGAAGATGAGTTGACAAGACCCCTACTTCTGGAGAAGATTTCTTGGAAAGTCAGCGGATCAGCAGAACCAAGAGGCAGCGATGATCCATCCTTAGCAAGGCCATCGGCGATACCGTTATATTTAAGATCAACATGTGATGGATTCCATTAAAAATAAATAATGGAGGACTCAGATAATGCTTTAAGCTTTTTGAAAACACAAATTTCCCTCTGATCCACAATGTTCCTCCAGTTTTCAAGGTACTGAATGACGCTACGACTGTCAACTAGAATCCAAATCTCGCCGTTTAACTGTTTGTTCAAGGAAAAGTCCAGAGCCATATTAATGGCTGTAAGTTCTGCACAAAAGACGAAACTGAAATGAGCATTGCGTTGTTTTAGAAAAAAATTCTTTAGTTTCAGTTTTAAGAAACACTCCGCTTTCAGTGTGGCCATCTTCATCCTTACTACCATCAGAATAAATTTGTAAGGCTTCAGAGGGGATATTATTGATGACCTCTAGTGCAGCTTGTTTTAAGAATTCAGGATGTTGAGAAGATTTATTTGTGTGTACCAGTAATTCTATATAGAAGAACACTCCTGGCAAAGAGTCAAGAGAGGAGGCTATAGGAATTAGAGAGTTAGCGGAAACAGAAGATTTTAAAACATCCAACTTCTCTGCTGGTCCAAGGGGACTATGCTTTTTCAGACTTTGGTCATTCTTCCGGCCACACAGGAAGTTAGTGGTTCGATGTTGGTCACGGTAGCTATAAAGTTTACTGAAGTACTTCATCAGATTTAGGATACATTATTCCTGCAACGGCTGTAAGTTTGCCTCATTAAGAACAATTTTTGTTGGTGTCCACCTACGGAGCCCTGTAATGATGCGTGCCGCACTGAGCTGTACTCTCTCAAGTTTTTGAGATTGGTAACTGATGCAACATCGTATACTTGAAAGCCATATTCAAAGACTGGGCGAATCAAAGAAATGTATGTTGTTCTTAGTGTTCTGGCGTCTGCACCCCAGTCGCACCCAGAAATATAATTCATAATATTAAGTCGCTTCTTGGCTCGGATCACAAGTGAGTCGATATGTTTGTTGCATGAGACCTCAGGATTGAGAGTGAAGCCAAGATACTTGGGATTTCTTTTACAAATTAAAGGTTGAGAGTTCATAATAATCTTAGGTCTATATTTAAACAGTTTCCTATTTGTCGTAAAGAATCCTGTATTAGATTTATCAGGATTGAAGTGAAGTTTATGATCACTACCAAAATCCAGTATACACCGAATAGAATGATTTAAACTTGTCTCCATGACATCAACGTTAGAGCTACTACACCAAAGAACATAAAATAAATATAAGAAAGATAAGTGAAAGTACTACACCTTTATTCAAATATATGAACTATTGACAGCAAATTGTTAGAAAAAATGCATATTAAGTAAATCATTTTTAAAAATTAAAATGTTAAATCAAAACAGTTGAATGTTAAATATCGTTTGGTTTGCAAATTGTTAGAAAACAATTCACATCAAGTAAATTACTTTTTAAAAATTAAATTGCTAAATCAAAACAGTTGAATGTTAAATATCGCTTGGTTTGCAAATTGTTAGAAAACAATGCACATTAAGTAAATTATTTTAAAAAATTAAATTGCTAAATCAAAACAGTTGAATGTTAAATATCGTTTGGTTTGCAAATTGTTAGAAGACAATGCACATAAAGTAAATTATTTTTAAAAATTAAAATTCTAAATCAAAACAGTTGAATGTTAAATATCGTTTGGTTCGCAAATTGTTAGAAAGCAATGCATACTAAGTAAATTATTTTTAAAAATAAAGATGTTAAATCAAAACAGTTGAATGTTAAATATCGTTTGGTTTGCAAATTGTTAGAAAACAATGCACATAAAGTAAATTATTTTTAAAAATTAAATTGCTAAATCAAAACAGTTGAATGTTAAATATCGTTTGGTTCGCAACTTGTTAGAAAACAATGCATACTAAGTAAATTATTTTTAAAAATTAAGATGTTAAATCAAAACAGTCGAATGTTAAATATCATTTGGTTTGCAAATTGTTAGAAAACAATGCATACTAAGTAAATTATTTTTAAAAATTAAGATGTTTAAACAAAACAGTTGAATGTTAAATATCGTTTGATTTGCTTAACGTTTGGCTATTTTGCTTGTTTCACCGTATATATCACCGTTTCCATTTTACATCATTAAATCATTCAAATAAATTCTTAAAGAATTATAAAAAATATTAGAATGTTTCTATTGACAAATCGTATTCTTCTCTACATTTCAAAATGTATCTAAGAAAGTGCATTCCATGTCATGGCGAATGATTAATGATAGGTATGTGTTAAAGAGTTTTGGGGACGTTCATAATTATTTCAGATAAATTTAACTTATCATCTGCATAAACTGAAGGCAACAAGAGAAACAAAGGGAGGGATTCCTAATTCCTTAATGCTCAGTGAACAAATGACTTGCTTATTCATATGGATGAGCCCAACCCAACATGGAAGCATTCCTCAAATGAAAGCATCAATTCATCTGTCATGTCTTGAAATATTTAGAATCAAACTTAAATTATTTCATTGAATGAGAAGCTTATATTATGTTCATCATTTGTAAAATAAAATGGATCTCCGGCTTCTTAATGCATCATTGAAATCGACCAAAGTAAATTCGAAGTAATCATAACTTTGAATTTACTTTGGTAGATTTCATATATTCTTAGAAATTATATTTAAATGTATGACTAAACTGTTAAATTTTATTTTTAGAATAGGTATGCATTTAGAATAAACTCGTAAGGTGATAGAAAAAATAATTGGGACTCATGAATGACAGGAAAATTCGAATATTAATATACAATGAGAGAGAGAAAACAGAGAAATTTTCTTTGTAAAACTATACATATAGTTTATTTTATTAAGTAGATGTTTCAATGAATACCATATTTATTATCTGAGTAATGAAAGCGTGATATTATGATATAATATTATGATTATAATGATCTATGTGATATTACGATTATAATTGTGAAATAATATTGTTGTTACTTATCACACTTGAACAAGCCAAGCTTGCTATGCCCTTGACTCTGCGAATTTAAGTCAGTAGGGTGCGTCATTCATTTAACCAGAGCACCACGAAGGTGAAAGTACGACTTTGCTCTAAGACTCTTCCGATAGATTGCAGCACCAGAGATTCCCTTAGTTTTGATATTGATCTGAAGCGGGAGGAAATTTTCTCCAGACCATCACACCCATGGTAACTGCTCAATGACCGATAACAGGACCTTCGATTCCACAGATTTAACGAGCACGTATACCGCATGCACTCGGTGGATCTTTGGCGGCATTAGGAATCGAACCTCGCTCATCCGGATGGAAGGCCGATGCCCTAATCATTAGGCTACTACGGCCCCACTGTGAAATAAACAAAGATATATAATAAGTAACAATGAATGTTAACTAACCAGGAAAGAAAATATCTTCATCGAGAATTCTAGGGCAATAGGACTAAGAAAACCAGATGTTACAATCACTCATTAAAAATTGTCATGGCTATTTAATAACTGTTGATTCACTGCTATTCTTTCGTAAGAACTGCCATATTAACATATTCTAAAAGCGCACTTTAATCCCAAACTATGTCTTATATATTTTTAGAATATACACCCTTGCTTAAGGTCTCTGTATTTTTTTTAATATGCATTTTTAAGGTATGGTTTGCATTTTTAAATATTCATAAGGACTATGTTTAAAAAGAGTGTTTGAATGATATAAATTTCGAACAGTACAACATAAAATGAAATGCTTTGAGAATATAAGCAATTAATACTAACTATATTTCTGAAAATTCTTTAGAATAAACGTAGTTATTAACTAATTGATTCGTGTTCGCTTCTCTTATTATTTCTCTGTAATAATTCATAAATAAATAAAAGCAAACAAAAAATACTTCTATTACCTGCAAACATTTATAACAAAGCTAAAATCTAATTTTATAACTATTGTAATTTTAAACATTATAAAATTATTCTTTAAGCTTAGATTTGTGTCCATTCTAGTGAGTGGTAAGTAAATAAGTCGCTCTCTATCGCGGAGAGTAATGGATTTGAATCTTATGACCATCGGATAGTAATGAACATGGTCCGCAGTACTAATGCTGTCTCTTGAATACTGAATGTGTGTAGGGAATAATACCCTTCCATTATAGTGTGCTGTAGATTTTGGAAAAGAGAATACTAGATCAAATGAGTACCTTCTCACCTGTCTATAAGTGAAAATGGCGAACCCCACTCGCTAAGATGCGTCTTGGGATCTATATTTCAGACATATCATATTAATATAATGTTTCGCTCAAATGTGACGTAAATACACAAATATAAATCTATCGTGCGCCGATATTTTGTGAAAAAACGGGATTGTTTTTCCTGTTTACAATAAAGGAAAACAAAATATAGCATTTTTGCTACTTACTTTATATGGTTTTGTATGATAATCTTTTATTAAATCATTCTGATGGTTGCTTTCCAGAAGAGTTTATTTTTCTATCGATCAAGAAATATTTCTGCAGAAACTTCTTTCCTTTAAACTTTTTTTTAAAAGTATAAAATTAATTTTGCATACACATATTTCTAGACTTAAAGGTGAAAAATAAGTGATTTTTTTAAAAGTAAGTTACTCTATCAATATGAAAAATTGTTCTAAGGGAAATGAAATTTTTATATTGTTTATTTCCTTAATAAACTACATTCCCAATTTTCCCCAAGCATTTCTAAGCAGCTATTGAGTTTCAGTTGATTTTTTTATATTGTCTATATTTTTAAATTTACCTAAAATTTAATTGCTTGAAAAATTTAAAAAAAATTTAATGCTTTATAAAACGTATATTAAACATTTGAAATGTATATGCTAAAATTTAAAATTCTATATTATTAAAAATATTTAAGCACTATTTTTATGAAATAAAAGTGATTTAGTGTTTTGCGTGTCATAAAAGTGTAAAAAGTTCAAACCGTAAATGTTTCTGATAATCAAAGTAATTCACTTATAAAAATATGATATAAGATTATTAGCGCACTCCTAAATTCAAATAAAAGTTATCAGCTACTATAATAAAACATTTAATGATAAAAAATTATAATTGCATCTAGTTTAACCATCTTCAATATATTTAGAAAGGTATGGCAATGTTAATGAAATATGGTTATAGGGCATCTGAGTTCGAAACTAATTCTCTTAAAATTTGACGTTCAATATAAAACTACAATTCTTTATGAAAATATTTAGATTGATTGGAATATTTTTCTTAGTTCTAATAAAAGAGAAGTTTCAATAAATATATTTTCACATTTTTTATTTATCAATTAATTTCTATAAGCTATTGAGCCGCCCAACTTGTCTAGTGGTCAGCGTGCCTGACTGCGGATAAGGAGGTCCTGGGTTCGAATCCCGGTTCGGGCATGGATGTACTTTCTCTCTCTATCTATCCTGTCTTTGTCCTTTCCTTGAATGAATGAGGTGTGAATGGTTGCCTACCCTATAAATGGGTACCTATGGCATGTGTGTAGAGCAAAGTCGTACTTTCACCTTCATGGTGCTCGGATTAAATCGAAAGACGCTCCCAATTGACTTAGATTCGCATAGCATAGCGAGCTTGGCTTGTCCAAGTGTCATTAGTAACAACAACAATAAGCTATTGAAATTCTGAAAATTCTACATTTCTCATAAAAATGATGTAAAAAGCAATAGTTTGGAGAGTAAAGACATTCATTTCGTGATCAGAATGTAATAGGTTCGATACTGATGCAGGCAAGGATAACCAAGCAGAGAAGTCTGTATTATTATGAAGGAAGACTTAATGATTTTTTCTGATGGGTTGAGAAGGTTAACGGACAGAGTGTGATATTATATACATATATATCCACAAATGCATCAATCCTTTTTAATAGAATTAACGAATTGTATACCACTTAACAGCGTAAATAACAGATATAATTAATGATGAAGGACAAAAATCTTGATTAAACTTGAAACACATTGAAAAATATTTAACCACGATGTTAAATTCTTTTTGTCATTCAGAGAACATAACTAACCCGCTTAGCATGTTATTTCTTTTTTGAAATATCGAAATCATAAAATTGTACGACATCCTCCTTCGCTGTTGAGACGGACGTCAGTCATTGTGGGAGGCTTCTTCGAGATTTCTTCCCTGGCTAAAACAAAATTTAATAAGCTTTTGAAAACTCCTCCCAACCATTCTTGGTATTTTGCAAAATATCAGGGGAATCTTTCCAACTTAGATTGATATTCCTACGAAACTGCTTTTTCATGCTTCTTGAGTGGTCACACAAGATCCCTCATTTTTAAGCAAGGTCAAAAAATATACCCGGTGTACCACTGGTACACAGCTGACATGGCCCTCCACCATTTATATTTTGGTGTGTCTAAATTTTAGCAAAGATGAGGTGCTGAAGGACCCCTCGTTTTTTTTTTTTTTTTAGACTTCTTGGACATTTTCAGATTTATAGGGATTGTCTAGCTCCGCTAGATGGTCCCGAGATTTACAACTATATAAAATTGTAAAAGGTAAAATTAATAAACGATTTATTTTTGTCAAAATAAATCGCAAATTTTTTGGATAAAAAACTTATTTCAAATCTAACTTAAATGGGGTGCTAATTCGTAAGTCATATAATTTATTGCAAAATTGGATGGTAAGTACACATAGCTTAAAGATATGACGATGTTTATTTTTGATAGTTTGTAAAAATTGAGGGTGAGCTTCAGCCACGTGCTGTAAAAAAAAAGAAGCCCAGAAATTCTCCATACATAAACCCCCTCAAATTTGCATACGAGAAGGATAATTAAACGTCAATTTAGAGTCATTTAACAGAATCTAGACTTGAACATCAACCTTGGAGAACTCCCAGCGACAATCATTCCAAATCTCAACCAAGTGGTACAGCATCATAAGATGGCGATACATTTTCTCTTTGGTAATCAATTACCATCTAGTATGCAAGAATATTACCGCCTAATCTTCTGATTTCTTGCTATTGCATTCATACCATACTTTTTGCTATTGCATTCATACCATACTTTTTGCTATTGCATTCATACCATACTTTTTGCTATTGCATTCATACCATACTTATTGCTATTGCTTTCATACCATACTTTTTGCTATTGCATTCTTACCATACTTATTGCTATTGCCTTCATACCATTCTTATTGCTATTGCAATCATGCCATACTTTTTGCTATTGCATTCATACTATACTTATTGCTATTGCCTTCATACCATTCGTATTGCTATTGCATTCATACCATACTTTTTGCTATTGCATTCATACCATACTTATTGCTATTGCATTCATACCATTCTTTTTGCTATTGCATTCATACCATACTTATTGCTATTGCATTCATACTATACTTTTTGCTATTGCATTCATACCATACTTATTGCTATTGCTTTCATACCATACTTTTTGCTATTGCATTCCTACCATACTTTTTGCTATTGCATTCATACCATACTTATTGCTATTGCAATCATGCCATACTTTTTGCTATTGCATTCATACTATACTTATTGCTATTGCCTTCATACCATTCGTATTGCTATTGCATTCATACCATACTTTTTGCTATTGCATTCATACCATACTTATTGCTATTGCATTCATACCATTCTTTTTGCTATTGCATTCATACCATACTTATTGCTATTGCATTCATACCTCTTCAGAATACAAAGAATAGTTAGATATTTTCATTTTCCAGTGGATCCCAACTTACTGCGGAATTTCTGGGCACGAGGCTGCCGACTTTTTGACCAAAAAGGGTGCAAGGGTTTTCCAGAGACCTTTGAAAAGCCTCTCTTTTCATTCACTGAAATTCCTGATAAAGCGAAGATATGCCTCCAAGATAAAGCAAAAAGCATTGCTGACTGTGCTAGTAAGCTATGGACTTCGCTGGTCAAAGATGCACAGTCCATCCCTGATTTCCCAAGAAGCTCAGCTGCGGCTCTCTTCCGCCTTGCTTCGGGCCATGACTGCTTTCCCGCATATTTCTATAGGTTTGGACTTCGTGACTCTCCCTTATATAGTCTGGGCAGACAACATCAAATTTCTGATGCTACTCATCTCTAATCGTGCTCTGTACTTGCGTTTTTAAACTATAGAATTCAGAATTATTGGAAGACTAGAGAAATAATGGCGTAATAGCTAAATATTAGGGCATCTGTAATAAATAAATAAATTTATATTTTCCTCATTTAACTTGTGTTATGGAAACATTATTATTCAACCTTATATGCTGTACTTGAAATTTCATTGTTGACGATGATTTACTTTCTATATCAAAACACACAGCTTGCCACACTTTCAATTTTGTATATATATATATATATATATATATATATATATATATATATATATATATATATATATATATATATATATATATATATATATATATATATATATATATATATATATATATGTATATAGTTGGTTGAAACAAACAAAAACATTTTAGGACATTGGTTAAAAAATGTCGACTCGCATCTTAAGACGTGAGCATATATGTAAATACATA
Organism: Latrodectus hesperus; assembly: GCA_037975125.1. Lineage (NCBI taxonomy): Eukaryota > Metazoa > Arthropoda > Arachnida > Araneae > Theridiidae > Latrodectus > Latrodectus hesperus. The sequence goes on from CM075861.1 coordinate 34,566,326, forward strand.
TACATGAATAATTGTTCATGATTTTAATAACTGTGGTTATTAAAATTAACGAAGCACCTGTGAATAATAAGTAACATTTTAGAAATAATTAAAAATATAATAATAACTAACAGTTTTCTTTTACAAATAGAACTGATAGTATGAGGCAGTTTTTAGGAAACGGCCAAGCATATCATGCGAGGCTCTTGCCCTCCCTAGATTAATTTCTTTAGGCATCATCCATACTAGAGAGTTATACCTAGACTCCTTTAAAGGGTTATCGGACTTTATTAATAAAGTGGGTGACCCGAGCAACTGGAACTAGGAAACATTGGGTTTGGAGTTAATAGTACAAGATGGTGATAAAAGCAGAGGTGCCCAACTACATACAAACCCAACTCTAAGAAGAAGAAGATGAGGCAATTTTACTAAAGTTCCAAAAGCCCTGAATATATTTTAAAAAAATAAAATATCAATCATCTGAAATTCCTCTAAAAGGCCAAATTTTATGAGTCCGTCAAGTTTGAACAAGGAGGACTGAAGCATTGCAACTTTTAGAAGTTTCTAGAGGTACAGAGTTCAAAGTTATAATGGCATAAGCAAACAGTGGTAGGACAACTTCGGTAAAGAAAAGTAGCAGACTGAAAGAGAACCTTAGTGAAATAAACTAAAGGGTATCGAAACAGTATATTTAAAAAGGATCAACGGCAGCAAAAGTGACCACATATCTCTATCCTCATCTGGATTCTTCAATATCAATAATTACAATTAGAAAACACCTTCTTAAATAGAACATTAGCATAAATAGATAAGAAATAATTCCCAACCTTCTTGTCCCAGATATTAATTCCAAAGTGTCCACAGCAGTGTCACATTCACAAAACTTGGTTGATTGATAAAAGGAAAAAAATATATTGCTGACGAATCATCTTTCACACATTTCCCATTAACAGGTTGGGTGCAGATTTGTAAGACACTTGTGTAAGCGTATGATCGTGATTGTTTTTTCCCTACTCTCAAACATGAAGATGGATCTATCGGAATATGTCACTGAACCAATCATCCCAATGAAAACAAGAATTACTGGGGAGAAGTATAGAGAAATTTCAGCTTACCAGATCCATTCTTGTAGATGCAGGAGATGGAATTTTTCAGGATGATAATTCATCTATCCATGCTGCAAGACTTATCTAATCAGGGTTGGATATACACGAGGCTGAATTTAAACCTCTACCTTGACCCACAGAGTCTTCCGATTTTAATATAATCGAACCGTTCAGGTGCATTTTAGAGTTTTTAATACGAGATATATTCCACCTACATCTCTTCTAGAACATTTACAATATCTTTATAAGATATGGTACAATAAAGACTATTCAGCACTTATATGAACTGATGAGACCAAACTTGTCTAGTGGTCAGCGTGCCTGACTGTGGATAAGGAGGTCCTGTGTTCGAATCCCTATCGGGCATGGATGTACTTTCTCTCGCTATCTATCCTGTCTTTGTCCTTTCCTTGTATGAATGAGGTGTGAATGGTTGCCTACCCTATAAACGAGTCCCTATGGCTTGTGTGTAGAGCAAAGTCATACTTTCACCTTCATGGTGCTCTGATTAAAACGAAAGATGCCCCCAATTGACTTAAATTCGCATAGCCAAGGCATAGCGAGCTTGGCTTGTCCAAGTGTCATTAGTAACAACAACAATAACATGAACTTATTCCTAAGCAAATCTGTGCGGTTTTAAATGCTAAATATGATCTGACACCGTTCTAATAAGCAATTCACTATAAATCTAAGATGTTTTCATAACTTTGATAACCACCAGTATATATGTGTGTCATCACAGTATCGAACCTGATAAAATAAAACTAACTAGTTCAAGAACGATATCTATTAACAGTTCAAATGATTTTGAAACTTGTACTAGAAAAAGCAAACACAAATTATTTTTCATGTAACATTACTGAAAATCGCCAAATCTTTCAAGATAAGTAAATATGTATCAATTTTGTGTCTACATGATACGTGATATTTTCCATGAAATTCTAGAGGCTAGAAAAAACTGTAAAAAATGCATCTAATTACTTGTAAATAGTTACACTAAATAATACAGATATAAATTGATATTATCAAAGTTCTACATAAAATGAAGAATTTTTAACTTACATTTTCAAATTTTGAATCTATGGAATTAGAATACAGCTGAAATTTATGGACCACAAAATATTTTTCATATCACTTTTGATTTTCTTTAATAATCTTAACTTGTCACTTCTGCCTGTGAAAGATTCTTGTGATTTATTTTTATAACTAGGTACATTCCTCTTTTTTTCTTTTTTTGTAGGAGCGAAATTTAATCTTACTTTGAGTAATGCGCCTACTCCTTAGTTAAAGATAAAAACATAGAGTGCTGACAGATATCCCAATAAAAAATATGAATGTATTACTTTTTCTTTAAAATTTTTCAAAATTTACTTAAATAATGATATTTTACTTTAGTTATATTATTTTTATATTAATTTTGCTTTATGTTATAAATGCAACGTAAGAAAATTTTAGTGTCTTATTGCTTCCAGATAATTTTGCAAAAAATTTACTCAAATATTCTTCTATATTTTTTCATTAATGCAAATTAAATGTATTAATAATACAGTCTCTGTTATTTTACAAGAAAGAATTAATTAAATTTACGAGAAATTGTATGCCTGACTGCGGATAGGGAGATCCTGGGTTCGAATCGCGGTTCAAGCATGGATGTTCTTTCTCTTTCTATCTATCCTGTCTTTGTCCTTTCATTGTATGAATGGATTGTGAATGGTTGCTTACCCTATAAACGTATACCTATGGCATGTGTGTACTGAGGAAATCGGACTCCACATCAAAATATGGTGTAGTTGGAAAAGTGGAGAAGCGCATCTCATAATGCCAGCCTAGTTGGCACACGACAACAACAACACAAGAAATTGTATAAATTTTCTTCCGTGAGTTTGTTAATACATATTTTCTAAAATATTATTCGAAAGATAAAGAAAAGCAATGTATTGTTTAATTTTCCCTTTAGAAGCTAGTTAAAACAACACTCTTTATCAATAAAAAGAAGGTGAATGCAATATTCTATTAAAGGATGGGCACATTTATATCTGATTTATACAGGCCCGCGACCACTGACACTAAGGTGCAGCTCGAAAACCAATAGTACCTTACTTGCGGCAGCTTTATATAAATATGGATACATAGGAAATTATTTAATTGTTACCTTTTCAAGAAATAAATAATAATTTAGGAACGCCTACGGAAGGAATGCAGAATATTCATCTTAAACACAGGAATCCAAACCTATGTTGATAAATTGTCTACATGGAAATTGTCTATAAACCAATTAAAACTTATCTGATAACCCATCTTATTCTTTCATTAAAGTAACGATTTGTGCGACAGTAAATCACAAATTTAATGATTTGTGCTCATCTCTTACGAAAAAAGAAACTACTGTTTTATTTAATCTAATAAATGTGCACTTTCTTTAAAGGGAAAAATACAATAAAAAATATACATGGCTAACTTAATCTGCATAGGGAAGAATGGATGCTGTAGGGAGAAAAGGGAAAAGATGCTTTCGTCTCTAAGCAAGTTGCGAAGGAAAGCATACTTTTACCTTTTTTGTGTAGGGAAAAAAGCCGTTCCCTGCCGTTGACTTCTTACTGCATAGCGAATTCAAAAAATGAAGATTACCAGTGGAAAAAGGGAAGTTTCTTGTATGGTGCCCGGGGCTACAAAACAAAACAGGTCCGCTTCTTATTCGGAGCTTAACTTAAAGCTAGACTCTTTTCATGTGGGCTGTCGAAAGAGGCTTTAAAGGGAAAAAAATAAATCTCTTCCAGCGAAAAGATGGGAAATGTTTATTCTTATCTCCCTCCTCAGAAGCAGTTTAAAAAAACTTCGCCATTTTTCCCTTAAAATTTAGAAAATTTTTCATTTTAGGGATTCAGATTTATATGTAGAGAAGAAAATGCCTCATGTAGGCATTTTAATATCGCTACCACTCTGTGGGAAGATTTTTTTTTTTTTTTTTTTTTTTGCTCTTTGGATATACTTATGTCTGTATAAAAAGTTTGCTACAATGGTTTCTACCTTAAGCAAAAAATTTGAGATCAGCTGAATCACTGTAAAATAACTCCTTATAACTAATTTTTGACTGTCTCATTAATTATCCGTAAATGCATTGTTATTTCAAACGTTTAAACATTCTTACAATCGATGCAGAAATATTTCAGATGAGGACGAAATAAAAAGAGCAACTTGTTTTTCTCGGAAAGGGCTCGCTTCTGTGTACAGTTTGGCAAGAAGGTTTGTCAGCTGTTATTCGGAAAAATTTGTCCAAATTACGTTAAGTGTGACGATGATAGAATAATAGTGATGGTGTCTGTGCTGTTGCTTATCCCTTCTGGTTGACAACAACATCAAACCAGGTCCATGAGCCCGAACACCTTCAAACAATGGAGCACATCCTCAGGGCTCGAGAATAACTTGCATTTATTTAAACTGATGCAGATCAAAATGTCGCAGAAACAACTTGACTCGCATTGCATTTTGGACACAAGGGATGGACATCAGATTCCCAAAGTGGTCCAGGTGGACCCCCAGGGGTCCATTGGAGACCACACGGGGGTCCACGTAGACGTGAAATGAAAACAGTGGTTCACAAGTTGTAAGTGGGGGTCCACGAAAAATTTTCTGGTTTTCAGAATAAAGAACAAAAATTTTGCTTCAATTTACTAATCAACGTACGCAGGTAGCATCATTCACTAGGTAGGTACTCAAAAATATTCGAGACTCAAATTCAAACACGGAATTGAATAGAACAATAGATAATAGTACAAGTGTACACCACGTGTCGAGACTTGCAAAGTGCCACCCGTGTGCTCGTTCGTCCGGGATGCTTGTTTAGACCTGCAAAGGGATGAAATGCGACTCCAAGAACAAAACGTTACTCATTTGTTTCCAGGATTTTAAACATAAAAGTGTGACTGTGAGTGAATCGATGTCAGTGTTTGCAGTGCCGGAAAAAATAAGTATCTGCCTATTTGTTATGCATATTTTTAGTGTATATTGTAATTTATCAATCATATTATATTTGTTTCACTACTTGAGTGTAGTAAGTAGTTATGTAGTAAAAATTATAAATACTAGACATTATTCTAAACTTCTATAGAAAGATCAAAAAGCCAGGGAGGATTAAACTTTAGGTACCTAGGTACTTTTTTGTTTAAGTAGTTTTTGTTAGCACCTAGGTACTTTTTGTTAGCAGCAGGGGGTCTACCGAAAATAGTAAAACTTTGAAAGTGGTCCACGAGAAAAAAAGTTTGGGAACCCACGGGATAGACTTTGTGGCCATTCACATGACGTTGTACTCAAGTTTTGGTGATGATCTCCATAACATGCAGAAGGAAGCATCTCAGAAATAAGGAGAAGAGGTCATTATTGTGATACGTTGCGCTGCAACAACCTGGGATAAATTCCTTCTCATAGATGTCATTAAGTCATATTGTACTCAATTAGTGGTCAATTTCCATTTTGGCGAAGGAATCCTTCAAATATTGACCTTCAAAAATTGATTAGTTGTTAATCAAAAAGAATGCTTTGTCAATCTAAGAAAAGTCACTCGTTATTCCAAGTAGCAATTAGAAACTTCGTAATTACAAGAGCAGGAAATAAAAACCCAGTCTCTCATTAATAACCTCTGAGAATATATGACTGAAGCCCTGTGGCTTAGTGGCAGCGTTTCACGATCCCATGACACAGGTCCTAGGTTCGATCCTCGGGCTGGGCAAGGTTGACTCAGCCTTTCATCCCTTCAGTGGGTCGATTAACTGAGTACCAAGCATGCTTGGGAACTAAACACTGGGGGTCTTACGTTAGGCTGACCACCTAACTGAGAGATATGCTTCGCACCCCAGGGCCCTCGGTCATGAAAACAGTTATGGGCACTGTAGACCTTGGCCCACATGGGCTGTCGTGCCATGGAGTTTAGTTTAGTTTAGAATTTATGACTTGTTGATATCCGTTACTGCTTTCGGTAGGGAAGAACCATACCCTTAACTAAAATTCACCTTTATTGAGAAATTAAATTTTTACTTGTTTTTTTTAATATAAATCAATTACACACTTTTGTTCTTCTTGGAAGAGAGCCCTCGTGCTCGTGAATTGTATGCGGAAAACCGTCCTGGTGCAGTTTTGGTTGAGGTTGGCAACAGGCGCGATCAGACAACTCTCGCGTGATTTCGAAGTGGACACTCTCGTATACAACGTCATGTGACGTGCCACAAAGTTTATACCCTGTATGGAAAATGCAATACGATTCAAGCAGATCCTGCCCACATTTTGGTCTGCATTACTTTTATTAAATGCCAGAAATTCTCGAGCCCTGAGGCTGTGTTCCATTGTTTGAAGGTGGTCGGGCTCATGGTCCTGGTTTGATGTTGCTGTCAACCAGAAAAGATAAGCCTCAACACAACAACACACACTTTTGTTCATCAACAAATATCGTCAATGAAATTTAACTATTTTTTGTTCGTTGCTTCTTTTATCTTTTTGACACTTATCATTCGCGTAAATCAGCTCCAAAATTTTTTCTGGCGCAGCATGTCCATTTTTGGACCTTGCGCCATAAAACCCAACCAACCAACCAACCAAAATTTTTTCTTATCAGTAATTCATGCTAAAAATCTTAAAATTTCCTGTTTTAAACAATGTACATTCAAAAGTCAATTTGATTAATATATAATATAAAAAAACATGTTTTTTTTGTACTTTTATTCAAAAATCGAAAACTCTGAGTTAATATGCTCTGTTCTTAACGCCTATCATCTAACTGTAATGAGATTTATTTTATGCATGTTAATGTGTGACCTATTATATATGCGCAAATGCATTAAAAATTTCTTATTTTATTCAATCATATTAAATAACTTTTTTAAAAAACCATCTTAAAATTATTTATAAATGCTCATAATATTATATATGAAAAATTGCTATAAATATTCATTGATTATATATTTTTATTGTCATTTTGACTATCGGAAAACAAATAATTAAAAGATAATTGGTAGTTTTTACCAGCATCAATTTATTATTGATAAATATTATCCTTAAATCACTCACAATTTTAAAAGTATATTTTTTGTTCAATAATAAAAAAGCTATTTATTTTTTAAAATTGCAACCCAAACATTTTTAGTGCTGAGTTGTTCATTTTATGCAAAGATGTAATTCTGCGTTATAATTATTGCAAGATTACTTTTATTTATTGCAAGATTTCAGCAAAATGTCTGATTAGATTGAAAATTAGCTTGGCTTGAACATTTAAGATGGGTAAAAAAGTTCCTTTTTCAGTGTGGAAAAGTTTTATTTATATATTTTTTATCTTATAAAAAAATCTAAGATATCGTGCCAAAAAATGCTTACTCTGATTTTTTAAAAAATTTTATTATTTAATTGTAATTATTACTATTTTAATTGCATTGTTATAAATAAATAAAGTTTAAGAACGCCCAATTTTGATAAAAGAAAATCATATTAAAAATAATTAAAAAATATTTCTTTTCACAAACATCAAAAATATTAAATGTTTTACTATAATGACAAAAAGATTATCTGACACCAAAAAAAAAGGATGATTCAATAACATCTGTAACAATGAACTCATACAGGGGTTACACAATGAAGTTAATTGTTCTACTATTAACATGAATTACTTTATTACCCGAAATGTTAAAAAAATGTTCAGCAAAATAAATTATTTAAAACAACCATAGCGATTGTTACACATGAAATTTAAAATTGAAAGAGTTGCACATGATGATTATCATCCATAACTTATATGAAAAAAATAAAGGTTAAATCAATGAAGTAATGGATAACAAATGGTAGGTGCATGTTTTGCAATATCCAAAATTTTGCGCGATGATTTGTTCTCTTTTATTTACAATTTAGACACAAAGGACAAATGTTATTTTTAAATTATGTGTAAAAATAATTATTAAAAGCAACGGAAGGTGCTTTTAATAACTTACTTTATTGTTGAGAAAATTGAGTATCTATTGGTATTATCTCAGTTTGTATCCTAAATTCCAAATGATACAATTCTTTATTTTCTTCTCAATATTTGCATACACGAATAATAATTATCCTTAAATTAAATGTGAAAATTAATAATTAAAGAAACAAAGTATTTTCTTTGCTTGTTTCAGAAAGCCGGATACTAATAATTTTGCATCCCAAATTTCGATTTCTGTTTTTGCTTTTATTCCCTTCTTTTTGCCTAAAAGCTATATTTTGTTCTAAAGGCATGATTATCTTTTTTCTTTTGTTTATTTTTACTTAGTTAAAAAAAGTGTTTTGTAGCAATAAATTTATTAAATGTTTTCATATCTAACATCTTTCAACGTCATTAACAAAAGCTTTCTTTGAATCATGAAATTGAATCTAAATTTCCAGGTTTTATTTGTGTTTTTTTTCCAATGGCGGGCACATGAGGGTTGAACCCTATGCCACAACAAGGCCAGAAACTGCTACTCATTTGTCGTTACCCAGCGGGCACCTGTGAACCAAGTCAGGGAGGCGAGTAGCGTTACCCGCGCCATACCAACACAAACCCGTTTATAGAGCGAGCCACATTCATACAACTTCACAGAAGAAAGGGCAGAGAGAACAGAGAAAGAAAGTAACATCCATGCCCGAACCGGGATTCGAACCCAGAGCCCACAGCTCAGGAGTCAATAGCGCTAACCACTCAGCCATCGGTCGGCGGTTAAATTTGTGTAAAAAAAGCTTTCTCACAAGTAAAATTTAAACATTTGACTTTCTTTCTTGCTTAATTTTACATTCTATAAAAATTTTCTTTCCTTTTGTTCCACATTCTGTGTTTTTCACGCAGAGTAAAAAATAACTTCCTACTTGGTACTTTGTTTTGATGGAATTTGCAGCAACACTAAAATAACATTAGTTTTTTCTTGAAATTAATCCTTTCGTAAGCCTTGTGTTATTTCAATCAAATGTTCATTCTTATTTACAACAAATGTTGTTGTTGTTTTGGTGGGCCAGCCAGGCTGGCAATATGGGGTGCGCTGCTCTACTTTTCCAACTGAACCATATTTGGTGTGGGGCCGAGCTGGCAGCCGAATGGTTAGCGCTCTTGCCTTCGGTTCAACAGTTCGTGGGTTCGAATCCCACCTTGGGTATGGATGTTTGTAGTGGTTCGGAATCCACTTTAAACCATAGGTCCCGGTCTAATTAGCCCTCGTGTGCAGAAAATGACCGTTGAGCGACAAACAAACGTAGACAAATTTGGTGTGGAGTTCGACTTCTTCAGTACACACATGCCATAGGTACCCGTTTATAGGGTAGGCAACCATTCACACCTCATTCATACAAGGAAAGGACAAAGACAGGATACATAGAGAGAGTACATCCATGCCTAAACCGGAATTCGAACCCAGGACCTCCTTATCCGCAGTCAGGCACACTGACCACTAGACAAGTTGGGCGGCATTTACAATAAATCCATCCTGTTTATGAATATATGATTTTAGGATCATATTCAAGAGCATATAAGCAATTTTTTAATTATATTCCTAATCCTTTGTTTCTGGTAACAGTAAGCGTTGCTAGATTATAACTGACGTTTACAAGAGATAGTTTGATATTTTTAATCTGATTCTCCTTTTACCATGTAATTTGAATTTATTGCTATTTTACCGTGTGGTTTGTATTGTCTACAGTAAATTAAAAAGTTTTCAATGAAGCGATAAGAATTCTTTGAATACTTTATCCACTTTAACAAATGAAAATGTATTTCTATATCAGTATATTTCAAACAAAGGATCCTGTTTCAGCTAGGCTGGCAATATGGGGTGCGCTGTTCCACTTTTGCAACTGAACCCTATTTTGGTGTGGAGTCCGACTTCCTCATTACATTCATGCCATAGGGACCCGTTTATAGGGTAGGCAACCATTCACACCTCATTCCTACAAGGAAAGGACAAAGACAGGATAGATAGAGAGAGAAAGTACATCCATGCCCGAACCGGGATTCGAACCCAGGACCTCCTTATCCGCAGTCAGGCACACTGACCACTAGACAAGTTGGGCGGCATTTACAATAAATCCATCCTGTTTATGAATATATGATTTTAGGATCATATTCAAGAGCATATAAGCAATTTTTTAATTATATTCCTAATCCTTTGTTTCTGGTAACAGTAAGCGTTGCTAGATTATAACTGACGTTTACAAGAGATAGTTTGATATTTTTAATCTGATTCTCCTTTTACCATGTAATTTGAATTTATTGCTATTTTACCGTGTGGTTTGTATTGTCTACAGTAAATTAAAAAGTTTTCAATGAAGCGATAAGAATTCTTTGAATACTTTGATCCACTTTAACAAATGAAAATGTATTTCTATATCAGTATATTTCAAACAAAGGATCCTGTTTCAGCTAGGCTGGCAATATGGGGTGCGCTGTTCCACTTTTGCAACTGAACCCTATTTTGGTGTGGAGTCCGACTTCCTCATTACATTCATGCCATAGGGACCCGTTTATAGGGTAGGCAACCATTCACACCTCATTCCTACAAGGAAAGGACAAAGACAGGATAGATAGAGAGAGAAAGTACATCCATGCCCGAACCGGGATTCGAACCCAGGACCTCCTTATCCGTAGTCAGGCACGCTGACCACTAGACAATTTGGTCAGCCTGTTTCACTTGAATATGATAATTAAGTATTCTTCATAATGTATGTTAATAATATTCGAATCTTTATCAAAATATTTTTAAAAAAATATTTAAGTAATGGCATATGTAAACTTTTAGATGTTTCATAAAAGTTAACATTTAAATAAAAAAAATTGTTTGAAAAATAATTTGAATTATATATGATGGAATATAAGACCTTAAAGTTTAAATATTATTGGGTAAAAGTATATCACTTAAATCGTATCACAGTGATTTGAAACATATACAACTTCTAAATTATTATCAGTAAGTTATTTATGAATTTTATTTTCATTTTCAACACTGATACACATTTATTTCTAATTATCAACTTTTCCATTGTGTATTAGCGTCACTAAGTTTTAATGAAAAATTGTCTGATCCGTTTGATTGTTCAAAAAAAATAGCACGCATATAGTATGGTATTACAATTAATTTTATACCTGAAGATTAACATTAAAAATTATGGGGCAGAACTGTGCAACAAATCCTGGAAAATAATTTATTTTAGGAATATCTGTTTTGATTTTAGTCGTGGCCAAAATGACAGTAATTATTGAAAATCACGTTCTTTTTAAATATTTTCTAATACTTTCGAATAACAGATTGTTAATCTAAAAGTGCAACAAATGTTCAGTTAAAAAAATATTTTGATATATAACGTAATGTTATTTGCTAACATTGAAATAAATATTTTAATTGTTTTTTGTGTAATTATTAGTATTTTGAAAATCATAATTTTACTTTCAACTTTAATTTCTTCAGTTGTAAACTACTACTTAGTCTTAAGTGTAATGAAGTAATATATAATGAATTAATATATCAATATATTGAATAAGAATTGAATTGAGAATTAATATATTGAACATAAATGAATGAGACTACCAATAACACTGAGCAGTTTTATTTAGGATTCAAAATTATTCAATATGAAATCCTGTTATTCACCAAATAAGCATAGCCTTCAAACATTACGTCAGAATAATTTATTTTAAGTAAGCGATTAGTATTTGAGATCGACAGATTTATAACTCTTGTAATGAAACATTATTCTCATTTTTCATTAAATATATTTCTCAAACACATTCCTCATCTGATCTTTATTTTGCTACAGATAATTTGTTTTGGAATATTATGAGAAAGAACTGAATGTTTTCAATAACAAACTTCTCTCGAAATCAAATTTAAAAGATGGATGATGCAATTTTTTCATAAGTAAATGAGTTGGCATTAAGTGTTTTGCGCTTTAGCGACATGAAATTGACATTGCCAAAGGAAAATAGGCACTGAATACAAAATGGAGGAATGCAAAACAAACATGAAAAAGAAAAATACCAGCGATATACGTTGGAAATATATTCATTTTTTAAAGTAAGTACGTCGTTAAAAAAGGGTTGGCGAAATATCTATAAATGGAATTTAGGAATTGATGACATTTATGGATAATCTGGGAAGCTGTTAATACGCTCTTAAAATTATAAATACATTCAAAATGCGTGATATAAATTGTTTTCAACAAAAAATAATGGCTCAGATGCCGTATAATCCAGGATGCCAAATTTTGAGTTTGGTGATTTTTGGTGGATTTTGTTATGTATGTAGCAACCTGGTTTTCTATTACGTGTTACATATGAAGATCTAAAATAAATATACAGAAAATTTTATTTTGGGAAACCCTAGTATTTACGTCACTGCACTCGTCACAATACGTTTATCTTGGCAACATTTCTTCATCGCCAAAAAATTTCAGAATTTATCATCCTGGATTATACGGCATCTGTGGCCAAAATAACTAAACCGGAAGCCAAGACAAAAATGAGACCACGCCAAAAGAAAATGGTCGCCAAATTTGGCGACTATCCTGTGATGACGGAAAATTTCACATATTTTTTCAGAAGGAAAAACAACGTCCGACTTACCGTAAACGACCATGACCTGGTCCTCGACGTCCTGGCCGAGCAGGGAGACGACGTTGCAGGAGTACTTGCCGCTGAGTTCTGTGGTGGGCTTCATGAGGTTGAGTGCCCTGTAGCGCGTGTGCCGGCTGGACGGGGACACTGTATAGTCCATGTTCAACTTTCCCTTCACCCGCTCCGATGCGTACCTTTGGTTGAGTTCCGGTATCCACTGGTAGATGGGCTTGGGGTCGTCATTCAGAAACCACTTCACCACCAGTCTCTGGTCTTCCTCCGAGTAATTGTACTCGCAGTCCAGCACCACGGAGTCTTCCGTCCCGTTCTGCACCCACCGCGGCATCGACAGTCGGGTGATCTCCACACCTGCAACAAGTGGTTCATTGCATTAAAACAGCTGAGAGAGATATGACAGATATATATAGAAATGAATGAAATCATTATATGACATTCTTTTTTCAAAATGGTCGAGTAATAATTACATGCATTTGGCGCATGGATTATACGGCACCTGTGCCATTTTTTAAACTTTAAAATCGTCCTTGTGGAGCGCAGGTGCCGTATAATCCAAGATGCCAAATTCTAAGATTGGCGATCTTTTGGTGGATTTTTTTATGTATCTGGCAATCTCGCTTTTGTTACGTCATACATATGGAGACCTGTAAGAATTACGCTGAAATTTCTATTTTGGTAACCCTAGTATTTACGTCATCGCGCACGTCACGATACGCCATCTTGGCAACATTTCTTCATCGCCAGAAAATATTCAGAATTTGAAATCATGAATTATATGGCACCTAGCGGACTTAAACTAAGCATAAATCGGATGATTTGTCTTGTCTTTTTTATTTGCTTTTACTTCTGTTCCATTGTCAACGTATTAATGACTTGAATCAATGAAAAATGGCTACTCAAGCCGATGCTTTAATAATTTTATAAGAAGTCATTCTATTAACAAAATGGAACTTCTACATATTCTCAGACATTCGATATTGAACTTCGCCTTGTTTGCTCCCGCTTGAAGGATGCGATTTAAAGAAAGGGTGCAAATTACCTGACAATTCGGATTTACGACGCTATCTCAATAAGATATCATAATAAATTATGCGTGACGTGGATGAAACGTTATCTGACGTCATGGATATTTTAACCAATGAGAATTGTAATAAAGCGATGTAGAATGATCTCAACTGGAATGAAAGAAACAACCACTTTATAGTGAAAAAAGAGAACTCATATTATACGAAATTAAATTCAAATCTCTTCAGATACTTATTACAGCTGTATATTTTCGTCTCAAATATAGATAAATTAAAGTTTCGATATAAATTCATTTTTTTATGCATATGTTTTCGAATGGTTTTTATATCTAAGAATTTAGATGTACAAAGCGAAACTGCAAAGCAAAACCACTTTTATTATTTAACAATAATTGTACGTTAAATATTTGTCCAAAAAGTAAGATGGAATAAATAGGAAATAACAATTGTATTGGAAAATCATGAAAATATAAATGTTAAGTAATTTATGTTTTTATATAAGAAAATTCAAAATGAAAGTTTTAACTAATTATCTGTTATAAAAACAAATTGTAGCGTGGTAATTAAATTGGTCAAATCTTCATTAAAGTGAATAAACTCTTGTCGCCAAACCTGAGCTCTTTGATAAATGTTCGTTTATTAATTATGCTGCTATTGTATAGCAAGAAAGTTTTAAAAAAATATTTCAAACTCAGCACACATTTACTTGAAATTCAAAATGATGATGGATTATCTCTATATATTAAGAACATGTGCAGCTACATCATTTGGCATAATGCCCTAATACGATATGTCATAAATTTTTAAAAATGCTACACAAAAGTATTTTTTTTTTGGAAAAAGACATTTCTTTTCTTAAATGTTTGGTTACTTTAATAAAATCTTTAACCAATTGAAGGCATTATTTTTGAAATTCAATTTATTATCCAAAATTATTAGAACCATATTTTGCAAAATGATTGATTAAAGAAAGAGTTTTTCATTTTTATTAGATTATATAAAATTGTATACACACTAATTACATTATGATAAACCAAATGAAACTGAATATATATGCGTGTGTATAGTAGTGCTCTAATCAACTGATATTTTTATTGCATTTTTGTTGTTGTTGTTTACTAATGACACTTGGACAAGCCAAGCTCGCTATGCTATGTGAATTAAGTCGATTGGGAGCATCTTTCGTTTTAATCAGAGCACCATGAAGGTGAAAGTGCGACTTTGCTCTACACACATAGGTACCCGTTTATAAGGTAGGCAACCATTCACACCTCATTCATACAAGGAAAGGACAAAGACAGGATAGATAGAGAGAGAAAGTACATCCATGCCCGAACTGGGATTCGAACCCAGGACCTCCTTATCCGCAGTCACTCACGCTGACCACTAGGCAAGTTGGGCGGCGCATTTTTAACTAAGCAATGCAGTCTTCAAAAGATCACATCAGGCACATTTTTTTTAAAAAGAAATCAAATTCAACAGAAGCAAATTACCTTGACAATCGAAAAACAGTCCATATCCTTCTACAAAATTCGCCAGAAATCGTACTGTTTCTTTCGAAAGCAAACGATTCCAATGGGGGGTGGAGGGAAGTAGAATAGAAGTTGGGAATTTCTGAATAATTGAAAAGAGCTCCTTGCACCACGCGTTAAAAATAAATCGAAAGACAATTCCACCTATGAAGAGACCAGACGGATGTGGAGCGCTTTTCTTGCATATTTGATAAGCGGCCGGACGATGAGATTACTTATTGCCGGATAATAACAGCCTGCGCAAAATGGAGTGCACTGGACGATGATTTCATTAATGTTCGAAGGAGACCCCGCTCCAGGTACGATTGCCTTCCATCGATCCAGAGCACACTTCACTGTGAACCGCGGAACATTGTTTCCGTTTCGAAGCGTCTCCCGTCACGCAGAATTCCTATCTGCTACTTGATTATTTGGACACTCGCATTTATTTCTGATTTATAATACATAGCAAGACTTAAGTATATATTCTTTTTTACACCACATTAAAGATGATTTTCACAGTTGTAATCATTTTTACATAAATTTTTTCAGTTTCTTTTATCATATGCTTTATGGTATTATGTTTTTCAAAAC
Organism: Latrodectus hesperus; assembly: GCA_037975125.1. Classification (NCBI taxonomy): domain Eukaryota; kingdom Metazoa; phylum Arthropoda; class Arachnida; order Araneae; family Theridiidae; genus Latrodectus; species Latrodectus hesperus. The sequence goes on from CM075861.1 coordinate 34,582,140, forward strand.
TATACTACTGAATGAATAAAAACATAAAAGTAACTCCAATTTTAATGACTTGACTCTACGATTGAGCTTACGAGTCAGAAAGAGAACTAAAATCAAAATGTTGTACTATTTACTCCTTGAAAGTGGTACCAATTCTGTAGAATCCAGAATGCCAAATTCTGAGTTTGGTTATTTTTTTAAAGGATTTTCTTATGTATCTAGAAGCCTGGTTTTTATTACGTCGTAGATATGGATACCTATAAAAATTATGCAGAAAATTTTATTTTGGCAACCCTAGTCACGCACATGTCACAATACGTCATTTTGGCGACATTTCTTCATCGCCAAAAATATTCAGAACTTGGAATCCTGGATTATACGACATCTGTGCCCTTGAAAGTCCTAATAATTAGTATTATTTAGGTTTATGATAGCTTTAATTCTAGTGTAAGCAGTTTTAGCCATCTATTTGGTTGGTTTGCCAATCTAGAATCAAATTTTGAACAGTAGCTATTTGAAGTAATAGATACGACTTAGTGTTTTCTCGGAAGTGTAGATTTAAAACAAAATAGTAGCTATGTGGCAGATGTATTACTAACCGCTTACATTATTAAAATTTATAATTAATTCGAAAATGCTACAACTGAATTGAAGAATTTACAACAAAATGTACAACCGAATTATCATTAAAATTTGTAAAATGAGAGAGGCATAACTAAATTTCTAATAATAGCCTTTTTCTATTCAAATATATGACATATATAAAAGCATGTATTTCAACAGGACAGTATTAATATGAGCATGCTAACATAAAATAGAAAACAGAAGTGATAAAGGAACTATTTTTTGTTTGAGAATTTTCCTCAATGTGGGGAAAAAAACAGATGATGTGAAAACATGTCTAAACAAGTGGCACAATGAATTACATTTCCTTGAGCATGTGTGTTTTTGTTAACAATCTTAATAACTTGTTTATCAAAAAAAAGAACACATTGGTTTTAGGTTTTCAAATAACGAAAAACAGAAACCATTAGCTTGTATTTTCTTTTCTTGAATTGCAATAGGACTTGTATGGAATTTTTTTTTTTGAAGATGACAGAGATTTAATATTTAGAATACATTTCAAAGACAATATTTAAAAGTATGAAAATCTACAAATCTATAAGTGTGTCTAATAAGCATTTTATCTTATATTATAGATTGATACCAATTAAAATCAATATATTTCAAATGAGAATTCAAATTCAGAACATGTTACAAAATTCTTTTTAATCTTTTTTAGCGAAATAACGCTAAATTAACATAAATTTTGAAATTAACTTAATTCATAAATATTTCAACATGATAGCATTAATTATGCATTATGAAGTAAATATAATAGGTTGATTATGCAAAAGATAGTATTGCATATCCACTTGAAAGAAAATGTCACAAAAACGCGTGTTTACCATTTACATATAAATCTATTATAATTTGAAGCAATACGTTTTGGCCACTTTCTAAATACATTTCTACCCATGATATATTTGATTGATTTATTTGATATATTTGATTGATCTCTACCCATATATATCATATTATAGGGTGTAAAACGATATCATTTAAACTTAAAAACGGATAATTTTCTGATAGTTAACCAGCATTTAACGAAGAAAAATTACTGATTGAAAAAAATATTCATGCAGATAAGATTGCGAAGCTCCTATCAATAAGAACTACAAAAGAAACACTAATCAAACAAGTTTCGAAACTAGAAAAGGATTCGACATTTCAAAGAGTAAATATTAATACTTTTCCTTTATTTAAATTGTTTTTTATCTTCGTTCTCAATTCAATATCTCTTTAAAAAAATTTAAACAAAGTGAAGTTTTACAACATACTTCATATAATTGAATGTAGTAAATATAAAAATTTATGACAATGAAGTAACAAGAAAATACTATGTATAATCTTAGATTAATGTATACTATTAGATTTTCTAGATCAATAGTTTTTTATCTGTTTTCTCTCAATACTTATTTCTAAAACGAATCTGTAACACTTTCTTGAGAAGAAAAGAAATTAAACAATCATTTTAAGAACTATTCTATTTTCTTAGAAATTGTTGGACTTATTAATGCTTAGTTTAGATCACTTTTAACAGCAACGCACTTATTACGCACTATAATGAGCACACTATATTTAAATAAATTATAGTGCTCATTATCACCAATAATATATGAAGCTAAAGAGTGCTATATTTCATTTAAATCTGCAATTAAAATGTAATGCTCATTAATGCATTGTTGTTGTTGTTACTAATGACAATTGGACAAGCCAAGTTCGCTATGCCTTGGCTATGTGAATTCAAGTCAATTGGAAGCGTCTTTCATTTTAATCAGAGCACCATGAAGGTGAAAGTACGACTTTGCTCTACACACATGCCATAGGTACCCGCTTATAGGGTAGGCAACCATTCACATCTCATTCCTACAAGGAAAGGACAAAGACAGGATAGATAGAGTGATAGAGTACATCCATGCCCGAACCGAGATTCGAACCCAGGATCTCCTTATCCGCAGTCAGGCACACTGACCACTAGACAAGTTGGGCGGCTCTTCATTAATGCATTCAATAATAATGCAAATTTCTTTATTCAATAGGACATATAGTAAAGGGGGTTTTCCTTTACTTATATCAAACACCACAAATAAATAGATTTTACGTATTTGAAGAACAAAACATAAATATAGGTCTGTAAATGTTAAATGTAGTTTTTATAATTTAGGACTGTATTTGAAAGTTAATACTTTTCCAAATTTTAATATATCTTCAGTGGTTATTAAATTTTAGAAATATAAAAATCTAAGTTTTTTTTTTATCCGTTTGAGAAAAGATTTTTAAGTCAATAATTTTGAAAATATTTTGTTTAGTATGAATCACACAATCTGGCAAATTTATACAGCATTATATGAGGTATACTTTAAAAATTAGACAATGTTAGTTTTAAAAAAATGACAGTAAAATTCTCTTGGAATTCATTTATGTCAATTTTCGAAGTAAAGAATAAAAACAATGCATTTTTCTCACATTTAAAGAGAAAAAGGGTAAGAATAAAAAACTATCTCTAATGATTGCAGCCATCCACCAATAGAAAAGAGCAAAGCCATTGATTTCGTTTTAGCGCTTGCAGGTAGCAGAGAGTATTGCAAATTACTTTTTATTTTATCGGAGAAGATTGCATTTAGGAAGAAAACGCGGAAATCGTGTTAGACCCACCGACACAAAACGCTGGAATCAATATGATGAAAACACCCATCTTAGATTTGATTTGTTTCTCCTTTTTTTCACTGATTTGGATTCGAAAGTTGGAATTCTTTCAGTTATTTGCAGTTATCTGTGTAGAAACCAATACAAGAAATATCAGCCCGGAGTTTTCAAATCAAATAAAATCAAAATCAAACCAAGAAATCTTTCGTTGGTAGTATGACTTTTAGGTTTCGTTTTTTTTCACTGCCTGGTAAAGAAATTCGGAATATTTCTAAGTTTTACTTCAGTGAACTCATACTGCTGATTCTGATTACCTAATATTCAGCATAAAATTTAAATGAAATAAGTAAACATCTTGAAATTTTATGCATTGCTTAAAATTGATAAGGAGATATTCAAATTTTCAATAATTTCAGAATGTAGATAAATTTTTTTTGTTAGCAGCTGCATCATACGCAGATGTGAACAACATTGAATATACATTGCAATATACAAATAAAACTCATTAATATTTTGGCAAGTAAAAAATTTAATAAAACATTTAAAAGTTATATCCAATTTTAAAACTAATGTCCTTTATTTCTTATTTTAAAAAAAATTCTTTTTGAATTAAAAGGGGAAAATTATATATATAAAACACTGTCTTTAAATTAATTTTAAAAAAATTAAATGATATTTCTAAAAATTTTAATTGTTGTTTCCGATTTAAACTAACCATAAAAAAATACTTTGTCTTGTCTTTTTAATTTTGCTTTTTCTTCTGTTCTATTGTCAAAGTGTCAATGCCTGGTACCAATGGAAAACGGCTTCTCAAAACGATGTTTTGGTTATAATATAAGAAATCGTTTTATTAGCAAAATGAGCTTCGACACTATTCTCAGACATTCGATGGTGACTTTCGCCTTGTTTGCTGCCGCTCGAAGAACATGATTTAAAGACAGGCAGCCAATTCGTCAATAACTCGAATTTACAATTCCGTTTCAATACAGTGTGCTGTGGATGAAACGTTATCTGACCTCATGGATATTCCAAACCAACGAGAATCGTAATGAAGTGGCGTACTCCGTACTCGACTGTAACGAAAGAAACAGTCACTTCATGGTTAATAAATTTTAAAATGTGATCTAATTTTATAATACAATAAATAAGGAATAAAATTTTTTACACGCAGCTGAATCGTAAACCGATCAATTTCAAACGATGGTAGTTTCTTAAAGATTCTTAGGCCCGAATTATTCAGCTTAAGTTAATTAGATTCTAATATCACTTCGTTACTTTGTTTGAAATTTTAGTCGGAATTCCCCTAACTGGCTGCTACTTTGTATTTTAATCATGGTTTAGAATTACAATTGAATGTGTGTTGGAATATATTTTAACCCATCAGCAAACTAAATGTATCTCGAGTGCTAAAGTCCATAAACTTTTGATTGCAGTAGCCAGATTATGAGTGGAATACCTCTTGTATGCTGAAGGGAATGGATTCGAAAGCTTGACAATCGCAGACAATGTCACGTTGAGAGGATCTTTGGAACTTTTTAAAATTCCAAAGCATTTAGTGTTTCTCTTCAGACGAGGCTCACATAGAGAGAATGGTGCCAATTCAAGCCATTTCATTGCTGTTCAAAATTTAAATGCTTCAACTGTGCTCTCAGTTGGCTGAAATAGGCAGTCAGCGATGTATAAAATTGAAACATACTCATTCTATTTTTACTGCTTTTAAATCCCTTGTTCCTCTTTATTTGTTGTTGTTGTTACTTATATGACACTTGGACAAGCCAATTGTCATAAGTAACAAGCCAAGTGCTATAAGTATGCCGTTGGCTATGCGAATTTAAGTCCGTCGGGTGCGTCTTTCCATTTAATCAGAGCGCCACAAAAGTGAAAGTAGGACTTTGCTTTAAACTCCTACGATAGATGGCACCACCAGAAAAACCACTCCCTCAATTTTGACATTGATCTGGAAGGGGGAGAATTTTCTCCAGACCATTTCACCCATGGTAACTGCTCAACGACCGACCACATGACTTTCGATCCCACTACCCTGTATTTAAACACGATGAATAAGATATTAAGTCATTAATGTATGAGTACATCAAAATATAATAGTTTATATTTCATGCTTAATAGTTTTTTAGTATGCAATTAAAATATATTTCGGATGCTTAAAATATTTTTGTCCTTAGAAGACAATTAATAGATATTAAATAAGTTAATAAAGAATAATAAATAAGGTTTTGACTTAATAGCTGTTTATTTTTTAAACAATTTGTTTTTTGAAAAAATTGTTATTTACTCCATGAAACCATTTTAGATAATTATTAACGAGATTTTCATAATTTATTGTAGTAAATATACAATAATTCTTCACCAACTACCTCATATTGTAAATGAAGAGACATTATAAGATTCGGTGAGAGTACGAGATCTAGAAAAATATATCAATAGTTTGTATCCAATAAAAATGTAAATCCAGCTTTTCTTTTTATTAAGATAGCTTAAAAACAGAGAACAGGTTAAATAAAGAAGGAAACATTTTTCTAGAAATTCCTTATAAGCAAAAAGTGATCCAAGAAGCATAAGCAAACCCTTCTCCAGAAAAGTGCGCTTTCTAGTGAAAAATTTCTTTCTTATTCTAAGGTCACTTTTTGCAACATCAATTAACACATTGACTATCAGGTTGTCTGCTGGACATTAAATGGGATTAATAAAATGTAAAATTTAATGGGATTTTGTACCTTTCATTTTAGTTATTGAAATTAATTGTATTTCTTATTAATAATAGTGAAATAATAGAGATATCAATAATAGTATTTCTTATCGGCAACGAACTCAATACGAAATGACCTACTGATTTATTTGTTTCTAAACGATTAAATTTTGCGTAAGGAAGCTAATGCGTCCGTAATTCTAACTGATATAAAAATCAATCTCACTAAATTTTGGCTTGAAAAAGTCAATATGTACAGATATGCATTATTAAAATTGATGTCATAATTTTATTTGATGTCATTTTTAACAGAGGAAAACTAATATTAACATAAAAGAAATCTGTGCGAGTATTACCATCTTTAATAGCTGCTGATATTTTTAGTATTTCTTTGTGATAATCGAAACTTTCAGTGCCATTTTTTAAAATAATCAATATAAAAGGAAAACTTAATAAAATATTTATTATTTTCTTTATATTATTTATTATTTTTTATATTATTATTTTCATTATCTAAATTATGAAATTTCACATCTATCAATACTTTATTTAACTGCATTAAGTAATGTTGTTGCCACCCAACTTGTCTAGTGGTCAGCGTACCTGACTGCGGACAAGGAGGGCCTGGGTTCGAATCCCGGTTTGGGCATGGATGTACTTTCTCTCTCTATCTATCCTGTCTTTGTCCCTTCCTTGTATGAATGGGTTGTGAATGGTTGCCTACCCTATAAACGGGTCTCTATGGCATGTGTGTACTGAGGAAGTCGGATTCCACACCAAAATAGGGTTCAGTTGGAAAAGTGGAGCAGCGCACCCCATGTTGCCAGCCTAGATGGCACATGACAACAACAACTAATGTTGTTTCTCAGAGAATCAAAACTTCTGATATTAACATAACAGAGATATTTGTAGCTTATAACATTTGGCTTGATTTGAACAGGCTTTTACACGGCGATACAAACATTCACACTTGAGAGAGAAATCAAACCCGTGGAAATGTTGATAACTAGTTTAACTTTACTGAGAATAGAGTATGTAAGCAAAATTAAGTATTAATTTGAAATTTTTTTAAATTCAAATGAGTTTAGTGTAAATTTGAAAAAAGTATAGATTGATAATCGAAAATAAATAATTATTTTGAATATTATAAAAAACCAAATTATTTTTTTACTTTTATCTTGTTCAGAAATTTTTATTATCAGAAAAAAAGTTGCATATTTTCCTCAAATCATCTTCAAACGTCAAGAAAGTTCAAAGTAAATCACCTTAGACATAATTGTTTTTATTTACAGAAACTATATTTAAACATTATTAATATATAATATTTTTATAGGTTTTGTTTTATATATTTTTATTATTCATTAAAAATCTGATCCTCAAAAATTAACAAGAGTTTATTTAGAATGTTAAAGTCGTAATTATGTTTTACCGATTTATTATGATAGTTAGCCAGGATTTAAAAGGAAACGTTTCTTGAAAACTATTAGTAAAATATCGTTGTTGAACGCAGAAAATATTACAACATACAACAAGAATTTAATAACATTTTTTCGAATAGGAACCAAAACTTAGAACTGGTAAGAAATAATTAATTGTAAAACAATTGATAAGTCAATTTTCCATTCATGATTTCAGTAAATAATTTAAATATTTTAATATAAATTTTATATTCTTTTTAGTAAGCATTAAAAATATAAGTCAGAGATGCCATATAATCCAGAATACCAAATTCTGAATTTTTTTGGCGATGAAGAAATATTGACAAGCTTACGTTTCGTGACATCTCCCGATGACGTAAATACTAGAGTTGCCAAAATAGAATTTTCTTCATAATTCTCATATATATCCTTTGCTATGACGTGATAAAAACAAGGTTGACATATAAACAAGAAAATCCAACAAAAAATCACCAAACTCAGAATTTGGCAAGATGGATTATACGGCATCTGTGCCAAATATAAATATTCAAAAAGTATCTTTCGACAAAACTTTTTACTACCTAAATAATTTTGTACATATAATTCATTGTGAAAAAATTTCATTCCATTTTCTATAATTTTGAATCAGTCTATTCTAGGTGCAATGTTTTTAAATACTTTTCTGAAAACTAACAATGTAAATTCAATAATTTAATTCATTACAGTTATTTATTTACATGTTCTTGAAAGATATATTTTTAAATAATTTTGATTCCTTTTGTAAGGTAATTAATTTCTACGTTTTTTTTATTTCTTGTTCAAGAAATTATATATGTAAATAAGGATATTTTTAAATGGTTAGAAAAGATCCCTGAAGGACAGTAAAAATTCTCTTAATTATCCATAATTATTTTAAATAATATAATAATAGATAATACTGAGAATGAGAGAGAGATAATTATAGAACACAGAGGAAAAAGATGAAGTAGAATAAAAGAAATACAAATAAGCTGTTTCACCAATATTTTTTTTTTAAAAATGACAGCTTTCGCTTTTATTAAAATATTTTTTAAAAAATGACATTCGTTTTTATCTAATTATTTTTTCAAAAAAAAACATATTTCGTTTTCTCCAAAATAGTTAAAAAAAAAGATATTTCGTTTTTACACCAAAATATTTTTTAATGACTTATTTCGTTTTTACCAAAATATTTTTAAAAAATGACATATTTTATTTTTACCAAATTATTTTATTAAAAGAAACATCTTTCATTTTCCCAAAAATAGTTTCAAAAAATGAAATGTTTGCTTCGTTTTAAATTGTATAAACCAAAATATTTTTTTTAAAATGACGTATTTCATTTTTACTGAAGTATTTTTTTTTAACGACGCTTATTTCTCTTTCAATCAAACCGAGAGATTAATTACAAAAATACAACATCAATTTATTCCTTCCAGTTATTCCGTCAACTCAACAAATCCTAATTATTTCGAACATTATTCCGAATGAGTCGCCGCAAATATTGATCAGCCAATATTACTGAATAGTTTTTTGAAAAACAAAAGCCTTCCAATAAACCAAGATTTCAAAAGGGACGAGGATGGGGGCAACATTGATTCGAATGAATAGGTGTGTGGACAGATTTTTACATAAGTGCCCATGACACAAGAGTTGTGGACGGAAGCATCCACTCTCAAGCATTAATCCTGTCCTCAACGTCATCAGCCAGGGGACATTTTTTGTTCTTTTATCGTTAGCCTCTTCAATCGAATTTTTTCTTCTTCGACTTTTAAAACCAGATCACGCTTCCCATTGAATATTTTTTCTTCACTCCTCTATTAAATATTCTGCTTTTTTCCCCCTCTTCGACAAGTGCTTAAAGGGACATTTTCCCTCCAAGAATTACGTGTGCGAGGGACAAAAATAGGGATAAGCGATTCATAGTTATCAGGGAGGGAAATGTCCCTCTTTGTTTTATACCCTCTCCCGTTCACTTGGCAATCAAGGACCCTTCTTCGGCGCATTTTGTTTGCTCATAGCAATTAACTATTATTTGGAAATGTTTGCGTGCGGATTTTTCTTTCGCATATCAGTATATTTGCATGCGCTTAAATTGTAAGCGATAAACTGAAGAATAAGCTGACGATGAGAAGTATTAAAGCACTCGGGGAAAAAATATCTTGCCGATAAATAAAAGGAAATTAAGAGGTTATAATTTTTTTGTTAATTTCTTTCATTCTATTTAATGAAACTTAAGTAATTATTGCATTAAAGACTATTTTTTTGCATCAATCTCTATAACCATCGCAATAAATCTTCAAAAGGACTTCATAATAATGAAGCTTCAGTCACTTTTTTTTTTCGATTTATAAGTAAAATTTTTGTTAAAAAAAAAATAAAGCTTTTAATGATTGAAAAAGGAAATACAAAAAATGCTCGAAACTTAAAAACTACAAATAATTCATTCAGAAAGATTTTCTTTCGAAGAATGTATTACTCATCTCAATGCTAAACTTATCAAGAATATAAGCACTAATTGAGATTCAAAAGATTCCTTTAAAAAAATTCGAACGCCTTTTTTACTAAATAATTCTATATTTCATAATTTTTTTTTCTAGAAATTCATTCTAAAAATTCATCAAGTACGATAAAGGGGAATTATTTGAAATATTCTTACTTCCTTAATTAAATTGCAGACGATTTGATCTGATTCATTATTTTTTTAAAAGTTTCATTGATATAACTTCCTTTGTTGTTGTTGTGTGCCAGCTAGACTGACAATATGGGGTGTGCTGCTCTACTTTTCCAACTGAACCATATTTTGGTGCGGAGTCCGACTTCCTCAGTACACACATGCCATAGGGACCCGTTTATAGGGTAGGCAACCATTCATACAAAGAAAGGACAAAGACAGGATAGACAGAGAGAGGAAATACATCCATGCCCAAGCCGGGATTCGAACCCAGGACCTCCCTGTCCGCAGTCAGGCACGCTGACCACTAGACAAGTTGGGCGGCAATTTCTTTTGATAAGAAACAAATATAAAATTAATAAAGAGAAGCAATAATTCTGGACTATAGGGCAGGCAACTAAAATATTTTTTTGCAAAGCTATTTAAGCAGAGATATCATTAGTTACTCGAAATTCATTACTACTTGATGAATGACCATTTGAAGTATGACTGATTTTTCAAAAATGTTATTCGAACTAAGCTAAAACAAGAGAAAGGATTTGGCACTTTCATTCTAGGCACTAATAATATTTTCCAAGTTATTTTGATGTTTGACATATATTTCATATTTAGTAAACTATCTTCAATATACCATGTTTTTTATAATTTAAATTATCGAAATTTTTATAATAGCTTGTTTATTATAGAAAGTGAAATTACAGTAAAATTAATAACAAATCAAATTAGTAAAAGCAAATACCACTAGCAATAAATTCCAAATTTATTTACCATTTTTTAATTCAGAGGAACTATGTCTAATAAATAAATATTTAATTTCTTACTCTGTTTCATAATAAATATATATTCTCGTTTCCCTTTATAAGAAATCTTGAAATTTAATAGTATTAAATGCATATGAAAATG